>CAXAMN010007025.1:79851-104279 GCA_963970005.1 Durusdinium trenchii
GATGTTACAATGTTCAGGGAAAGAGTTACGCTCTCAAGCAAGACTAGATGCCCAACACACTTTTCTCACTGCCAAAAGTTGCTTCAGAGGTTGTTGGGGCAATTCTCACCAGGCAGCATTCCAACAACACTCGGTAAAAGAATCCCTAGGCGCTCTGAGTGGCAGTGGAATGAAAAGTGCAGATGTCAATGGTGACCAAGCGACCATTGAACCGGAAAGGTTTCCGGATGAATCTGGGCTCCCCGGTGAAACGAGAAGAATTGCTCGAGGCTCATTCGATGCCTCGTGTCCCCTGTGAATTTGATGGGCAAAGGATCATGAAAAATTCCATCGGCTGAGGAGATCAGCATCTTGGTTCAAACTTCCGGGGATGTGCGAGATATCACAGGTGACTCGTGCCGAGACTAGGACATGTGCTAAATGTTCGACAAAATAGCACAACGGGGCTGATGTGGTAAAGAGCTTGTTACCACTAGCCTCTGTAGCAGCATTATCACTAAGACTCTTAAAGTGCAGGGGAACGCATGCGTGAGGACACAATGCTATGCACAAAAGTACAAGAAATGCTTGGGCGAGTGTTTCATAACATGCAATATCACGCTGGGCTTCTGGTCGAACTGGGACGTCGAACTTCTTAATTTCATGGACAGGCCACTGCTCGGCGAACCAAAAGGTTCGTTGCTTAGAGGCAACAAAACCGCCGACTTGAAACAGGTCCCCTTGGGCAGAGGCGTCGGCGGCTGCTTGAATGGGTGTCTGAAAGGATGGGCGCATGGTTCGAAGAGGAGTGGAGACTGTTAACCATCGAAGCCATAACTTCAGTACACGACGACTGTGAACAGATAGTTTTCTTTGTTTCGAACTAGGATTTACTATACGAAGCCACAATCGTCTATCTGTCAATCTAACTGCTTCTACTTCCTGCAGGGTTTGGACAGGAGTGTGTCGAACTGAGATCAGTTTAGAGCGCTTGGGAATCGCAGTTCCGGAAGGGGTACTGATGAAGGTGAGATCATCAGAGAGACACGACTTCACTAGTGTCCAGTATCCTGGGCCGACACTATAGTGGGTGGCAGGACACGTGCGCAGGTCTGAGAACAACCAGTGCAGCAAGGCCCGAAAGGGAAGAAACAACTGAGTGATCCACAACGCAAGGCCCGTGAAGCGCTCCAGCTGTTTGCTAGAACAATGACGATGGTTGAGAAGGTCCTCTATCTGGGCAATGAGTTTGCTTTGTTTTTCAGGGTGAAGACTGACAAGACCATTGAAGAAATTGAATCGCCATCCGATCCAATCAACCATGGGACCAAGGGTGCACTTCTTCCAACTGAGAGGTATACGGAACACTCGACAGAAGAGTGCAAGCAGAGTTGCAAATAATGGAAGGATGGACTTTGGTAGCAGGAAATCGTCAACAAACAGCCATAGGCCATGTTGGACCCAAATCAGGCGATGCCATACTCGAACGAGCCATGCTCCGAGTCTGCCCCACCAAAAGGCACTAAAGGTAGCTCCAAAGGGACAAACCCTATAGAAGAAAATTCGACCTTGGAAGGTGAATCCAACTAATCCTTGATGGCGTTCGGAGAGGACGATCCTCTTATGAGCTGATTTAATGTCGAAGGTGGCCGCATGCTGAGGCTCCGAACACTGTCGAAGAGGAAAACTTTCAACAACGTCGCGAGCTGACGGGTAGCACTGGCGTTCTGGGATGGTGCAATTCTGATTAGTGTTACATACACTGCTGTCGAGCACCAATCGGGGAGGCCGTGAATCAGAAAATGCGATTGGGGGTATGCTTGTTGGGCATCAGTTTCCTCTTCATCAAATTCAAAAACCCATCCTTGATCGATCTCATTTTGGATGAGTTCACGTGTGAGATCGGGGTGATCTTCGCTAGATTTCCAATTACCTTGATGGATTTGCAAAGAAGGAGGTTCTGTATCAGAACTAAAATCTCGTTCCCAAAACACCTGACTGGCACGCATCGGGTCATCCGAGGTGCCGGCTGACACTCCTGCAATTAAGCAGGAAAAGACCTGACAATCCGGGTCATGAACGTGCTGGCTCAAATGTTGGAGAGCGTTCAAGCACATAGGTTGGTGAGGTCGGACAAACCAATCAGTGGGAATCCAGGAAGAAAATGCTTCACGAAACTTCTCAATGCAGTCTTCCGAGAACGGGGGATCAGGTTTGTTCTGCTCCATGTGTGCAACAAACTCTTTGTGCAAATTCCGTTCCAGAATCAGAGCAATCCAGCTGTCGCGAAGGGGTTTAAGAACATCCGTGACATCAGGGCGAAAACTCCAGTCTGGTTGGCTGCCTCGTCCACCACCATCATGCAACGCGTGTGGCGGATCGTGAAGGTTTGACAGGAATCAAACTGAGCGCATGCTCCAGAGTCAAATCTGGTATTCTGGGGCCGATGTGGGCATTCAATTTGTGGGACAACATAATAGCCAAATCTTTGGGATGTTCGGCGGTTTTGCGGCTGAGGTATGTGCCCGACTGATCTTGAATACCTGCATACGGAGCATGATTCCAATGAGGACACTGACTGGCATGTTCCACAAACCAATTATGACTGCAGGCAAACATCCAGTGCTTTGAAATGTTCAAACAAAACTGACATGCTGCCAAAACTACACAATGACAGGCCTGCTGATTTACCCAGGATTTGACTGCGGGGTCATACCAAGTAAACGCGTTGGGTGGGGATTCAAGGTGGCCGTGGCCCCCCGCAGCGAAGGTGTGCTGTAAGCAACACACGGCACGATGCAAGAGTTCGCGGCTGCTGTTGATCCGGTCTTGCTCAGTGGGGGTTGGATTGGGAATGCCTAACGGAAACTCATGCGTTCGTACGGGGTGGGTCCCTGAGTTCGAAGCTTCAGGAGTGAAAATTCACTGCATGGAGGACTAGCTCCACAGTAGGCCACAAGGCCGGAAGCACATGAACGC
Organism: Durusdinium trenchii; assembly: GCA_963970005.1. NCBI lineage: Eukaryota > Dinophyceae > Suessiales > Symbiodiniaceae > Durusdinium > Durusdinium trenchii. The sequence continues at coordinate 82,810 of CAXAMN010007025.1, forward strand.
AACAGACTCTCAAAATGCGAGTTATTGAGAAGGTCCATTTCAGGTGAAATCAACAGGTCAGTTGCTGATTTAGCGTGACCCATGTGGCACGAACGCTCCTCATTGCGGCGGGCCTGGAGGAGAGCTTTTGGTGCCATGCTCCCAGACATTGGGCTGAGGGCCGTCTGAGAAGGCAGCTGGAGTCCACGTTCGCTTCAGGTGCCAGTGGGATTGAGGTGAGGACGCTGATCAAGCTGGCGGCGATCAACCAGTGGGTCCTGCACCCTTGACGTCAAGACGGCGTTTCTCAACGCCCCAGCTGCTCAAGACCGAGGAGTGGTGGTGGTTCAACCCCCACGAATCTTCCAGGAGGCCGGGGTGCTCCAAAACCCAAAGGAGTTGTGGCTTGTCAAGAAAGCCCTTCACGGTTTAGTGACCTCGCCACGGGACTGGTGTGACCACCGAGATGGAAAGATTAAGAACTTCCAGTGGCTGAGAGAAGGTCGACCCGTGAGAGTGCGAGCGACACCTCAGGCGGACATCTGGCTAGTCCAAGAACAAGACGATCGAAGCCTGGACGACCAAGGGGGCGTTGGCCACGTGCGTGGACGACGTGCTGATGGGTCAAGATGCACTGGAAGATTGGAGAGCCGGAGTGGGTGATGGAAGGCCGAGAACTGGCACGTTTCTTGGGGATGGAGATTGAAAAGCGAGGAGTGAGCTATGACCTTGGAGCAATCCTCCCGTAGGTCCCAGCCAGCAGTTCCATAGCAATCCCTGTCTTAATCGACACACTTTCTCCGGAGGGGACCAGCGTTTCAATGGTGGAGTGCAAGTCCAGCCCTGCAGCCTGATCCGAGCTCCGTGTGGGTTGTCGAGCTTTTGGGCTGAGCAACTTCACCTTGATCTCCTCCTTCGGCCTGAACCACCTCTAGATGCTGGAAGTCCCCACTCGAAAGGCGATGTCCACCAGGATAGCGATGGCCGCCGTGATCAGCACGATGATCCACCATTCACTCGTGGACTCTGCCTTCTCAACCTCTGCTGCCTCCACTCTTCCCAACAGACTGGCGGCCCCAATGAGTGGTCCAATTCCTCGAGTGAGCCCCTGTTCGACCTTCTTGGTGATCTCAATCTTCTCAACCACGACCGGCTCCTTCTCTTCCCCCTGTAGTCCTAGTGCTCTCTTGAACCTTCCTGGCACCCGTCCCGTGAGTTGCTTGGTGAAGCCATCAGCAACAAGGACCTTCTCGGACACATCCACGGTGATCTCCTTCTCTCTGATCGCCTCGGTGAGCCCCGCTGCCCGAATCCTCAGGTACCTGGTCCTCCACGATGACGTAGTCCCTGTGGCGATTGCAATCGCCGCGGTGGAATCCGAGTGGAGCCCCACCTTCGCCTTCTCCCCGGTCACTGCCTCGACCAATGCTGCCGTGGATCTCCAGGCGACTAACCCCTCCAGCAGCGCCATCAACTCCGCTTCAGCCGTTGACAATACGATGAAGGGTTGATGGGTCGTCTGCCACCCCACCGGAGTTCCTCCAACAAACACCACCACTCCGGAGATGCTTTCAGCTCCGACGCATCCGTGCAGACGTCAACCGCCTGGATCGTGTGCTTCATCGCCGATGACCGTCGTCTCGCCGTCTCCACTGTCGGCCGTCATCGCCATAACCTCATCGATCGTCTCCCGGAGATGGGCTCTGAGCTGCCTTCCAATTTGATCATCTGAAGTGGTCTCTTCGACGCCCACTGAGACATCATCCCTCCCAGTGAGAGGTCTGGTCAAGTCCTTCCAGCTACCCACAGCAGCTCCCGGTTTCTTTCTGAGCTTGAAGCACCGTCAGCGGTGGGCTGTTCCTCCTCTTCTGGAGTGCGGATCCTGCTCAAGGCACTCCGCTTCTCGGCATGCTCCTTCAGCAAGTTGGCGATGGCCTGCTGGTGGATGTCACTGGCCATTCGGGGCATTGAGACAGGAGCTGGAGTGGTGGACCGGGACTTTCGAGGAGAGGTGAAGGTTCTCCTGCGGAACTGGTCCTATGAAGATCTTCGAGTCTAAAAGGGGGACCGAGTGGCGCAGTTGGTGGTGGAACGCATCCTGGAGGTGGGAGTTCATCCAGTGGAGGACCTGAGTGAAACTCTGGCCACGTTTGAAAGATGCAGTCAGATGCTGTCAGATGACCACACGAGGTCTTTGCAGCACGCATCATCTGGGTTGTCTCTCCCAGAAGCACGTCACGCTTTGTTCATTTCGCTGAGCTGTTGGTGAGCTGAGTGTGCCTGGTGTGCTTCGTGTGTGACCTCCCCCCTCGGGGGGAGGCACGGGAGGTGCAAGCCTCTTGACACTCCCTTTTGAACCCTGGTGGTCACCTCACACTATCCTTCATTCTCGGCTTTGTGGAAATACCGGGTGTGAAGTCTGTGGTTTTCCCAATTGTTGCCCACCAGGTTCCGCCTTCATTGCTGCCAGCCGTCGAGCAAGCTACCTGACTTAACGTGTCCAATTTTGAACCATATGGACCATACCAATGCACTCGCGTGCACCCTTGAAGGTGCATCATGTTTTCGTGAAGAGACTTTACCATGCCAAGTTGCAAAGCCTGGCCTAACTACCTTCTTACAAAGTGCCAATGGCGGCATAGTGATGCCCACTGCCGTGTGAGCATTACCTGGCCTCTACATGCTTCACAGTGCACACGCCCCTGCATCTTCTTTGCAGTTCGTTGCAGTTCGTTGACGGACAAGAACAACTGAGTGCACTTTGGAATTCATCGCCCCTGTTTCACTTATCTTCATGCCTTCATGGCCTTACGAGTTACTTTGCAGGTTGCCCCTGCGGCTTTGTGTTTGGCTTTGTTGGGGGGTGGTTTTGTGGTTGTTGCTTTTTGGGTGTTTTTCCTCTTTGCTTCGTAACCTGGCTGGTAACTCGATCTTAAATCGACTAAGGTGACTTGTGCAAAACCTGCACACACAGCGCCTCCACCCGTGCAAAAAAAACGTTTGAAAGATGCAGTCAGATGCAGTCAGATGCCTAAACGAGACTTTTTTGCAGCACACGTCGTCTGGGTTGTCTCTTCTAGAAGCACGTCACGCGAGCTGAGTATTTGGTGTGCTTCGCTTGTGACCTCCCCGAGGGGGGAGGTACGGGAGGTGCAAGCCTCTTGACACTCCCTTTTGAATCCTGGTGGTTATCTCACACTGTCCTTCATTCTCGGCTTTGTGCATTGTCAAACTGCCGGCCACAGTGGTAGGCATTGCAGATAATGCCTTTCGGGACTGCAAGCTCCTAAATAGTGTCTCGGCTCCGGGTTGTCGCGACTTTGGGCACAAAGCCTTTTCGGAATGTTGTTCCTTGCAGCGTGTGTATGCATCGGGTGGAGCTGTAAACGTGTTCAATGGGGAAACCAATTTCGGGCAATACCTCTTCCAAGGGTGCATCAACCTTGCAGAGGTCACCGTGAGTGAGTTCCCATCCCCCCGATCTGAATTGAACGGGTTAACCCTGCAAGACAGGACCAGAGAGCTAGCTCCGGGTTGCCTCAGCTCTACAGGCATCTACACACTTGCTCTTCCAAAGCACTTTGTAGCCATAGGAGCGCACGCTTGTGACAGTTGTCGACTGCTTAAGAGTGTTGACCTCTGTAACACCATGATTGAAGAAATCCCGGAATTCACTTTTGGCCACTGCACCAGCCTTCGGGAAGTCTTCCTACCGACAACTCTACATACAATCCGAGTTAAAGCCTTTATGAGCTGCGCCGCCCTTGTTGAGCTTGCCATTCCGCCTGCTCTCAAGTACATTGGAAGTAGGGCTTTCTTGGACTGCGGCAACCGTGCCTTCTGCGGGTGCGAGCAGCTGCAACGGTTTACCCTCCTAGATTGGGGAGACGTTGAACAGTGGGCGCAGGCAGAGCACAATGCTTTTTTTATGTGCGACAAATTTGAAAAACCTCATTGGCTGGAACTGCTCCCCGCGGAAGGACCAGATTCTGATGCCTTTGACGAGGAACTCAGCCACGAATATTGCCAATATCATGCCAGTCCATGGTAGACTCTACGGAGCTACATTGCCATGAATATTGCCATGCCAACCGCTCTAACAAGGAGCTAAACCATGTGTACCCTTGGTATTATGCCAGGCCATGAGAGGCTCAAGGTAGGTGCCTTAGCATCTGTCTTAAGGAAACATCCCCGGCCGTAGGAACAGCCCATGTGCAGACTGGACACCAGTGGCTCGCACAATGATAGCAAATAGCCTGCCGCCAAAAGAGCGTGACAGTTCATCCATGAGTAGCACTCCCATTGAAAAGGAGCCAGTCATGGAATGCCCCCTGCTGCTGACTACGCTTTCGGGGGTAACCTTTAAGGTCTCTCTCAGTGTCGCCAAGTTCGACCGATTTACAGATTTAGAAGACCAGGTTATGGATTATCTGGCCTCGGTCACTGACCTCCAAGTTTTTGGGTGCGTCATTGACTTTTTACACACCACCACGCAAACCTACCTAGAGGACCCAATCTGGGATAAGTTGCAGCAAAGTAGAGAATACACCATGGTCTTCAGGGACTGTAGTGTTACCCTGCCAGAACAAGAACAGCTCGGTGGTTATCCTATTGGTCAAGTCCCCTTAGCTGTTCATGTCCCAATGAACTCAGAAGAAATTGTCCCAGAATGGGCCTTTGCAGGTGTGCCACGCTTGCGACACGTTAGCGTCGAGTCAGGGATCAGGCTCATTGGTGCAGAGGCGTGGCAAGATTGCCGGCAACTCCGCATTGTCAAACTGCCGGCCACAGTGGTAGGCATTGCAGATAATGCCTTTCGGGACTGCAAGCTCCTAAATAGTGTCTCAGCTCCGGGTTGTCGCGACTTTGGTTACAAAGCCTTTTCGGAATGTTGTTCCTTGCAGCGTGTGTATGCATCGGGTGGAGCTGTAAACGTGTTCAATGGGGAAACCAATTTCGGGCAATACCTCTTCCAAGGGTGCGTCAACCTTGCAGAGGTCACCGTGAGTGAGTTTCCATCCCCCCGATCTGAATTGAACGGGTTAACCCTGCAAGACAGGACCAGAGAGCTGGCTCCGGGTTGCCTCAGCTCTACAGGCATCTACACACTTGCTCTCCCAAAGCACTTTGTAGCCATAGGAGCGCACGCTTGTGACAGTTGTCGACTGCTTAAGAGTGTTGACTCCTCTTTGGATGCTACTTACGGCAAGGACATAGGTCCCTTGCAGAAGATCAAGAAGGTTCGTACGCTATACAAATCCAACAATGTTGGAAGTATTGGCAGCAGCAGCTTCCGGCTGAAGACATACAGCGCCTCTTAGCTCTCTTAAAACAAAACAATACTCCGGCGCAGAGGGCGAGTGGATTCAAGCAGCTCTTCAAACAACTCGCCATTGACAGGTTGCTTGCAGCCTCACATAGGCACTTGGCTGCACGAATAAGCAAGAATGGTTGGGCCATGGGGCCCTCCATCCTGTTTTTGGGCTGGCTAGCGGATCTACCTACCACTCAGGTAGGGGCAGTGCCGCGCTATGCTGTTTTACGATGGGCTCTAGGAGAAGATGCTGACTTTTGGCTGCCCCTCAGAGGCAAGCTCAGTCGCAGTCAACCTTGCGTTTGGTGTCACAACCATACACGATGCTTTCCATGCGGACCAGGATATGGAGCACTCTGTCCGACCTGCCTTCTGCCTGCTACTCCAGTGGATATTACCTTGACCACCCTCCCTGAAGAAAGCAAGAGTTTTCTCCATTTTCATCAAATTCTCGTGCCTGAGCCCAAGCAACTGCCCCCAGCATTTTCTCGACTACTATCCTCAGTCGGCTGTCGCGCGAATAACTCCTATGTTCCTTGTGTGCTTTGTCAGGGTGGTTACAACTCTATCGATCATTGGTTATCCTTCTGTCCGGTTGTACACCTCACCTGGCTTGCTCTGTGGGCTGCTCCTGCACCAGAGATCAATTGGCGGATGGTGCCGTCCCGTAGCATAGGAGTAGCACTTTGCTACACGCTCTTCCACCTGAGGCGGCTGGTTACTGAGTATGGCGGACTCCGACCGAACATTGCGTGTGTGCGTCACTGCAGTCTTTCACATCACGTGATTGACCTCTGGCAGCGTATCTATTCTTCGCTACCTAGTACGCTGCTTAACCACTTCCGTGCTCCACCGCAACCGAGCAGTACTGCGTGTACTGACTCCACTAAGATTCGAACGCAGCGTTTCCCTGCGGTTTTACTTGAAGCGGCCTTGCTCCCGCCTAAGGGACTTGCAACGACTCAGCCCTTTGCCAAAGGGGATACGATTGCTACCTTTGCTAAGCAGGATCACCGCCTCCGTTTGCTCCTTTCACAACACCGAAAGCTTCCCTTTCCCACAGCAACCGCATGCCTCGTCCCCTTTTCATGCCACTGCGGGGCCACGCACTTGCGTTTGCAAGCCATGGACGATCTGTCTGCAAATACTATCCTCCTGCTAGGTGAACCGCAAGAATGGCAAGGTTGCTTGGTACAATTTGATGGCTCTGCGCACAAGCACACGCAAACTGGAGGAGCAGGAGTCAGCCTACTGCATGTAACGCCGTCTTCCACCTCCCTTGTCCAGTGGCTTTCCATCCCCTTACTTTCTTGCTCTGATAATGTAGTAGCAGAAGCACATGCCTGTAGGGCTGCCATAAACCTTGCATTTGAGTATTATGTCTCCTGCATGTCCAAAGGCATCCCCATTGACAGTGTTGTAGTGCAAGGTGCATCTTGCCAATAATCAACTACCTGCAATACAAAGGTAGAATTAAAAAACCTGCGGTTGTCGCCATTTTAGAACAATGCCAGCACTTGCTTGCCCGGGCGCCTTGTTTGTTTCGCTTGGTTTATCTGCCAACCGGCTAGCAGATTACATTGCAGGGCAGGCTAGTGCTGCAGCTCGGAAGGCGGATAACAACCCGCTAGTTCCCTTGCATCATGTAGCGCTCCCACCGTTTCACTTGGTGCAAGCCCTGGGCTTCATTATTCAACAGGGAGATCCAATGCAAGCCCCTGCCTTCGTTCTCACAGAGTGCCCTTCTCCCACTCCCCAGGAAATGCATGCACTACTCCGAAGGCACCCACATTACAAATGGGTTGCAATGGACTACATTGCCTTGGCAGTATCGTCCTCTCATCGCCTCAGCGTAGGGTATAAGCCCACGGTTGACTCCATGGGCGGTCGATTTTATTCAGTCGGCAATGCCGCGCAACGCCTGCCGCGTCAGGTTCGGCTGCTTCTCTTTGGCAACTCACATTGGGAGATAGACATTAGTGGAGCACACTATGAGCTCATGAGGCGGCAATGCAGGGCAGCTGAGGTTCATTTATCACTACTGCCAATTACGCAAATGAGAAGCTATCTCACAAGAACTCTTAGGGCACAGATTGCCGAAACTGACATTAGCCTCCTGGTCAAGACATGGCCACTAGTCATCATTAACAGCGCCACTCCACAGGAAGCTATCGAATATCTTAACAAACGCATTCAAATGGAACCGTCACATCACCTGGTGAGCTTTGCACGGGAAGTTTTCGCTGCTAGCCGCTATGCCATGCATCATCCTCCCTCATGGTGCCCCTCTGGGCCAGAAAGGACAGGTCGAGGTGCACCCTTTCACTATTTCGAGGTCCTGGAGCAGCAGGTTGCATGGGCTGCTTACTCCTTCTTGCAGCCGCGGGTAGGTTTCGTCTCGGCCATCTGGTTGCATGATGGCTTTTGGGTTGCCCCTCGACCGGAGAATGGCATGCTCGAGGCCCTCAATAACCATCTCTGCCAGACCTTTGGCTTTGACCCTACCGAGCCGCCACTGATGCGATGTGACTCTCTGCAACCCAAGTTTGCCCAGTTGCTGTCTGAATATGCTTCTGCGGCCCCTGTCATCGGTTCGCACTCCCATGCCTCCTCGCAGGGACCCCTCCCTGAAGTCGTGCGCATACACAGGAAACGCACCTTTACTGGCGCGCACCCAACACAACAAGAAGCACTCGAACAGCGGCTAGCAAAAAGAATTAAAGCGCAACATGCTAAGCGGCGACGCACATGATAATTCGTGCTGTGAGCCAACAAGGCAAGCAGCCCCCTGTTTGAGTAATTTCCCGTCGCTATCTTTGGCAGCGCGTGTTTCTTCCTAGTCAAAATTGTCATGGGAGGAAATGCAGCCACTAGATCTCCTTCCTACTGGCTGCTTGTATTGCTCATTGTCTTTTATTTTGTTATGCGCTTGTCAGTTTTGTGTGACTGGTACAAAGGTTTTGCTCTGATTCCGCTATCTGGGCTCAAACCGCTGCGATACATCAGACAGCCTTCACCAACGAATGGCAAGGGGATTGCTCCTACAATCCCTGTCCTACACAGCAGAACACTGCAGCCCGCGTGAGAGGGTTAGGACCTTAGTCCTGATCCTCGAGGAAAGGAGCACATAGTCTGTAGGCAGTGTCTTCCGAATGAACGTAGGGCCGGGGGGATTGGGCCTCACTCCCTTTGCTCGCCAGATCTATAAACACCCTGACGTGGAAGTATACTTTGTCCAGATCAACATCAAGCTAGCCCAAAGGCAGCTCCCGCTACGACTGGCTGTTGCTGGCTTCCCAAGGACTCCAATCGAGGATGGTACATGCCCTCGAATATTGGAAATGCAATTAGTTGCTGTTCCACCTGAACTGCGCAGCTCCACCTTTGTACTTCCTAGTGGGCAGGTCCTTTTTCCCTTCGAAGATTCACCACACATCACAAATGATGGTGTCCTCCTGCATGGCAGGAGTGCCCTACAAAGGGCAATTGTTTATCGCATTCTTCAACAAACAGAATGTATATCTCCCAATGGATGGGTGGTAGCGCGAGGGCAGGCCAGACCACCAGAACCGGGGGAGGTTGTAGCCTCTTTCCCCTTCTCACAGCTCTATGCCTTGCCAGCTGTACCTGACGCCCCACCTCGTCCGACACCACCAATTCCGCCCTGGTTGTTGCCGCAAAGTCGCCCCACCCCCGTCCAAGAGCAGACAACTCGAACATTTGGAGGTGCAAATTTGCCACAGGCCGACACAGTGCGCCCCCCTGCCCAGCTAGGTGTTTATGCATTGCAGGCTCTTACGGAACAGGATGTGAGTGCTGGTCAAGATGTGCCATACGCGCGACTTAGTAGAGAACTCATCACCCGTGCCAGTACAGTGCGAGTGCTAGCGTGCGACATCCAACGCACCCTTCAAAACATACATGCGCGTCGACAGCATTGCAATGTACAGCCAGGGGCCAATGCGTGCTGGGCATTAGCTAGCGAAATGGACATGATACTTACCGCCCTGAGAGAGACGCAGAGTGCTACCACATGAAGGGCTTCCAGAGTTAACCAGACCAACCTAGGTAACTAAGTTGTGGCTGACCGACTAGCTAGCACACTAGCTCGCATCACGGGCCCCTTTACCTACGTAGCAAGCTACGGGCCACAGTTCTTTCTCCGGTAGTTGTGTTTCTCAAGCTCACCGCATGAGACTAAAAGAGCCTGCTGCTGTTCAGGCTCGAAATAGAACAGTGACCGCGCGCCTCTGCCCAGCCTGGTCAAAACAGACAGTAGCTGTTGTTGCCCATGGCCCTCCCTTTCATTGTTGGCCCTCATCAATGCTCCCTCACTCAGGGCCCAGATGGTCGCCCTCAAGTTGAGGTTGTCTTGCGCATAAGGCTACCACTGGCGGAGTTTTTCGATGCTCTTCTCCTTACACTTGCAGAACAGCACCCCCTATTTCCACAGGGAGGGCACATGCTTGATCCGGCTACTATAGCCCCTGTCAAAGCAGGTCTGCTGACAAAGGAGCGCAGTAGTCCCCCTGTAAAGGAGGAGGCTTCCCCTAAGCGGAAAACAGCTGGTCGCATACAACCCAAGAAGCCTGCTCATCCTCCCATGCAGGTTACACCTGCTGATCCCACTCACGAAAAGCTGCTTGCGGTACTCTCGCAAGCCGCGCAACTCCCTGACACAGTGGAGCGAGGAGGCGCTACTGCTTCTGCAGATCCCCCACCTACTCACCCGGGGGAATTGGCGAAGCCGCCTACCCTAGCGCCGGCCAGCGATTGGCCTCCCCGACAGGCCACAAGCAGTAGACTCCCGGCACAGCAGTGCATTACACAAGGAAATGTTCATTACCGTGTTGCGGAAGACGGCACGCAAGAGCATCTACCACCGCCGCGTGCATTTGCGCACCCAAAGAAGTGCCCTGTCCAGTGAACCTGAGACGAGACTGCTTGCTCCCCTTCCCCACTCTTCCATGGGCCCCCATAATTGTCTCCATTCGTCTCTGCAGACTTTTGGCTCAGAGTGAGAGAAATAGATTGACAGAATAGCTTGACAGCTCTTCTCTTGAATCACATCAGCCGACTCGACTCTCGACCTAGCCTGTGCACATCGGGGTAAAGACGAACTGCAAGTCGAACTAGCCATGCAGGCGCATCCAGAACCTTTGTTCCTGGCAGATGATGGTACCTACGTTGATGTCACTGATTTTGTTCGTTTTGAACTAGACCATCAGGACATTCGATATGGGGTCTTAGACCTCATTGTAACCTTCGTCTATCGGGGGAGGAGAGAGCGGTGCTACTTACTTCATTTCTTCCCGGTTGATGCAGTCAAAGAAAACGTACATACCCCCTTCCCAGAATGGACAGAAGGGTTTGAATTTCCGCCAGCTCTGCTAAAGCTCCGGGCAACTGTTGAAGGGGCCATCATCCCGCTTTATCATCAGGGCTGTATTGCAATCAACACCAGGGGAGCCACAACGTATGGCACAAAGCGAACTCGACTCCGCAGGATGATTTTACACATACAGCACCACGAAAGCCACCTCCTCAATGTGCTGGCTGAAGCAGTGAGCGCTAGGCCCATTTCTGAGAACGCAGACCCCTTTGACATCTTTCTGCAGACACGCCCCTTTTCAGCCTCCCTTCCTAGGCGAGTAGGCTTCTGGTCCACTACCGACAGACAACAACAGCATGTCCTTCGAGTAGACATGCAACCAGCTGCGCAACCGCCCCCACAGCGTCACACAGACCGTACGCATCACCAGATCGAATCAGCCCTGCATGCAAGAGTGCAAAGTCTGCATGCATTGGTACAGGAAATTGAACAAACAGTGGACTCTTTGCCTCAAGATGTGCAGGGTGCGCTACTCACCCCCCTGACTGACCTACATACCCAGCTGTGTGGCCTGGTTTACGTAGCATGGTTATTTTCTCTATTACACCCACATGCGGATGACCACGATCAGTAGTGGCAGGGCCCCTGATATGCCCCTGACACAACTGTGAGTCTCCCTCCATGGCAGTATAGGTTGAACAGGTGTCCCCGGCACTATGCTTAATACAGTTGATCTTTCATGAAAGCACTTTGCTGCAACGTTTGGCTCACAGCAGGTAGTAGTGCCCTGCATGCAGGAGTGAGGTCAGCCTTAGCTGACTTCATTCGTCTTGCCTGTTTGTGTGCTTTCGCCGCCGGGGCACCTGCCAACCTTAGTTGGCGGGGGCTATACCTGCATTGTCATACAGAGAAACTAGAATGTCACATGACCCGTGGATGGAAGACAGTAATTCACTGGACCTAACGGACACCACAGAGAATAGAGTCCATGCTCCCTTTGTCTTCACACGTGACCATGCAGACTGGTTGACCATGGATGGCCAAGCCTGCTTTGCCAGGGGCACGGGAGATAGTGTGGCGCAGTCCCAGGATGAAGCTTATGCAGCACTGACTATGAAAGATACTCTTAGCAGTCCTTTCGGTCTTGACTCTGCTCGGCCTACACTTGGTCTGACTGACGTTCGTGCGCAGCCATCCAAAAAGGACGAGGGGTATGCTGCTCTCGAAACAGAGGGAGAGCTGCCTGATACTACTGCCATTATTCAGACACTCATCTCACACCGAGACCTGATCGTGAACAATCACATGATTTACCTAATTGTGGACAATCGAACACCTGCTGCTGTCCCATATTGGCCGGCTTTCGCTGCCTGGTGGGCCTCACGCAGAAGTCTGGTGGGTCCCCAAGACGAGAGGACTGACATACTGTGGATCTGTGCTGATGCTACTACTGGCCTTCATAAAGTTCCATACTATTGGGCAGGGGTCTTTGTCCTAGAGGCAGCGCGTTTCCTGTACCCTGCACAGCACTTTGCACTCATTGATAATGACTGTGTGCCAGTTACGCTCTTCGAGGTGCAAGACCTACTGCAGCTAGCACATCAGCAGCACCGATGGGCTGACCTCATAGGGCACGCACGCTCCGAATCTAGCCCTAGTGCTGGGATAGGCATGCTGCTTTTTACAGAAGCGCACTTAGAGTATAATGCAGGTTTGGTCGTATCGATCGGCAATCGCAACAAGCACAGTCCGTTGGAACATGACACGTCTGCCCAGACCCTGGCAAAGAGCCTTCAGGCGGGTCGGCTTGCTCTCGTTTCAAGAGCCAGATCACCTGTCAATCCGAGCGACACTGTCATGAGCGGCACCTTGTTTACCCCCTTTGTTGGGATAGCGATGCAGTCCGCCCTTGACCTCTGCATGGTTTGGTCCTTATACGGTCTTTACATGTGTAAGCACTTTTGGCCCATGCCTGTCCCTAGCCCGGAGGAGTCTAGTCCAGGAAGTCCAATCAAGTGGCCACGGCAATCCCATCCCAGGGCGCTCACCCCAGAAGGAAGAGAGCGAACCCCCTGGGTTACCAGCTGGGCACGAGCCACTTTCGAACAGGGCATGCTATCAGTGCTCCCGATGCTAACAGGGCCATGCACAGTTGCGTCGCTGCCAGGAGAACACCTTTTCCAGGCCAGTGCATTGCCGCGCAACCGAATGCGACCTGCCATATTTCATGCCTTTGGCAAGGCCAAAATTGGAGCACAGACAGCTCTACGCGAACTGGAGCAGCAGGGTTGGGAAACGCTGCCGATGGCTATACTCGGTATGCCCAACCTACCCCCTGCATGGGCCGTTGAGACTTGGAAACCTGTCGGTGGTTGCAAGTTTACAGGCTACTCCTCTGGGGTAACTGGAAACAGTGCATTGCGCTTCTGCCTGCTGGTAAAGTGGCGAGCAATTCGTAAACAAGCGACAGAGCTTTTTCGGGAACAAAGGCAGGTGGACAGCCTTAGCTGTCTTCCTGCAGAGGACGAAGATGCAGAGGTGGAGTCAGTCTCCACACCCTCGTCCGACAACTCTGCCAAAAGAGCGGACCGACTCACTAAAGCAATTGAAGGTGACTCGAAGCAGGGCAGTCAAGCACCTGGCTCTAGATCAAGCACTCCCTGTCCGCAACAGCTATCTACTTCCCTCTTTGTTCCTTGGAGTCAAGTCGCTAAGCTAAGAGGGGTAGTAGCAGTCCACAAGGACATAGAAGCAAGTCCGTATGAGCAATTGCGAGCTGCGCTGGCACAACCCAAGTGCCTTGTCCCTGGAGAAAAAGAGCGATTTCTTCAAGCCAATCACGATTTGTTGTGTCACCTTCGAGGCTCATTCATGCCCTTGGAAGGTATCGCACCGCAAGTCTTCGAAGCCATCTCTCACCACCAGCAGGATGAATTCGTCTGGGTCACAGTCCTATGGATGGTCGCCCAACTCAACGGATATTGGATGGGACACAACTTCCCACCACTGCCGTCGGTATTCCAAATCAACTGTGGAGGGCTGGGGGGAGGTGCCCTTGAAGGTGAAGTCCCCCCGCACTTCCATTGCATGTGCCCTCCCGTGGGAGAAAGTCAAGTCTATGGGCCGTCACTTTCCCCAGCAGATGTCCTCAAAGATCAGGAGTGGGGGGTTGCTTATGGCTGGTCGACCGGAGTGCATGAAGTTGCCACCCTCTTTGCGCTCATACAGAACCCGTGCCAAAAATGGGAAGACCTTGGGTATGGCAAGGCAGCCATACTTTATCAACGCACGCAAATTGTGCTGAAAGCAGCGAGGCTTCTCCCTGCTCACCGACGGTTGCCGCATGAAGCCTTCCTCAGTGGCCTGTGGTGGAAACTGCTATCGCTGCAGCCACTACGACTCCTTGCCTTCTTGCCAGGGCTGGGGTGTCTGCGGCCGACTGAACAAGCAGATCCCACCCATTTTACTGTAAATGGTTTTAGTGCTGGCAGCTACACGGGAGCAGTGATTGCCTTAGCAATTCGTTGCCTCTGGCCAGCCAGTCAGATCACAGCGCGCCTAGGCGCCATTGCAATGCCGAAGAGTGTCTTAGCGGCACTCGTTGCCACAGCAGAGCCTGACAGGCACAACTACTATCTTGTCCATGCTGCTGAAGATTGCTTGTGTGACTGGAAGCCGACAGAGAACGAGCTCGACATGTTGCAACAATCCTTGCACATCACGTATGTAACAGACTCTGCAAGATGGATGGGCAAGCACAAGCACTGTTACTGGCACTGGCTCCAGTGCCAACTCCCTACGGGCAAAATTAGCCTCACCACGCTGAAGCTCACACACCTGGATGTTATTCCTCGCCGCGATCGGATTGCCGCTCCGATGCGACTTGCCTCCTGGATTCGATTCGAAACGGCCATGACGAGCGAGGATTGGGAAGGAGCTATCAGTTTGTTAGTGTCCAATCTCCACTGTCCTGACCAGGAATTGCTGGTGCTACTACAGAGCTGTGTAGCAGGACAGCCAATTGCCTCCATGGAAGAAGCGCAGAGGTAATCAAAGTGCGTGCGCTCAATGGCTGACAGAAATGGCCCGAGACCTGCTAGCACCAATCCCATTCCGAGAGGTTTTTGTCATCCTAGCCCTGTTCCTCCCGCAACTCACATTTGTCGAGGAGGCTGCTACAAAGAAAGAGCTGTGGAGCAGTCCCACTGTCCGCAAGTTTGGCTTAGTGGTGGATGTCACTCCGACAGCTACGGGGTTACAAGGGATGCATGAATATCGTATAGCCTTTCCGGCGGGGTCACAGTCGGCCATCTTCTGCCCTGCACACTTCCAAAGCTGTAATTACGAGCAACTTGCTAGCAGCCCCTCAAGCACAGTTCACATGGGTTCACAGGCGGGGAAGGCTTATCGACTAGTTCTGGAGGAGCACGGCAAGTGCTATTCAGTCTTAGCACTCTTGCTAGCCTTTGCGACTCCTTCGCGGAAACGCAAAGGAGATGAGGCGCCCAGTGAAAAGCTACGTCGCTTGAGCAGCCCTAGGCACTGGGACGTCGCCCTCGTGCCGTTCCCGGAAGATTTTGCGCCGTTGCCCACGTCAGCTGAGACTGGCCTGGCGTGCTCTGCTCCATGGGCTTTCCCGCCCAGCCTCTGCGTGTTGGAATCTAGAGCAACGCGGATCCGAGTTCTGGACATCGCGGAAGCAGGTGACACCGTCACTGCAGATCATCTTTTGCAAATGGCCAGCTTAGCGGCAGAGCATAAGCCCACTGTGCTGGGAATTCCCGGCCAAGTACCCATTCCGTATCAGTTAGAGTGCACAGTAGTCCTACTGCAGAGTCTGCATGCTCTCTTCCAGCTACTGACCTCTGGCAGCACGATGCAACACTGTCCCCAAGCTGCCGGCTTCGCTGTGGCACTAGCCACTGCCGCCCGACATGACAACGGGCACATAGCGTCGATGGCTGCCAGCCTCGCGCTTGCCCTCGGATCTGGCAGATCTACCCTTGCAGTAGCGGGAGTCTTTGGTGCAGGCAAGACCCGATCCCTGACCTTTCTCCTTGCCTGGCTGGCCCTCACCACTCACCTTAAGATTGCATTAGTACACAAGGAGAATCCGGCAGGCCGGGCAATCACCAAGTTACTCACAGCCTTTGACCTTGGATCAGATCACCAGAGATACTTCGTACGGCCTGTCAGCAGAGAAGAGGCAGAAACCAACATAGCCTGCACTGACTATGACTTGAGAGCAAGCGACGCGGCGTCATACATCCCTGGCTGCCATGTAGTAATCGTCACAACTGGGCTCGTCTGGGATCAGAAAGGGCAAACTCATTCAACGCTCAACACCCATATGGAAAATGTAGACCTACTTATCAGTGAAGAGGCACAGCAGGATATGGACCTCAAATCTGCATTTGCGCCAGCAGTCCCCCGGCAGCCTTTCTTTCGCCTGCTGCTGGGTGACCCCAAGCAGAGCCCAGGTGGAGTGGCCGATGGACAGAGAGCTCATCGCACACTCCTACTCAAAGCACCCCTTGGGCTACGAGCCCCCACTACCTGGTACATGCCGCATGAAATACCAGGGGTCTGCCACATGCTCCTCCGGCACAGTCGAGGCTTTGGCCTTGGCGACCTAGAAGAAACGGCCAAAGTAGTGGGTCACAGGCCACTGGGGAGCAGCTGGTTTCGCCCAGAGAAGGTCAAAGCCACATCTCCCTTCGCCTGTCAGCTACAGTCCACCTACAAAGACCTCTCCAGAGTGGACCTGCACCTCCCGGAAGGACTGTTGGTAGGTCTAGGATATGCAGCCACCAGCCCAGACAGTCCACTCGACTTCCGCCAGGCGCAAACTGCGGCTGAAAGATCGGGAGTCGCAAACCCACACTGCTGGAGTTTAATTTTTTCCACGAGTGCGGACGCCGTGTGGGCATGGTGCCCAGGTCATCGTTGAAGGAAGGGAAGAAAGGCAGATGGTGGAGAATGGAACAAAGACCCCAAAAAACCAACCCAAAACCAAACACCCAAGCCCGCAGGCCGACTCCACCATCTTGTAGTCTTCCCTATACACTAGGTGAAACGTGTGAAACTGAGACTAGTGACAACTAGTGGGCCTGAATTCACAAAAGAAGGGGACTGCAGCGCAAGCTGTGTTCATGGAAAGCCGCCTAGAAGGCTTCAAACGGACTTTCCTTACCAAGTGTTGATGACCAGCGGCCACACCACAGTGTGGCAAAACAAGGTCACTTTGCAGGTCAGGTGTCTCGCAATGCTCCAGCAGTGGTTGTAATCAGGCCAACCGAATGTACGAAGATCTAAGCAGCAATCCATGGAAAAGACCATACTTGTAGCACAACCCGTTCAACCGGTGGCGCATACAAGGTCAGGCACATGCTGCCAGGCAGAATTCAATTACGGCGGCAATTCCAAGCGAGAGAAGCCTGCAGCTAAGGGTGAATCGGGCACCACCTCCCCGTGGGGAGGCAGACCCAACACCCTTCGGCACACCACGGTGCCAAGAAGGGGGATGTCACTTGAGTCTGTGCGGCGCTGTTTAATGGCAAAAGGTGAGAGGTGCATGCAAGGCCCGTGTGAAACCTGTGAAACATTGAGCTCTCCTAGCATGATATCTGTACCTCTCTGTACAAAATTGGAAATGTCGGACATCAACAGCGGGAACTAAGGTTCCCCCTGGGCATCCTTCATTGCCACTATCTACCACCCGCCGTGTAGGAACGCAGAACTAAGGTTCTCGCTCCTATCGGCTCACTTCGCAGCGGATGGCGAGAAGAGGTCATGGTTCTGCTTGGTGTCTGTGCATTTCGCTTGCCGCATATGCCTGGAAATCATCCTTTTCTAATGCTCAAAACTGACACTTGGCTCAACTCACCGCTCACGTCGCACTTGCTTCTCTCCTGGCTCCGAAGCATAGCTTCGCTGAGGCTGGTGCTAGATAGTTTGTGTCGCTCAAGGTCATTTGCGTTATAGGTCATCGAATGCTATGGTGTCGAAAACTTGCATCTCGGGGCGCCAACGTCCCGCAGCATTTGACACCTAAACCAGTGACCGACTGCTGTGTCTGGCAGGTGGACGATTTGCCGTTGTCGACATCACCGCCACGCCCAGACCCTTCTCTATCCGACAGCCTCTGGGCACTTACTCCGTGTATAACGGAGGGCAACTATGGTTAGTGACTCGTGTTGAGGAGTACTATTTCGCAGTTGCTGGCCTACTCCGGACCCGAGCTAAGGCTCGCACCCAGACCCTACCAAAATTGATATCAGGGCCACGACAGCTGTGGATGGGGGGATGATCCTCTATCCTAAGCCAGGGGTGTAGCCCATGTCTGGGATCATGTGCAGCCAGGGTGGCCATTTCATGGCCGGACAGATGGCAAAAGCATTTTCTTCAGCATATACCCCATGCCATCTGCGTGTTCCGGGCATTTTGACCAGCCTCCGAAGGGCAGTGCAGTCCAAGAAAGCCCTACTTCCTATATACTTGAGAGCAGGTGGAATGGCAAGCTCAACAAGGGCGGCACAGTTCATAAAGGCTTTAACTCGGATTGTATGGAGGGTTGTCGGTAGGAAGACTTCTCGAAGGCTAGTGCAGTGGCCAAAAGTGAATTCCGGAATTTCTTCAATCATGGTATTACGGAGGTCAACACTGTTGAGCAGTCGACAACTGTCACAAGCGTGCGCTCCTATGGCCACAAAGTGCTTTGGGAGAACGAGCGTGTAGATGCCTGTAGAGCTGAGGCAGCCCGGAGCTAGCTCTCTGGTCCTGTCTTGCTGGGTTAACCCGTTCAATTCAGATCGGGGGGATGAAACCTCACTCACGGTGACCTCTGCAAGGTTGATGCACCCTTGGAAGAGGTATTGCCCGAAATTGGTTTCCCCGCTGAACACATTTACAGCTCCACCCGATGCATACACACGCTGCAAGGAACAACATTCTGAAAAGGCTTTGTAACCAAAATCGCGACAACCCGGAGCCAAGACACTATTTAGGAGCTTGCAGTCCCGGAAGGCATTATCTGCAATGCCTACCACTGTGGCCGGCAGTTTGACGATGCGGAGTTGCCGGCAATCTTGCCACGCCTCTGCTCCTATGAGCCTGATCCCTGACTCGACGCTAACGTGTCGCAAGCGTGGCACACCTGCAAAGGCCCATTCTGGGACAGTTTCGTCTGAGTTCATTGGGACATGAACAGCTAAGGGGACTTGATCAATAGGATAACCACCGAGCTGTTCTTGTTCTCGCAGGGTAACACTACAGTCCCTGAAGACAATGGTATATTCTCTACCCTGCTGCAACTTATCCCAAATTGGGTCCTCTAGGTAGGTTTGCGTGGTGGTGTGTAAAAGGTCAATGACGCACCCAAAAACTGGGAGGTCAGTGACCGAGGCCAGATAATCCATAACCTGGTCTTCTAAATCTGTGAATCGGTCGAACTTGGCGACACTAAGAGAGACCTGAAAGGTTACCCCCGAAAGCGTTGTCAGCAACAGGGGGCATTCCATGACTGGCTCCTTTTCGATGGGAGTGCTATGCATGGATGAACTGTCAAACTCTTTTTGCGGTAGGCTATTTGCTTTCATTGTGCGAGCCACTGGTGTCCAGTCTGCGCATGGGCTGTTCCTACGGCCGGGGCTGTGTCCTTAAGACAGATGCTAAGGCACCTCCCTTGAGCCTCTCATGGCCTGGCACAAAGCTAAGGGTACACATGGTTTAGCTCCTAGTCAGAGCGGTTGGCATGGCAACGTTCATGGCAGTGTAGCTCCGTAAAGTCTACCCTGGACTGGCATGATAGTGGCAATATTCGTGGCTGAGTTCCTCGTCAAAGGCATCAGAATCTGGTCCTTCCGCGGGGAGCAATTCAAGCCAATGAGGTTTTTCAAATTTGTCGCACATAAAAAAAAGCATTGTGCTCTGCCTGCGCCCACTGTTCAACGTCTCCCCAATCTAGGAGGGTAAAGCGTTGCAGCTGCTCGCACCCGCAGAAGGCACGGTTGCCTATTTCACTGAGCTCTGTCGGGATGACAACTTCCTGCAGCACCACACAATTAAGGAAGGCTTCTTTTCCGATCTGTATGAGGCGAGGTGGAAGCCATATGCACTGCAACGCTACACAGTGGGCAAAGGTGGAAGAGAGCAGGGCTGTGATCTCTGTGCTCATGAGGTTGACTTCCACTAGACTTTTGCAATTTTCACAGGCCCTCGGCCCGATGTTGTGAAAGTCATGCGGCAAACACAGCTGCTCAATGCCTGCTCCACAGAATGCGCCTTCAGGCAGTGCTCGTGGTTTATGCGTACGATCCGTGTTAAAGGTGACAGTTGCAAGCGTGAGGCAACTCTCAAAGGCATATCTGCCAAGCTGCGCACCTGGTGCCAGGACGCTGCTGTCCTCTGAGTCGCACTTGACCCCAACGCTGCCTAGGGAACAGCACTCAGCGAACACCCTTTGTCCATAGTGGACACACCCTGGTGCAGCGACCTGACGCAGCACATAGCACCCCATGAAAGTCCCTTCCGCCAGACTGACGACCGAAATTGGAAGCTTGACAATCTGTAATTGCTGGCAACTCTGCCAGGCCGCAATTCCTACATGTTGGATGCCAGTTGCCACTTCTACGTGTCGGATTGATGGTGCCGCGTAGACGCTTGGGAGCTTTGGCCTCCAGGTGTTAGCACACTGGGAGGGAGCCCTTGGCTCTACCTCTACCAGTGGCCAGAGACACACCTGGCGCAGCCAGGGGCGCTCCCCTTTCCACACCACGTGCCGAGAGAAGCAAAGGAAGGAGTGGATCCACACACCGAGTGACGTGGGACCGAACCCATTCATTTCCACCAAGGAAGTACAGAGTAACCCGTACAACCCAAGTGGACGTGGAGACGGACCCATTCATCTCACCCAAGGTGTTCACCACATCCAACCAAGGCAACCCACACGTGATGCCCCCATAGGTTCCCGGACCCCGTCATTGTTACCAATAACAAGGAAGACAAACCAAAAAAGGAGTGGTAAGTCTTAGTCACCTTTTCAGTGACCCCGGTCCCTACAGGGCACAGCTCGGATCACCCGCAGGAGACCCTCACTGTGGCCAGACTGTACATTGAGCCCACTCTCAAAGGAGAGAGTGGACCGGTCGGTGACCCAGTCGTTAGCGATCCCATGCACCCCAATGGGGTACACCTGTCTCACGACAGGACCCTAACACTGTTAGGGAGGAACCGACGGTCTTGTCCACCGTGAGCTTAGCTACCCATCGGTGAATATTGACCGTTAGCCAACGGGTTGCCCCGTTGACCCCTCCTCGGGTACAAGACCCTAAGAGGTTCACCGACCTTGCCTGTTCCCCGATGTCATCAGAGGTTGTGGCCAACCTAGACACCAGGTGAGGTGGGACCCGTCGATCCCGTACCACGTGAGTACCGATCGGCGTCCGGCGAACCGGAGACCGCACGATCACCCAAGGATGTGCGCAAACACAAACGAGGGTGTGACATGTGGGGCCACCCAACATGTCAACTCACGCCGACTAGGGGGTACCAAGGTACCGTGTAAAATCACGGTTCGATAGGGACGGGGGCCTACAGCAACTCCCCTGCGCTATGCAGACAGCTTAACGTCCCCCCGGACCCTCTCGGGTCCACCTCCCCCTGTTGAGCTCATGCCATTGACGGACCCCAACCCGTCTCGGCCAAGCTCTGTCTGCAATTTCCCCTCTCGGGTTGGCCGGGACACGAACAGCTTTGGGGTAGCTCTCCTTGCCGTCATCCTGGAACTGCCAGATGGAATGCCCATCTACCATGCAGGGACGGACAACAATTTGGAGCTGCGGTCGG
>CAXAMN010007025.1:154107-169334 GCA_963970005.1 Durusdinium trenchii
GAGCAAGGACGCTACTAGGGGCTCCTGGCATCGCTACTAGGAGCAAGAAGCTTCTAGGTTGGAGGACATCGCTATTCGGCTACTACTGTTTGGGCCCAACAAATCTCAAACGGTTCGCATGGTTTGGGGCCAACAGTCTGTGAGGTCTTCACTTTCGCTGTACTTGTTGAGGCGGGCTCACCGGAGCATTGGTTCGATTGTTTTGAAGTCTTCCCGGAGTAAAACCTCCGTTTTGCTTGGTTATGCAGTGAAGCTTCCTTTCACTTACATTCTGTTGTAGTTTTGGTGGGTAATGCTTGTGTAAGGTTTTCGGTAAAAAGGAAGCGTGCCATGCGAGGTGAGGAAGGCAGAAGACTTGAGAGTTTGACCCGATTGAGCTGAGGCAGCCTGGGGCGAAGTAGAGCGTAGTCAGCCCCTGAATATGTGGAACGGCACTGGCAGATGTTTTTCTCTTTTTAATCTTCAATTTCCTTTTTGTTTTTCCTGGTCTTTAGTTCTTTGACACCGGCTCTTTGGGCAAAGCGTGGCGGTGAGCTAAGGTAACCACCGGCTTCTTCGACATGAACAGGGACGTCCCTGGGCCGCGAGCAGCTATCGTAGCACTTGTTGCGCTTCATGCAGCCAACCTAAGAGCGATGGCCTCCAACCTACTCCCTAGAAGCGATGGCCTCCAACCTAATAGCAATGACCTCCCCCAAAAAACCCATCAGAATGTGTTCTGTATTCAACCAGGAACGATTTTGAAACAGTGAGCCGTGAAAGAAACAGAATGCAACACTAATTCGCATCCATCAAAGCTTCAGCCTGCCGCAAAAAGGCGGAGTCCCACTTTTGTTACGAGCAAGACCAACAACAATGACCACCGCAACTGTACAAATGGGGGCCAACTACGTCAGAGTCACTTCTGTGCAGAGCAAACATCTCTTTCTCTTGTGCAGCCTTTTCTCTCGTGACAATCCGATCTGGAACTGTCACCCTGGTCATCCACTGAAGACTCTCTGGTTCACGGGAATGCTCCTCGTCGAAGGTACTTCAATTCCACAGATGCAGACTGCAACATCTCAAGTTGAACGACTCCTTTAGAGCACTTCAAAGCCATTCCTACTTCAAGCAATCCCTAGCATCCCATAACTCACATAACTCACAGGGAAGCTTTAGGTAGCTGTACTTCCAGTTATGTGGTCACTCTACTTCTTTGTCGGGGATTTAGGTCTTGACTGCTGTGAGGCATTGGCGTCAATGTGGAGGTAAGTTCTGGAGGCGCAAACAGTCACAGCTTTACAAAACTTGCACGGTGCAAACATGACATGAACCGCATTGTCTAACCTAATAGCGATGGCCTCGAACCTAATAGCGATGGCTTCCAACCTTTGATATTTTGCCGAGAGTTTCTTCGAAGTTTTTGTTTTGCTTCACTGAAACCTTTTATGCCTGGTTTTTTGGCACCTGGTTGCATGGTGCTCTCAGATCGCGAGAGGACTCAACGAGATCCAGGTTCACTCCTTGCCCAACTCTTCGGCTGAAGGTCAACGTTTGGATTTTCGACTTCCTTTCTTCTAACCGTTTTGTACTGAGATGTTTTCTCTGCCTTTTTCCTCACCTGCCAGGTGCGGGTCTTTAGATTTCAACAAAGGTGCTACTCCTCTGCTCTCCTCTCCTCTGCTCTGCTATGCTCTGCTCCCTTCCTCTTCTTTCCTTCTTCTTGCCATGTCATCATATCACAGCGAGTGCCAGCTCAGTCTGGGCACGCACGGACCTGCGCACCATAAGATATGCCACTTTGAATGCCAATGCCAGAAGATGTGCCAGATAGAATGCCAGAAGTTGGACTTCGGTGGTGGCAGATATGGGGCGTCAGCGTGACAATGCAAAATGCACTTGAAAAGCTTCAAGACGTGTCTCTGGCGACGAAACATACAGCTCATTGAAGTCTGTCATGAGTATACCGACGGACCGGAAGTTAGAATGCCATGTTGCACCGCCAGAGATGGAAAAAAGTTGAACTTTTCATAGGGGATGGCGTTTTGGGGGCATTCTAACTGAAACCTGCATTTTTACAGGGTTTTTGAACTTGGCTCTTTGATGTGTCCTAAAACAGATAAAACAGTGATACCGGGAATCAAAGTTTGTTGAACACCGTCCTTTGTACTGGATTTATGCGTGTAAATGCCATTTCCTGCCCTGATCCAGCCGCCTATTCTCTTGCTTTTTTTGTTTATTGTTCAACTGTTCCCTTTTCTGTGCCTTTCGCTTTTCTTCTGTTTCCTTTCCTCGTTTCCTGAACTGTTTCCTTTCCCATTCCTTCTCCTTTCTGCTACCATGTCCCGTTCTCAGCAATTTTGTCCCTCTTCCTTTATCCTTTCCTTTCGCCTTTTTTCTACCATTGTTTCCTGTTCCTTTTTCCTTGTCATGTCCTTCTGTTTCTCTATCCTGTATGTTTGCAGTATGCAGCATGCAACGGCTGGGCACATAGGTTGTTTTCAAATCTATGCATGCATATACATACACTCACAGACTTGTTCCCACAAATTGCAGCAAGGAAGGGGGAGGAGAAACAATGGCAGGATACTTGGACATTCTATCCTTTTCATTGTTCCATGTGCCTTTCCTCTTCCCTGTTCCTTTCCTCTTGCCCCTTTCCCTTCCTTTTGCCTCTTGCCTTTTCCTGTCTCATTGTTCTTGACATTTCATATGTTTGTGGTTGTTTGTTTTCCTGTTCCTTTTTTTGTTCCTTTCTCCTTTGTTTTGTGTCCGTTCCTTTTTACCTGTTCTGTTTCCTTCCATCCTCCTCCTCCTTTCTGCTTCCATGTCCCACTCATTCTTAGCAATTTTGTCCTTTTCCTGTTCCTCTTCCTTGTGCTTTCCATGTGCTTTTTCTGCAATTGTTTCCTCTTCCCTTTTCCTCCTCCTTGTCCTGTCCTTTTGCTTGTCTACTCTGTAGGTTTTCAGTTGTCTGCATGCATACACACACTCACAGACTGACAGCTAGAATGCCTGTCTTGATCCAAAAAATTGCAACAAGGAAGGGGGGGAGGAGAAACAATGACAGGAACATTAGACATTCTATCCTTTTCATTTTTCCATGTGCCTTTCCTCTGTTTGTTTCCTGTTCAACTGTCCTTCTCCTTTCTGCTGCCACGTTCCATTCTTAGCAATTTTGCCTTTTTCCTTGTTCCTCGTCCTTGTGCTTTCCTTTTACCTTTTTCTACCTTTGTTCCTGTTCCTGTTCCTGTTTCCTCTTCCTTGTCCTTTCCTTTGGTTTGTCTATCCTGTAGGTTTTGCATCGCAAAAGCTGGGCACATTTGCTGTTTCCAAATCTATGCATGCGTACACCCTCTAACTCACAGACTGACAGTTAGAATGTTGGTCTTGATCCCATACATGGCAGGGCAATGAAGCATATTACTATTTTCATTGTTACATTTACCTTTCCTCTTCCTCTTCCTTGTCCTTTCCTTTCGCCTCTTGCCTTTTTCCTGTTTCATTGTTCTTTTCCGTTCCTATTCTTTGTTCGTCTCCTGTTCAACTGTTCCCTTTTCTCGTCCTTCCCTTTTTCCTGTGTTCTTTCCTTTTCTCCTTTTTCTGTTTCCTTTCTCCTTTTTTGCATTTTTCTACCATGTCTTCATGTTCTTTGATCCTCTTTCTTGTCCTTCACTTTTGTTTGTCTATTCTGGAGGTTTGCAGTTTGCAGCATGCAAAGGCTGGGCACATATGCTGTTTGCAAATCTAGCATGGACGAACACACTCGCAGGCTGACAGTTAGAATGCCAGTCTTGATCCCAGGAAGGGAGGGAGGAGAAACAATTGCATGACAATTGGACATTCTATCCTTTTCAATGTTCCATGTGCCTTCCCTCTTTCTTTTTCCATTCCTCTTGCCTCTTTCCTTTCTTTTGCCTTTATTTGCTTCCTGTTCCTTCTAAGAGCATCCGATCCTTTTCATTGTTGCGCATTTTGCCTTTCCTATTCCTCTTTATTTTCTTTTCGTGTTGCATCTTTTCTTTTCCTGTCTCATTGTCATTTGTCCTTTCCACTTTATTCTGTGTCCTGTCCTCTTTTCCTTGTCTGGTTCCTTTCTCCTTCCTTCTGTTTTCTGCTGCCATGTCCCGGTCTTAGCCATTGTTTCCTTTTCCTTGTTCTTCTTCCTTGTCCTCTCATTTTCTGTGCCTTTCCTTTCCTATTCCTTGCGCTGCGTGCCTTTATCTTTTTCCGTGTCCTGTTCCTTTCCCTTTCCTCTTCTGCTTCCTCTCTTGTGTTTTTGTTTCCTTTCTGCTTCCACGTCTTGTTCTTTACCAATTGTTTCCTGTTCCTTTTTCATCTTCTTTGTCCTTTCCTTTTGTTTGTCTATGCTGTAAAAGCTGTGGCGTTCAAAGTGCTTTTTTGCTACTTTGGCGGCGTTCTATCTTCGAAGAAATCCTGGTGTTTCCTTGCAGTTTCGAGATTTTTCAACATGCACACCCTGGATCAGCATTCTAACTGGCCAGACCCCAGCATTCTAACTGTCCATTTCTGTTGGCTAAAAAACATTTGGGGACGGCATTCTATCTTCCTATGGAAAAATCTTGAAAAAAGAGGCATTCTATCTTCCAGTCCGTCGGTATAAATGGGTGGATTTCTTTCAGCGGTCGCGCTGCAGCACTTCTAAAACCCTTTGGGCAGGAGAGCCATAGAACGCCAATGGTTCTCACCCAAGCTGTGTTGAGTCGATGTCGCATGGACGGTGGCGAGAAGAATACTGCGCAAACCTCCCGAAGGTGGGTTTACCCAAGAGGTTACCTCCTGAGGGCCATCATCAGCCAGATGCCCAAAGCCGGCGGAAGCGCATGTCGAGCCGGAACCCATGAAGAAGTGTTTCGTCGTGAAGCTCCCAGGGCCACGCCAAGCTATCGACATACTCGCACAAGGAAAGCGGCATCCTCCATGTGTTTAGAGAAAAAAGGCAAAGTCTTCCCAACTGTGCTGATCACCTGCCTTCTTCCAAATCACCCCCAGGGTGGGGATCATTTGAAGTCAAGTAATTTCCTTCTTTGGACACCTTTTGACGACCCCAG
This sequence comes from Durusdinium trenchii, assembly GCA_963970005.1. NCBI lineage: Eukaryota > Dinophyceae > Suessiales > Symbiodiniaceae > Durusdinium > Durusdinium trenchii. The sequence goes on from CAXAMN010007025.1 coordinate 159,159, forward strand.
TTGGGTGTGAGACCAACCAATTGACAACACCTTGCACAACTCAAAGCATGATCAAGCGGCTGAATAACAAACTCACTTTCCTTCAGCAGGATGGAAACAGCAGCGAAGGAGAAGAATGGGAGCACTAAAGCAAAGAGACAGTTCGCCAGATTTCTCTTGACCAGGCCATGTGACTCTGACAGCGCGCTTGGGGTTTGGGGCCAGGGCCTTATGTCGTGAACCTGACAAAGCACTTTTGACGCTTTGGGGAGGGTGAGTTTTGTTTTGCAAGCAGGTGCCGAAAGAGTCTCGTTAACGCACTCAATGACATTTGCCTCTTTTCACCAATTGTCCACGAAGCGACTTGTGTTTTTTACACAAGATTGCGCAACGCGTGATGTGTGATCATAGAGAATGTTCTAAGCAAGGTCCCAGAATGCAAGAAGATCTTGAAGAAGGCTGCCTCACGAGTCACATCAAAGTTGTTTATTTCGCAAAACAAGAAGAAGACACCTTAACGCACGTATATTATCATGTTGAAAAGTCGGTTCTTGTTTTTCCTGTTCCTTTCACTATAGATTATATTTTTCGATGCAAGGTTCTTTTTTCAGATGTGATTTTTAGATGTCTGTCGGTTCAAGGGCCGCGCTCTCCTCCAGTCTTATGCAAATCAGCTGAACACCGAAGGACTGGGGGCAGGGAGCTTTGGGACGCCAATCTTGTCATCAACCAGGGCGCACAATTTGTCAAGTGGATTTTTTTGTTTCTTTCTTAAGACAATTTTTATAACAACATTTTTTGTTTCTTTGTTTGTTTGTTTGCTTGCTTGCCTGCCTGCCTGCCTGCCTGCCTGCCTGTTTTTCTTTTAAATGTAGCCTTCATTTTTTCACTGTTGGCCAACTTCTTCTTATTGAATTTATTGTGACAAGAATTCCTTTGGCTTTGAAGCAGTGTTCCACTGAACCATTACTGACCTCTTGGACCAGAAAATCCGCATGATCATTCCGTACTCGGCACCGTAGGATTCTTAGGCCACAGCCACATGCCGGTCAGGTGCCAAGCGGGAAGAACTGACAACTTGGATCCTTCCTTTTTCAATGCTCGGCCCAGATAGCTATGTGTGCAGATGGTCAAGAGAAGGGTGACTACTGGGAAACAAGATAAAACAAATACCTTTTCGAAGGCTTTCCGTGGACACCTGTAACTGTCCTTGTTTCATGACAGTGATGTTACATTCATCCAGTTTCTGCACTCACTTGATGTTGGGTCGAGAGGGTCAAGAAGATGGACAAACTTATTCCAAGGCTGTGAATGATGCCTTTGCAGCCTTAGAAGGTGGAAACGCCACCGACGAGGCTTTTCTTCGGAGTTGAGTCATTTCAATTCCTTACCTTTCAAGACTCTTGTGTAAGATTCTGTCAACAAAGTGTAAGATCAATATAATATAACTTATGACTGTTCGACTTTGTGTTTCATTGTCGTCATTAAGCTGCCTCGAGTGATGCGAAGTTGTCTTCGGCAGTCCTTGGAACTCATCATGGCGGCTTTTGCAAATTTGACGCTCAAAAGTGCCCTGAAGGCGGCTTTTGCTTTTGCAAAAGTGCAAGTTTTCTCAAGTCTTTTTGGCACAATTCTGCATTTCTTCTGTTCTTATCCCGCAGACGGGCAATGTTTGGACTGCCACGGATCAGAGCCAATTCTTTCACTCGTGCTTCCCGGGTTGGGGCGCCCGAGAGACGAGACACCAGACTTCGCGGAAACACCAGTGTGACGTTGAGTTCTTCAAAGCCATCCCTTCGTTCGCGGCTCTAGTAGCGATGCACCTTGTTACTAGTAGCTTCTTCTTCCTAGTAGTGGTGCCAGGAGCTACCAGTAGCTTCTTGTTTCTAGTAGGCATTGTTTTACATTTATATAGTAGTAATGCCCTTGCTACTAGTAGCTTCTAGCTACCTAGTAGTAAGGGTCTCCAACCTACTAGCGATGGCCTCCAGCCTAGTAGCTTCTAGCGGCATTGTTTCTATCATGTTTATATTGTTTTTTCAGGCTTCTATTCTGACTATTCTCTCCGAGGTCCTTTCCATTTTCCTTTCCCTCCCCACTTGAGAGGTCTGACGCCCTTCAAAAACCTAGAGGTGCTCTGGGTTTGGACGACTGGGGACTGGCTGGGACTGGGAAGTCGAAAGCTCCCGGTAGGCCACCGCTACTTATTTCCAAGTAGCAGTGCCCTTTGTTCCTAGCTTGTTGCTAGTAGCGATGGCCTCCAACCTACTTGCGATGGCATTTACCTAATAGCGTCCTTGCTACTAAGTTTGTTGGTTTTGGTTTGGGCCGCAGTCATGGTCTTCAACTTCGAGAAACATGCAATGCCTTCAATCACTTTTTGCGCACGCAAAGCATTTAGTCTTTGGTCCGAAGTGTACGTCTTAGAGGCCGTTTGGGTATTTAGGAGTCGTTAAGAGTCTGTTTTGGCACCTTTCAATTCTCCCATTGATTTCTTTCAACTTGAGGAGCATAACTTCTTTGGAGATATCGAAACGCAGGCCTTCCAGGAGCCAAACTTCTGTGTTTGGACATTTCCAAAGGTAACTACTAGCCACGGTCTCTAACCTAACCTCCAACCTACTAGCGATGACCTTCTGGTGTTTGGAATCCTTGGAGCACTTGAGGTTCAGGAGCACTTGAGTGAGGATATGAAGCGGTGTCTTTTTGCAGTTGCTTTTGTCTCCTGCTTCGTTTGCTCAGGAGCCCACCGTAGAGCTTCCGTCGGAGGACCCCAAGGTGGCGTGCTGAGAAGTGGCAAGTGGATCCGAACAAAAGCACTGCTGTAAAGTGGGAACTTCTAAGAAGTGCAACTGCTACATAGCGAGAACTATTTTTTTCAGGGTAGGCAACAAGAAGCTACTTGGAAGAAACTATTTAAGCTAACACGCTTGGTAGCTCACAAGCTACTAGGCCTTTTTTAGAAGGAAGCCTCAGGAAGCTTCAGCTTCCTTGAACATGTCCCGCCCTTCTTTTCGGTCTTACCAGACTTGTCATTTTCTTGCTACTAGGGGCTCCTGGCCGTACAAGGAACAATGTTTGCTTCATAGAATTTAACTCCAATTTGTTCCTAGTAGCTTCTTTGTTACTACTAGTAAGGCACTTGTTACTAGAAGCGATGCACTTGTTACTGCTTGTAATTTATGAAGCTCAATCTGCCCAACCTCCAAGTTTCGGCGACAAGATGTTGTCACTCCAAGTTTTGTTCGAGCCGGGATCCAACATCAGAAAATAGATCGAGGGTACCGTCCAAGCCTAAGAATCTAAGCATTGGAATTAGATTTCATCAACGTTGCTGGTGATTTCCAACGCGCTTAAAGGTCGAACTGCACGAACTTCGATACTGCTTCCGAGTTGGCACTGCTCCAGCTGTGCCTTCCTCAGAGAAGAAGTTGATTTGTTCTGTACTGAGCCACTTGGCCGGTTTAACTTGCTGTCGTTGGTTTGACAATCGCTTTCACTCCAAGGTCAAAAGAGCTGTGACGGCTGCAAAGATACACATTGAAGAGCAGGCCTGAATGTTTTGGATGACCTGCTACAGAGTACTAGTTGAATTTGTTAGGCATGTTTGCGAAGTCCAAGTCAGTTTCATTGAAGTTTGGATGTGCAAATGCCATCGAATTGAATGGAGGATCTTGTGTGAAAAGCTTGGCATTTTGAAGAACGTGTCCCTGATGGTTCCATGATCTTCCCATCCAAAGATTGATTCAACAACATTAACCTATATTTTTACTCTTAAATGTTCCGAGACCCTTTGCTACTATGTTGCCATACGTAATGGACTAAACTACTCCTTGCAGGAATGCTTTTGAAACAGGTTGTCTCTTGAGATGTTTTTGCATTTCTTTTTCGTTCTTGTTTTAGACCTTTCTTCCATTTGCTTGAACACCTTACTATGTTCTCGACACTAGCAACAGCTTTAGGCTTTAGGCAATCTCAACAATTGCTCGAGGTCCCTTGCCTCAAGCTTGTCGGGGTGAAAGCCAAGCCTGCTGGCGGCTGTGTGGTTCCCGCTGTGGAGGCGTGGAAACAGCATGGAGATGGTCAAGCAAATCAGCTTTGTCTTGGCTTGATCGGTCTCACCTTGGACCTTCCGCCAGATCAGAGATGAAAACAGTGGATGTTGGTCCGCATACCAGAAGGCCAGGTAAGATAGGGTCGTCAGAGCACAGAACGGCATGAGAGATGCACAATGGCTTGTGTATGGATTCTTGTTTCAACGCACCTTGTTATTGGCGCCTTCAAGCTGTTCTCATGAGGATGCAGAGGGCAAGACTTCTGGCACACTCCTCAACCTTGGCCGAGGCCACATCTGAAGCGTTTCTGGGAAAGGTGTTCGCGCGTTTGGTGTGTCGTTTGCATTAGAAGGTCTTGTCTTTCGCAAGCCTATGGTGGTGCCAAATGTGAGAATGTTGGAACGAACACATAATCTTCTTATTTGTCAGCTTCTATTTTTTTAAAGATCCTTTTGTGCTGGAGATCCAATCTGCGTTGTAAGGCTGTGAGATGAAGGGCATGGTGGTCCACCAGCTCTTGAAAATCCTTGGCATTCGAAAGGAGCTCAACCGAGTAGATCGAGACAAGTGCGCGGAAGAGGGCTCTTGCTACATTCAGGTGATGCGAGGTATCTAGTAAGAAGGGCATCGCTACGGACGTAGCAATGTTCGCTACTAGAAACAAGTGCATCGCTTCTAGTAACAAGTGCCTTACTAGTAGTAACAAGAAGCTAGGCAGCTAGTAGAAACAAGTGCCACGCTACTAGTAACAGGTGCCTTACTAGTAACAAGGACGCTACTAGGGGCTCCTGGCCTCGCTACTAGGAGCAAGGGACGCTACTAGGAACAAAGGGCATCGGACCTTCCGACTCGACATGACAGGCAACGCAGAGGCAACGCAGGCCAACGCATGAATTGAGGTACTTGAAAGTTCGATTGGAAGATCTCCGCGAGCCCTGGATGGAGAAGTTCTTCAAAAGGAGGTATCGGCATTTGGAAGTCCTTTTGTAGAATGCGACGCTATACAGATCTATACAGAGTTACGTGGTTGTACACAGGGTTGAAATAGATTTGCATCAGCGGACTTGTGATAGGCAAGGTTGTGGTTTATTTGAGGAGGTTAGTGCATCAGTCTCATGCGTGCCCTGAATTGTATCGGAATCAGGCAACGCTACCTTGTGCTTTGAGGCAATCTCCGGCCGTGGAGGCTTACGAGAATGACCCTTTTGACTACTTGAGCATCAACATGTACCCTGCGGAGGCAATCTTCGGCTTTTTGGACATCGTGCAATGCTTTGAATTCGAGAACCAAGCCCTTCAGTGAGGAACCGTTCTGGTCGTGGTAGTGGGAGCAGTAGCAGTAGGAGTGTAGGAGTATTGGCAGTAAGAGTAGTGGTTGTAATGGTGGTGGTAGTACTTGCAGTGAGAGTGGAGCAAGGGGAGGACCAGCAAGTAGTAGAACTGTTATTAGTGTCGTCATCGTCGTGGTCGTCGTCGTAGTCGTATTGTTAGTTAGCAGTAGTAGTGGTCGTGGTAGTGGTAGTGGTAGTGGTAGTCGTCGTCATTGTCGTCGTGGTAGTGCTAGGCACTGATACTAGTACTAGTACTATTAGTACGAGGACCACCTGGTACTAGTAGTAGTAGTAGTAGTAGTAGTAGTAGTAGTAGTTCTAGTTCTAGATTCTAGATTCTAGATTCTAAGGAGGAGGAGGACGAGGAGGAGGAGTAGTAGTAGTAGTAGGCCGCAAATCGACGCTTTTTGTCATTTCTTATGCTGGTTTTGCGTGTGTAGAGCTAGTACTGCATGGCCTTGAGCAGCAGCATTTGTTCTTCGACTCCTTTCTTTTTGTATTGTTGTTCCTTCCTTTCTCCCTGTGAACCTTCAGACCCTTTCTTTTCTCTTTTGCTTGAAAGGATGTTGAGGCAGAACGCATCAGCCATGCCACAGTCTCATCATGAAATCCATTTTTGTGCGCCTTGTGGCCAGGCCTTCACCAATGGCAACCACTCCCTGGAAACACTGAGCAATCCATTTCTGGTCAGTTGCCCAAACGCTGTTGGTCAAACGACGGAAACTCCAATGCCTTCCATCTCGAACGATTGAGGCCCGGTTTCTGGGACAACGCCTGGGCCTCTCAGAGCTGGACGTGGAAGCTTTAGGTGACTTGCGGGGAACCCAAGCGAGATGGGAAGGTGGGATCGCCGCGAAGCCATGAAGCCTTTGAAACGCAAGACGGCAGTGGCAGTGATGCTTTCTCTAGGTGAAACTTAGCATGCACCGACAGTTGCCCCCAGAACCCTTGTCCAACATGTCAGAATAGGGGCATCGCGTGAACAACCATTCACTTAAGATCCATCGGTGACTGTTGCCGGGTTGGATCAAAGGGATCGGAGGTGTGTATCACCGTGCGAAGGTCAAATTGAGAGGTGTACCAAGTTCATTTTGGTTGCAACTCCGTCAGTGCAATCAAGACACCAAAAGAAGAACGACGCAATCCTGCAGCATCCGAAGAAGATATGGCTTTCAACTGCTTGACGTGCCTTGCCAGCACCCAGCTTTTGCTCACGGCCTTTTAAACTTGTCTGGCACCATTGCTACTAGGTTGGAGGCCATTTCTATGGCCTCAATGGATGCAGTACTGGTGTTCCATGCAGGAGCAGATTGGAGCTATCTGCCCGCCATGCAAACATGTACCAAGTCCAAATTTTGCCCAAAGCCGCACTGGTAGTTGCTGTGGATTCATCGGCCACATGCCCAGCGATTAGACTGATTAGACGCCGGACCTCAGTTGGGTAAAGTGACATTTGCATCACCATTTTGCTGTTCTATCTCGATGGGTCAATCCAGGAAAGATTCTTTGTTTGCATGAGGTGGAAGGGCATTTTGAAGCAAAACGGTGGGCATCACAAAAGGTATTTGCGTATTTGCTGGCAGGCCAAGCCTTTTGCGTAACAGCATGTCTTTTGGTGCTTGTCTTTTGCCTCGATCATCAGCTGCGCAAAAATCATCACGCCACCTCCGGACCGGAGATCCTCCGGACTTAACATGTGAAGCATCTCGTTTCCTAGAAGGAGCCCATCACACATGGTGGCGTAGCGCTTGCCATGCTGCCCTGACCCTATCTTCCTCTTCATCAACACTAGCGTCAGGAGAATTGGTCAAGAAGATTCGAAGGAAAACCGTTGGTGCATCACCGTGTGATGGTGTCATTGGTTTGTCCGCACTCTGCAAACTACAATGTGTACCAAGTTCGCTTTGGTTGCCATTTGGCCCCGCTACCAGATCTGCATAGGACGTTTTATAAACTGTTCAATACGGGCTTGAGCTGAATGAACATTTTGGAGTCCATATTGCGTTTGCTTTTCTTTTAACACTCATGACCTTGACAGTTTTGCTGGTCGTGGCAGAAGGATGCGTTCTTTTTTGTTGCATGATTCCATGTGAATTTCAGTCGAAGGGTAACTGCAACGAAACAGACCAGGAAGCTGAACAAACACATGAAACCGGAGTGGGCGCGTGAGCGCCACCCTTGACATTGAACCACCAAAGTTTCTACGTTCGTCAAGCGTGCCGAGAAGCTGCCAGACATCGTGTTCGTGTTACAAGCAGCAATGGCCTCCCTAGTAGCGATGGCCTCCAACCTACTAGCGTTGCTCCTAGTAGCGATGCCCTTTGTTACTAGTAGCGTCCTTGCTCCTAGTAGTAAGGCCCTTGTTACTAGTAGTAAGGCCAGGAGCCCCTAGTAGCGTCCTTGCTGGTTTGGACGTGTGCAGTTTCTTCAGGTATGGATGCCCTGCACAGATCCGACCCCGAAGTTCAACCCGAGCTCGGAGCTCGTGAGGCTTTAGGATTTGATGGTAAGGAGTCCTAAGCAGACTAGCGGCAAGGGCCCGGAGGATCCATGTGCATCGAAGGCGTAGAGCGATTTTGAAAGTAACAAGAAACAACAGAATCTAAATGCTTACCAGGAGCAATGTTCGCTACTAGGCGCTCCTGGCATCGCTACGAGCAAGAAGCTACTAGTAACAAAGGGCATCGCTACTAGGGGGCAAGGACGCTACTAGTAGCTCCTGGCCGTACTACTAGGAGCAAGAAGCTCAGAGTCTCTTGGTAGGGCACAAGTCAAAGTATGGAAGACACACGAACCCTGTGATCCCCTTGAGCTGCTTTGTGTTGATCAGATGAGGCACTTGCAGAGCTCTTCTTGCAGGGTCGAGGGATGCGCTATGATGGAAGTTGCCACATGGGCTGCAAGGAGATGATGAAAGGATGGACAACTCCTCAGCCCCTCAATTGTTACGGGACGTGTTAGGTTTGGGGCATATATATTAGTAAGCTACCACGGAATTCCACTTCCAGTTATTGGGCCGACCTGTGTAAGTATATGCGACATTGCAAACCCAAAGTTCACGACGTTTTTGCGTGGCTCAAGCCCAACCAGATCTGAGGTACCGACCATCCTGAAGCCTCGCGGAACTTGACGCTCTGGGCTGAGCGAACCGTGTGAGGAGACGGAGGAAATAGAACTAGACATCAGGATACTGCTAGCAGTAAAGCTACTAGGTAGTATGTACTGTTTAGCAGAGTAGCAGCATAAGCAAACCAGATCAAGTTCTTCAAGGAACCTACATTCCTTTTCACTTCTTTTTCCCCAATAGCCATGCTATGGGGTCTTGCAAAACTAATAGGCGGACGGGCGCCGTCGGGTCACCGTCAGAGCTGGTGGGCGGATGGTGTCCCGGTCATGTTTTGATGGCGTCCGGGTCATGTGATGCTGGTGTCCCGGTCATGTTTTGATTGTGACCCAGTCATGTTTTGATGGTGTCCTGGTCATGTTTTGGCGGTGTCCGGGTCATGTTGTGACGGTGTCCCGGTCATGTTGTGACGGTGTCTCGGTCATGTTTTGATGGTGCCCTGGTCATTTTGTGATGGTGTCCCGGTTATGTGATGATGGTGTCCAAGGAAGAGATGGTCGATGTGTTGAACAGCAGCTGTTTCCAGATTTTTCTTTTTGTCCCGGTTTGTATCTTGCTATTGGGGTCTCCAGCTGGGCTAATTCTATTTTTCGGACCTTTACTGTTTTTCAAACAAGCTTGACATCGCAGTGAGCATGCAACATCAGAGCTTATGGCATGCTGAATCAAAAGCGTCGGGGTCTATTTCTTTGGACTATGCTTTTAGTTCTGTTTTAATTTCGGTTGTATGCTTGGCATGACACGTACAAATGGTTTAGAATGTAAGAAGGTCGTATGGGAAGATTGTCATATTGAATCGTGCCATTATGCATTGTGTGCTGGGCTACTTCTGGAGAAAGACTATCACAGTTGTGGTGGTCTCAGGATTGGAAGCGAATTCAAAGGGAAAGCGACAAATGCTACTAGTAACAAGGGCATCGCTACTAGTAACAAGGGCATTACTACTAGAGCTAGAAGCTACTAGTAACAAAGGCATCGCTACTAGTAACAGTACGATCTTTTTTGGTACTTGAAAAGTAGCTCTGGCAGTTTTGGGTGGCATCGTGTGGAGCTGGGAGTTTTGCAACGCCCGAGGTGCAGAAATCCCTGGTGCCAGCTGCATGCATGAGCTGGTTGCTGGGATGCCAGAGCCCAGGATTTGGAGGTCGTTGCAAGATGTTTGCGACGAATTTGCTAAGCCTATCATCAGGTCCTTGTGACTATATTGGACTATTTGGGGAGGGAAAAAACATTGAAGCAAACTACGCAGCGACGTAGCGATGGCGCTCAGGTGCCCCTGGTCGTGCTTGCAATGTGTCCCTGCGGATCCCGAAGTCGTTGCCGAACATGCTTTGCTGCACGAGGACAGATGGCAGATCTACCCCTCCCCTCATTGAAGCCCACCATGAACCTTGTTCAGTCAGATCACGGCTTGATACCGCTGTCAATGTCTTTTGCAGATATCTGAAGCGATGCCCCTAGTAGCTTCCTTGCTCCTGGTAGTAAGGCCAGGAGCCCCTAGTAGTGTCTTTGCTCCTAGTAGCGATGCTAAACACTTCAGGATATCATGAAGTATTGCGATGATGCCAACTGCCAGACTGCAGATGAGGAGGCAACGTGGATACGGCAGATGCTCATGATCGCTAGTAGGCTGGAGGCCATGGTAGGTAGGAGGCCATCGCTAGTAGGTTGGAGGCCATAGCTATTA
>CAXAMN010007025.1:185368-207884 GCA_963970005.1 Durusdinium trenchii
GGGCTCCTGGCCTTACTAGTAGTAACAAGGACGCTACTAGGAACAAGCCTTAGATCTTTCTTAATCTCCGATCTCTAGACCTCTAGATCGTTCTCTATCTAGACCTAGAGACCTCTACAACTGTCTGGATCTAGGCCTAGATCTTTGTCTCTAAATCTCTCTCAATCTCTACTTAGATCGCTTTCCAGACCTTTAGATCTCTCTATCTAGATCTTTCTGTAGATCTCAAGACTTCTAGAACACTAAATCTCTAGACTTCTAGATCTCTAGACCTCTCAAACACTAGCCTTCCGGTCTCAAGACCTCTGGGTGCTCTACCACTTACCACATTTCGTACTGTTACTACATATCTCCTATCGACTTCCCAACGAATTCCTTTACACTGTTCGGGGTCTCTTGTCGGGATAATTCTTGTAGATTGAAAGACATAATTTCTGGGTTGTCTTACTATATATAAAGTGGAATATATAATGGACTTTCACACGCAGGGAGACACCATCAACCCGAGCAAATCATTGGTCACTAAGGCTCCAGCACTATGTGCGATTGGTAAAAGCAAACATATTCAGCCAACAGCCATTTGTTTTGCAAAAGCTCCAGAACAAAAGGTGCAGCGCGTAACACGTGGTGGGTGTCAGAGATCACCTCCGCACACATGGGGCTCCAGAGGCTGAGAACGCCAAGTTGCGAAGAAGAAGCCTTTGTTTCCGGAGAACCCAAAGGCACTGCAACATGGACATGCAAGAGGTGGTCTGGAGCCGATCCAACCACTTCAACCGCTTCTGGAAGAGTGCCACCGCCATTGGCCTTTCACGCGCCTGTGAGGGCAGATCGAACATCCAGTGAAAGGCAGTACAAAGACAATGAACAGCGACAAGAGCGCAGTACTTGGGTACCTACAAAACCCCTTTTGCAACAGGTTGGAGAAATCCTTTAAAGAAGCTACTAGGCTCTCCTGGCATCGCTACTAGGAGCAAGGACGCTACTAGTAGCTCCTGGCCTTACTACTAGGAACAAGAAGCCTTTCGTCGAATACAAAGGAGCTTCTGCTTTCTCTCGTGCGTCATTCCGAAAGCTCTGCCGACAGCGAAGCCCAACCATGCGAGTGGTTCGTGACGATGATCGTTCCGATAGGTCACCAAGTGCGGCTTTTGGCGCCATGATTTGTACGAGGTACTCCTAGAATGCCTGATTTAGTGAAGTACAAAGGAGTCTAGGACAAATTGGACGTCTTCATTTCGGTAGTCAAGACAAATCCAAAAGATGTTACAGGAAGTGACCTTGTATCATCCCACCTTGCCCCATTGCCGAGAACACGGACATCGACGTCACTATCCCCTACTAGCCCTTAAGAGAATGTAGTATTTGTAAAGAATGTTTCCAGGTTGTGATACCAAAAGGTCACATTTCCCCTAGGCCCCAGGTGAGGTATTCGGTATTTGTTATCACGGGGCACCTCACAGAGCATTGCTCTCCTCACAGACCAGCGGCAGAGACGTACATGACGACTCGAGTCTAAGTCGATAGCCGGGGACAAATTGGTGCTTGTGACTCAGGGACCATTTAACAGAATCTATTGTTTCTACTAGCTTCTTGTTACTAGTAGTAAGGCACTTGTTACTAGAAGCGATGCACTTGTTTCTACTAGCTTCTTGTTACTAGTAGTAAGGCACTTGTTACTAGAAGCGATGCACTTGTTACTAGTAGCTTACGAAAACGCTTGTGCTTGTGACTCAGGGACCATTATCCTGGAGCTGTGAGGATTCAGGTTGGGTGCTGCGCAGCGGCTATTCGGTGCAAAAGCGCAGAGTCGCATATGAAGGGCAGTCTTTGTTTCTGCCGCCAGATTCTTGATTTGCCTTCTATTCGCTTGTTTGCATTCATGTTGAAACGGTTGTGATTGCTCGTGACAGATGTCGGGATGCCACTTGACCTCAACCTGGGTAATGAGGAGCACGGCGCCAAGATGACAGCTCCTGACAGCAATGCATTGAGTTTAGGCAAGAAGCTACTGGGAGCAAACGGCATCGCTACTAGGAGCAAGCACGCTACTAGGGGCTCCTGGCATGGCTATTAGGAACAAGATGCTACTAGTTAAGTTTCCCAAAAAAATCATTAAGCGTGAGCTATCCTGCGTCCAGGCAATTAATTAATTGGAGCGGCCAAGAAAAAAGGCAAAATCAAGACATGTCCCGAAGCCGCTGAAGCCGAAGCCTGATTTCTGCACGAACCTAGGTGAAAATGCAGAACGAGTCGCGGAAGCAGGTGGTGTGCAGCTGGTGGTCAGCTACTTAGGAGCTCGGTACTGTGCAGTCCACCTAGTAGCTTCTAGCTACTAGTGGTAAGAATGCTACTAGTAGTAATGCCCTTTGCTCGTAGCAGCTTCTAGCTCCTAGTAGTAAGGCCAGGAGCTACTAGTAGCGTCCTTGCTCATAGTAGCGATGCCCTTTGTTCCCGGTAGCTTCTTGTTAGCGATGGCCTCCAGGCTACAGGACTGTGCACTGAACCCTTTTCGTTGCCCGTGGGTGTGGAAGCAATTCTGCGAGGTGCTTGCCATGAAGACACATCACCTGGAGGCGAATCCATCCGAATGCGAAATCATTTTGGTGACTGAAACCGGTGACAGGTAGACATCCAGGTGCTGGGCTGTAAGATGCTGCAAAAGGTGGCCGATTATGTTGCAAAGAGTGAGTGCCTCAATAATGAAGAAGACCGCTGCTAGTAGCAAGGTGCCTTACTAGTAGGAACAAGAAGCTAGGAGGCATCGCTACTAGTAGCAAGAAGCTACTAGGGACTCCTGGCCTTACTACTAGGAGCAAGGACGCTACTAGTAGCTCCTGGCATCGCCACTAGTAGCAAAGTGCATCGCTACCGAAGATGACGACAGATGGCGAGTCCACTTCCTGAGGCCCAGGTCCTATCGCCCACTTCGGTGGCATCGAGGTGGGTTTCCGGACTACCAAGCTGGGTTTAGAACCCAAAAGAAAGAGAAAAACAAGTTGGAAGAGAGATCTAAGGAAAGATGTCTTGGCCGTGGTCGTAGCCGGTGGTGGTTGTGACGGATTCAAGACTTAGAGATGATTTGTTTGCCGGCTGCTGATTGCAGGCTGTGCTGCAGAGTTTGGAAGTGCATGCGGAGGAGGGATAGATTCAACCAGAGTGTGTCGAGCATGTAGAAAGCATGGTGTAACAATGGCCTCCCTTCTAGCAGCGATGGCCTCCAACCTAATAGCTTCCAACCTAATAGCAAAGATTTTCCCAAATAAACGAATAGCAAATGAAGCAGAAACAATAAGCTAGTAGTAACAAGTGCATCGCTAGTAGTAACAGGTGCCTTACTAGTAGTAACAAGAAGCTAGTAGAAACAATAAGCTAGTTTTCTGCAGGACGGGCTTGCTCAGGAGCAAGGTGTCCGAGCGTCAGAACCTCAACTGCCACATAGGTTTGTGAAGAGTGCGCTCGGAATCTTGTTAGAGCCATAACATGCACAAAGTGAAACAACATCAGTGGCCAAACAGTTCAAACAGAGATTTTCGGTCCTTGTTATCAGCAGTGTACAGCCTACCTGGTGTGTCAGTGAAGTATTTGATTCATTTTTGTGGTTTTTACTACTAGGAACAAGAAGTTACTAGGGGCTCCTGGCATCGCTACTAGGAGCAAGGACGCTGCTAGGGGCTCCTGGCCTTACTACTAGGAGCAAGGACACTACTAGGTTGTGTTATCAGTGGGCCATCTGAGGCTTTGTAGCATCGCACGGCAAGACCACAGCTGCAGGCATCGCGCCATTCCCACATGAAACAATGCACGAACGTCAAATGATTGTTTCGGAACTTTTTTGTTGCTTTCGAAGGCGGAGGGTGGTGGAGTATGGCACTGAACTCAATTGTGGTGCGAAAACAGACTCAGTCGAACGAGGTTAGGGCAGCACAATCAATGTTTGTCGATGGCCTCCAACCCAGTAGCGATGGCCTCCAGCGATGGCCACCTCCAAGCAAAGAAATAACACATTTTCCCAATTTCTCTTCCAAGAACAGTCGGACGCTACTAGGAGCAAAGGGCATCGCTACTAGGAGCAAGAACGCTACTAGGGGCTCCTGGCCGTACTACTAGGAACAAGGACGCTACTAGGAACAGTCTGAGGCTTGCCCAAAGATCCAAGTCCGGGTGCCAAAGCGTGAATTTGTCAGAGACCCTTTCTCGAATTGGTCACAGTTCAATGTCCAAGAGGCGGTTTGATGTGTAGAATTCTACCATTTTCGAGCCAATGGACGCTACTAGTAACAGGTGCCACGCTAGTAGTAACAAGTGCCTTACTAGTAGTAACAAGAACGCTACTAGGGGCTTCTGGCATCGCGACTAGGAGCATTCTTACTACGAACGGAACAAGAGGACGCGGGCGTCCTTTCTGCCCCCAGAGACCCTCAGGGAGCCGCACCAAGGCGATGGACCCATCTCGAAAGCAGAGTCCGTTAGACCTGATGACGGTTTCCGTGGCAAGGAGGCCGACAGAGCCGGAGAGGGATCCGTTAGTGTGAACATAGGTGAAGAGCATTTGTTGTCATGAACAAGCATGCTTGCTGCGGAAAGGGTCCAGTGGCAACATTTGTGTGTGGGCTGAACCATCCATCCCGAAAAGAAAGGTCTAAAAGAACCAAATCAACCACGCGAAAGGGTTCTTCAAGGACGGTTTCCCCCCCCCAAAAAGCAGCAAAACATGCCAGTTTTGTATCAGCTTGTTCATTTCTTCATGTTCCTCCCTGTTCACCCTCGAACTCAGCGGGATTTCATGACAGGTCGAATTGTGGACGCTTTGGAATCGTAAGGGTCCCGTTCCACTGCTGCCGGGACCCGTGGGTCCTTTGCAATCTATGCAGGACCGCTATGAAAAAGGTTTACACTAGCCCATTGCGGCAGCCACTAAGCTAAATCCACGGATTGCTACTAAGTTGGAGGCCATCGCAAGTAGGTTGGAGGTTAAACCAAGCATTACAGCTATCAAGCAGATTTGATGTCCATGGTGAAATCAAGGTCCAACATGCCCTTCGAGATGCTATGGAACATGAAACACACCTGATCTTACCAGTACTTTGCTCAGGAGCATGGGGAACATCCGCTACCACCCGAGGAGCTTCGAGTTTGGGTCTAAAGGAAAGGGTGAAAGTAAAGGTGCGACGACAATCGACCAAAAAAGCGTTGAACGCCTATGGTCTGGACTTAACTCGAACAAGCATGCCATCGAGGGCGTAGCGCTCCGGATCTCAAAGGGTTCTTCTTAGCATTCTTCTTCTGAGTGCCACGGGAGTCTTTGGTGTTTTAGGTTGGAGGTGATCGCTAGTAGTTTTGAACAAAAGGCTCAGTTTGTTCCTCACTTTATCGAAACTGAGCCTTTTTTCGCTCTTTTAGCTCCGTAAATAGTGGTGCCCCAGGTCCCAAGAGCTCGGGCAGCGATTGATGTCTGGTGGTCCTTACGTTTCATAGTGGGGAACATCGGAGAGAACTAAAGACATGAAAAAGAGAAAGACACCAAAAGAATGTTGCAAAAGAAAGAGTCCTTCAGGGTAAGAGTAAATAGTAGTAAATTTAAGACTCCCAACAGCGGGCCAACAGGGGGTTCAGTGGCAGGCGGCAGGGGCAAACAGATGAGATCTGTTGTTGTTGTGGTGGTGGTGGTGCTTGTTGTTTTTGGTGTCATGGCCATATCATACGGGCCCCTGGAGACGTTTATTTCTTTTCTAAACGTTGACTGCGTTTTCATGGTTGTTCACCAGCATGTTTACGTTCACTCACATTCAGGGGGTGGGAGGGGGGCAGTGACGTTTGTTCGTTTGTTGGTTTGTTGAAGAAGATGATCTTTGGCGCCCGGCAGCTGGATCGGCTGTGGTCGTGGATGAAGAAGTTCATCAAGAACCGATCCAAAGGATTGGTGAATTCCAGGCTGTGGAATAGAGTTTACCAGTGGATATACCGCCACAAACAGCAGAACCCATGAAAGCTGGAGAAAAACAATCCGAGTACACCTTCTTTAGGAATGTCACAGCACGCATTTCGTGTGGGCCTGCCCATGCGAATAGGGGGCCCGAGACACTTTGTCTTTAGCAGAAACAGAACCAGGGCATGCAAACAATGCAAGTCAACTTGGGCGGCGTAACTTGCACTTAGGGGCTATCTCGAGTCATCTTAAAGGAAGGCGTATCCTCGCGAGCATTTTGCAAAAAAAGGGTAGATTTTTGAACATCATCTTTTGCAAAAAGCATTGAAAGCACTGTGTCTTGCGATTTTTTTTTTGCGCGGGGTTTGTACACAAGAGGATATTTCCAGGCCCGCCCTGGTCATTTTTGTGAGGGCACGCCCCCTTGGCCAGAGCTTGATGAGGCTTGCGCGATAAAAAGGGTTTCGCGAGAGCGCGAGAGTCGCTGACTCACTGACGTTTTCGACAGGCAACGTTGGATTGGCTTCAGTCCGGTGTCCAGGCATTTGAACTTGTGACTTGGCTTGCTTATGGAAGGTGGCACGGGCTGAAGCAAAGAATGATGGAAAGAAGAAGAAGCGTGTCAGCCTCGGTGCCGACCTCTGGCTTGCAGTCCTTTTTACACCTGTCTTCGTGTCCGCCTCTGCCTTGCAATCCTTTACATTTGTTTCCCGCCCTGCACTACCTTGTTCGCCTCTGCCTTGCAATCCTGTACATGTGTCCCCAGTTCTGGACTGCTGTGTCCGCCTCTGCACGCCTCCAAGTCCTGGACTGCTCCTTTCCTGGTCCGCTCGCCCTGCGCGCAAATGCTTCCTGAGACAGGGTGCCAGACGGCAGCTTCGCTGCGGAAGAAAGGCATTGCGCAAGCCCCAGCAAGAAGCTTTCCAGAGTGACTGAACAAAGGTGAGGGGCTAAGCCGGGGTAGCCGGATGTTCTTTTTTTTAGCAGTGAGAGGTAATGCGCGCGTAGGATGGATCAACGGGCCCCCACTCCCGACCCCCCCCCTTCAAGGTCAACGAGGTCAACAAGGTCTGAGATATTGGAGGTATTTGAGGATCACATCCCCCTATTAAAGGTGATGACCTGGAGGAAGATCCCATATGAGTATACATTGGCTGCGCAGATGGCTGCTGGGAAGGATGAGAAAAGCAAGCAGAATTATCAGAATGATTGATGGATTGCTGCCCCATACAAGTCGCCAGCGATGTCTGTGTGTGGACAGGTGTGGGGGCTCCTGCTTGGCCTTGCCGGACAACTGCATAGTTGTTTCTAGGCAAGGCCTTGCCAACGCTTTGTTGGCCGGAGGCGCGTGTGCGTCACGTGTGGGAATGTAGGGAAGCGGGTCATTTTCTTGACGAAACCTTTGAAACGGTAAAAAACCGATAGTATTGAATATTGGCAATTGGATCGGCTTCAGAACCACAAAGCGTCATGTGCATAACAATCGGCCTTGCAACAGGCGATTTCGACGGCGACCTGAACATGATCAGCTTCAATGCGGATCTAGTTCGGGTCATCCGGCTGAGAAGCCGTCATCCCCGCGCTCAACCTGCACACCATTGAGACGGAGGTCGAGCCAGGATGAGAGGATCAGCGTGGGAAAAGGGTATGCAATCTCTCAAAGACATGGCGTGAGACAAGGGTGGATCAGAAGATCAATTTCACCATGGACCAGAAGATATTGAATACTAGAAAAAGAAAGAAAGCAAATATCATAAATACACAATCAAATAATTACACAATCAAGTAATTTTTCTGGGGAGCTAGGATTGATTATATAATAGGGGGGAGGTTTCTGGTAGAGACCAAAAAATTATTGGGGTGATGTACATGTGGAACTCAGGTTTTAAATTAGTTTAGTATTGGAGGGGTCGAGCTGGGATTGATCAATAGGGGGTGGTTATTTAATCCTAGGTGCGCAGTAGGAACATCCCGAAAGGCAACCTGGCCTTGAAGGAGCCGATTGAGCCTCAGCAACACACTGAGGAGTTGGAAGAGGCACGACAAGTCCCGCCACCATTTTCTGGGACAGTCATGCTTTATCCCATCCGAAAGTTTCAAGAAGGAGGACCGCAGAAGATGCTACTGCTACAGATGGAGTAGCCCCGCATTACACATTTTCAACAACTATAAATCATCAAAAAAGGCCTTGAATCCGTTTACTGAGGTGGGGGGGCTGATTGAAGGGGTCCAAACACAATCTTTTTTATTGTATTTTTTTTTATCATTTTTATTGTTACTGTACATGTTTTGTGTTTTTTCTCCTAATTTGTCCTTTTTGTCGAAGAACGCATTGGTTTGGTCTGTGCACCTTTTTGCGGCACTGCCGGCAGGTGGCTGTTGCTCCACCACAACTTCGGGGTGTGCCGCTGCGCCTTGTTTTGCATAATGTTTTTTCGAAAAAAAACTACTAGCAATGGCCTCCAACCTACAAATTAACGAGGACCTCCATTGCAACATATTTTTACAATTTTTTTCTGAGACATGCATACAAGGCTGCGCCGCTGCGCCTTGTTTAGTCTCAGGCTGTGCCCTCGCTTTGCTTGCGCTCCGCAGCATACAACGACTCCCTGTATCCAAAACCGAATCTATAGATTTTAGCAATTCACTCCCAAAACATGCAACGAATCCAAAGATGCACCATCCGAGGCTTTTCAGAGCTCTACTTCATCCATGCGGTGCTGTTGCCAGTGCATTACATGCAGTGTGGGACCCAGGAAAAGAACCTTCATTGAGGTTTGCAAGTGAAAGACAGCCTTCTTGCTTGTGCCAGCAAGGGTTAGAGTGATGTCACGGCCAACATGTAAGGCATTTCAAAAAATGTTATTTGTCCTTCTTGTTTGCAAGGGTCTTCGGCTCATCTGACTCGTGCTGTCGATGCGCGGTGTTGGCGCCCATGCCATGACGTCCAGAATTTTTGTGTGGGGATCCAACATGTCAGTTGTTTTGCCCAGCAACGGCTCTTCCTTTGAGGGAACTTGTAGCCTTACATTTGGTTCTCCCTTGGCGTCATATGACTGCGCTTGCTTCCTGTGAGGCTACTTGCTCTCTATTAGCAAAGCTTGCAGCGGATGGTGACGAATACCAGGCCCAAGCGCAAGATCTCCAAATTTGAGTCTTTCAAGAAGCTACTAGTGGCTCCTGGCCTTACTACTACGAACAAAGGACGCTACCAGGGGCTCCTGGCATTGCTATTAGTAGCACCGACTTCGGCGCATGGAGACGCTCAGATGCGCCGAGGCACTGGTGCTTGAAGAAGGAGGCGCAGTGGTGGATTCCGTGGTCTTTTCCACCAATTCAAATAGCTTCTTGTTACTACTAGTAAGGCACTTGTTACTACTAGCGTGGCACTTGTTAGTAGTAGCTTCTTTCAAGGAACTCCCCAAAGTTTTCCACCAAATTCTCCGGAGTTCTCACTCCTCTCTTTCAAGCTGCGGCATGAAACCAGAATCCAGGCTCAATGCGCTCTAGCGAAGCTTGAGATGATTTGACAGCCTTGACATGACCCTCTGATGAAAATGCATGAGACACTTTCCAGGTATCACTGCAGCGGTTCGCTCTGCAACCATCCATGCTGCAGATCCACAAGTGCAGGCTGTGAGCTGCACATCGTGATACGTCATGCATATGTGACACATCATGATACAACATGATCACATCCGGCACATCTATTTAAATGACTTTAGGAACAAAATGCATAGTGGGAGCTTGAGCTATCCTGCGTCCGTTCGCTAGTAACAGGTTGCCTAGTAGTTTGTTTAGCCCTTACTTAATTCAGTAGGCACCTACTTAATTAAGTAAGGGGAGGGAAGCTCTGACGAAAAAGAAGAAAGCAAAAGTTCCAGCATTTAGCTTTGAGGTGGATGCCTTTGATCTCCTGCAGAACCTGGTAGGGCGGCCCTTGCCCACAGGCCTGACAAATCTTCACTGCAAGTGCTGACATCATAGAAGCTAATTACAAGTAAGTTTCCCTCAAAATCTAGAAACAAGAAGCTACTAGGGGCTCCTGGCCTTACTACTAGGAGCAAGGACGCTACTAGGGGCTCCTGGCCGTACTACTAGGAACAATGTTTGCTATTAGGAACAGTTCTTCATCATTACGTTGCTTCTTCTCAAAGCAATATCCCAAGCTTCCTTGAAAGAAGCTACTACTAACAAGTGCCACGCTAGTAGTAACAAGTGCCTTACTAGTAGTAACAAGAAGCTAGTCGTTAACTTAATTTAAATCTATTTTAATTCTAATAGCGTTGGAAGACTATCCGTCCAGTTCCTAGGAGCCAACTTCTGGTAAGAGTTGGTTTCAGAAGGAGCGAGAGAAGGCTATAGTCGAAGCTCCGACAATGTTGTGAGTGAGTCCTACAATGTTGTGTTGAGATGTAGAATGTAGAGCTTTCTAGGGTGGAGGCCATGGCTAGTAGGTTGTTCAAGCCTTGTGTTCAAGTCTTGTTTGGTCGGGGAGGCCCAAGCAATTTGGTGCAGCTGTGCACCGCTTGTGGGGTGGTTGAGCTGATCTTGGCTGCCTTAAAGACTGAGCTTTGTCCACTTTGGGGTGTTTGACATAGGATACAGGCATGATATTGACATTGTGTGCAACATGATACTTACAGGATACACGATCAAGACCAATGTGCGCAGCCTACTCACCTGCGATTTAGCAAGGAGGCTATTAGGTGGAGGCCATCGCAAGTAGGTTGGAGGCCATCGCTACTAGGAGCAAGGACGCTACTAGTAGCTATTGCTATTACCTTGATTTGTATTTCTACTTTTGTGATTTCGCTGCACAAGACCTTGCTGTGAACGATGCAAACGAGTGCACGCGCAGAGGCTGTTGACGAAGCACTGGATTCAAAAGGATTCTAAGAAGGATTCCGTTAGGTCTGAAGGAAGAAGAGGATAGTCGTATCTACACTGTACTGGTAGTAAATATCCACTGCAACTATAGTACTCAACACACTATCTCGGCCTCTACTTGCACTTAGTACTAGTAGATACATACCCGCCCGATAGCGGGGTTGGGGGGTTTGTTGTTATAAACGGGGGGGGGGGCTATAGTGGCAACAATAGGGGGGGGGTTTTTCTTTTTTCGAAGGGGGGGGGTGTCTGGCAATTCTGTTTGACGGGGGCTTTGCTAGAGCAATTCTGTTTGACGGGGGCATGCTTCATTTTTTGTCATTTTTTTGATCTCTCATTTCTCGATGTTTCTCAAAGCTTCTGAAGACTCTTTTCTTGATCTTTCTTGTCCCTTCTCACCCGTTCCACCATTCTTCTACTCTTTTTTTCTTTATCCATGTTTGATCACTGGAACTAGCATTCTATAGATGGCAACCTGCTTAGACAGTAAGCCAATTCACACCCCTGCCTGTTCCATTTTATAGTGTCGGTTGAGTTGTCTTTCTGCTTGTCATGTCTGGAGCTGCATTTTATAGAACCAGTGTGGTCAGCGTTTTGCAGTCAGTGTCCAAGAGATTCAGATGTTGACCCAGGCATTCTATATAGATGTCTATCCAGGAGTTTTATAGTGAATTTATGTGCAGGCAGGCATTTTATAGACACCATTTCTCTATGAAATGCCTGGATAGACACCCAACCCAACATTCACCGGGGATGGGTAAATGAGCGTCCCGAAAATCACATGTGCACACACTCGCATTCATCAGGAAGATGTGGGCCCATGGGCTACTGTGTAGACTGTGGGTCAAAAGACGGATACTTTGCAGGTTGACCAACCTGGAAGGTTGTTCGCTAGATGGTGTTCGGGCACCTGGCCTTTACCGCTCTCGATGTGGTAGTGGCTCGAAAAGTCGACATAAGGCCTATGTCACTGAGAGTCTCTTCCAGTTGTTCGCTCAAGTTTTTTTTGGAGTTCGCGAAAGTAAGTTTTTTCTTGGCGAAAGATTCGCGCAAAATCCTATTAGACTGTATATACATGATAGAAAGACGTCCTGCACTCAGGCGGAGCCCGGATCCCTGCCTTTCAATGCACTCTTCACGCTTCGGGCTCCTCACCTTGGTGATTTGGCTTGGCCATGAATCCGTATGTTGATACAAACCCACACACAAGCCCGTAAATTGCACATGACATGACTCACACTTGCGATGCACAACCCCTAGGCAGCATGGTAACTCTTTCGTTGTTTCGCTTCAGGCCCATGCAGAAATACACCAATGACGCAACATTTTCCGGCGTTGAAAGCGCGCGACAGTTCCGCGAAAGCGTAGGCGAACGTGATGGCCTGTTTTGTGGACCCCTGCCCACATGTAGCCACGGATTGCTGATTCATCCAACGGTGGCGATTGAGAATTCTCGCCTATGGATCTCTGAAGCATGACTTTTCGCTCCGGTCACTGCGTGTCACCTCTTTGCGTTCTGCAGGATGCCTGTGGCTCCTTTTCTTTCCTGGGAAGTCTCGCTTTTCGCTCTCGTCCGGTCACTGCCTCTCACCACTCTGCCTTTTGCAGGATGCCCGCGCGTGGCTCCTCTGCTCCCTGCAGGATGCCTGTGGCTCCTTTTTCGTGGGGCGGAGGGGGGGGTGGGGGGGGGGGACGCTGCGATGCTTCGTTTTTTGAAGAACGACGGGTTGACCACCATAAAGACACGGGTGGGTTTTGCAAAGGGTTGCCAACTGGTGGCTCCTTCTCGCTTTTGTCGGACAATTTCTGTTTTCTTGATTCACCTGCAGGATGCCTCTGGCTCCAGGGACTGGTGCCGCCGGAACCCCAAAAATGACCAGGTACATCCAGTTTTGTCCTCATGAGCATAACGGGCTGCGTGGCTGCTGCGGGCTGGCTGACTTCATGGTTGCTGGCTCTATAGATCTGGTTGCTGGCTCTATAGATCTGGTCCCACTTCGCGCCTTTTCCGTGCTTAGCGTTCGTTTCGGTTTTGCGGGGATTTCTCTCGAGGATTTGTGGTGCATGGGGTGAAGTCCCCCAGGTTCCTGCAAAGCTCATTGGCTCTTTTTTAGGCCTTGTTTTCGCTGACTTTGCCGCCTTTCCCGTGCTCTTTCCAGCTCGAGATCGCTCTGCTTTCACTAGTGCACTTCCGGTCGCCATGCGCCGTGCTCTTTGTCACGTGGCACGCGGGCTTTTAGACGTCCTAGCTGAAGATGAACTTCTGCAGCAACAGCAGCAGCTACGGCTACAGCAACAGCAGTTGCTGCTGGGCCTGGGCATGGTTCCACCGCTGGCCGGGCTACCACCTCCTCCGTTGCTGGCACCACCGATGTTGCCAACGCCGATGTCCATGGGAGCCGCTACACTACCGCGACCTCCTCCTCCACCTTTGGGGGCCCCACCGCCCATGCTCTTGGGTGGGACTTTGGTCCCACCGCCTGCAAGGACCCCAACAGTCGAAGAAGTACGAAGCCCTACGCGGTCACGGCGACGCAGTCGCCGTAGCTGCGCCGCCGCGCCTGCAGCGGTGCCGGATGCAGGGCCGGCAGCTCCAGGCAGAGACGCTGCCGCAGCCCCAGCGCCTCCTCCGCCACCTCCGGCCGCTGCGCTGTGCCTGTCGCCGTGGAGACACCTGGGGTTCGCCTCCTGCCTCCTGCCTCCGATTTCGCTCCTCCTCGCACCTTGCCTCAGTGAGTTTAGTGCCATTTGCCTTCGGTCTAGGTAGTTCGTCGGTTTTTTCCTTTTTGGGGCCACTCTTTATCGCGTTTGGGCGTTTGCGTCGCAGGTACCCGGTCGCGGTCGCGGCGGTGCGACAATGGCAAGCCACATGTCCGTGGCGCCAAGGGCACCAAGCGCCATGAGAATGAGTACTGGCGCAAGAAACGTCCGGAGCGGTTTGATGATCGAAGTGGCGGCCATCGGCGTGGAAGTGATGGCGCTGCTGCCTGAGCAGGCAGGGTTTGAATTGAAAGAACCACTTTTTGGTTAGAGTTCTTTTTGTCGGAGACTATTTGTTTGTTTCTTGTTGGCGATGACGTTTCCACACTCATGCCCCTGAGGTTTTGGTCCGTGACCCCGCTTCACTGCAGGTGCTGCAGCTGCTGTGACATTGAAAAAGGAACGGCGCGGTGCGGCGAGTTGACGCGCCGCTGTCGTGGTCTTGCTTGCTTGCTTTTTGTTTCGCGCCTTCGATAGGCGTCTTCTTCGGGCCTTTGTTTTGCTTTACCGTGATGCTTGTTCCGGTCGCTCGCTCACGCGGTCTCCGCAGGCTTTCGGCTCCTTGCATGCTGCCTGATGGCGTTCCGCTTGGTGTCAGACCAGATGTGGGCCCTGGAAAATTTTGATGTGGGTGCCGATTGCGGAGGGAGTCCTTTTTGCAGGCACGTGCACTGCGTGTGCGAGGTTGCTTCAGACGCGCTGCTGGACCAGCAGTTGCGTTTGATGGACGCGCATCTCGAGGTCTTGTCGCAACATGGTGTCATGCTGCCGATGTTTGTTCCTCCAGGTGGCCTGGTGGCCTCCAGGCTTTGTGTCGTCGGTGCTACGACTTGGCCTTGGATGAGACAGGGGACTTGTGCGGCTTCCTGGCGGCTGCGGGGACATCCTTGACGGAGTGGTTGCCCGTGTTCAACGCTGTGAATGCGGAGCAGGAGCCACGGTTCCACGCCGCGCTCCAGTGGCTACTCACCGGCCTTCGCCAGCAACTGTGTTTTCCCGTACGGGACTGTGCTCTACTGGCGCTGGCCCAATCCGGGCACGCGCGGAGACGTGTTGGCGCTGTATGTGATCCACGGAAATGTGGGCGTCCTGTTGCTAAGCGCGCACGCATCGGAGTCCAGCTTGCCCTGGGACATGTCTGACGCTACTGCGCCGCTTCTGGCGGCTGTGTTGAAAAGGCTCCGGTTTGCGGCCGTGGCGTTTTGTGCTTTCACTGGTCGAGCGTTGGTGGCCTCTTCGCGCAAAGAATGAGTCTCGTTTGCTAGTTAGAAAGAAGTTGAACTGTATGACCACAGACCCCGTGCTAGTGGTGCGTTGCTACGCCAGCTTTTCCCTGCGCTAAGCTTGACGTGTGTCTGTACGCAGCATATAGGGGTTCAAGCGCAATGAAGCAAACTGTCCCTACGCACTTGACGGCTTGCCCCTTTTGCGCCGATGCACCAACTGTCCACCATGGCGGCGAGGAGTGCCATGCGCTTGGGTTGACCTATGGAGACGGCGTCTGCGAGTTGGCTTTCCGTCGTGTGATCTGCCCCTCATGTCATGGCCGCTTCCTGGGGTGCTGGGCCTTCCAGCCAGGAGACAGTGACACAGCCATTCTGGCGTCTGCGCCCGATGCTGCTGAGTGGTTCATCTTTCGCTCACGACTGCGACGCGACAACCTGGCCGCGCTACATTGCCGGTATCTCCAGTTTATGACAACCTCCTTCTTGCACCTGCGCGCGTCGTTCTCGGGGTTGGCAAAGGTTGCGATGGAAATGTGTCCAGGCTACGTGCTGACGCACCACGACTGCGAACGTGCTTTGGAACACGGTTGGTTCCTCTTCCATGTGCTCAAGCATGTCTACACCGACGATCTCCGAGGTACGCCAGTACGCCGGTGGATCTTCGCAGTGCCCATCTGGACGCAACTCTGCAGAAGCACGCAAGTGCTCTGGTGACTCTAGTGGCAGCGCTCGGCGTCCGTTGCGACAACGGGCTTGTGGCAGGAGACGGTGGCATGAAACTGACGACCGCTCTTTGCAACGAGCGCACCTCTGCGTTTTTCACGCCTGCAGACCTTGCCCTGTCGGTGCGCACTGGGTGCACACGGCGACCCTGCCCAAAGAGCGTGTTCTGTCGCCGCCGCCAGGCCGTTCCGGCTGCGCCTGAGATGGTATCAGGGAGAAAGTGACTTTCGACCGCTGGCCTTGGTGGACACCATTCGCATTCAACAGTATGACGGTGCACTGACGTTGAGTTGGTGGATTATCATGAGCAAGATTCGGCTCGCTTTCCGGCACGGCAGAAGCAGGAAGGTGATTTCCTTCGGGTGATTTTCTTGCTTTTCTCATCATTTGCCTCTTTTCCATTTACCTGGCCCTTGGGCCGTGCTTTATTTCTTTTGCTGCCTTCGTTTCGCTTCAACACTCACTGCGTGTCTGCAGGACGCTGGTTGCAATCTGCACTTTGACATCTCCGACGAGGTCCCCACGGTTGCAAATGTGTCAAGGATGAACGCGCTCGCCTGGCGGTGCGTAAGTATGCCGGGGTCTTCGTGGTGATTCTACCTTGTGGTCTAGTGGTGACTGTTCACCATCTCATTGGAGCGGAAAGCTTCCCCCAGGTGGCTTTGGCTTTCGCGGCTGCGCTACAACTTCTGCCCGGCAAGCGTTTCCTTTGCTACGACAACGCTTGTGCCTTGGCGCGGTATTGCCGGAGCCCGTTTCGCTCTGATGCGACCCACATGCATCGCAGGCTGCGTGATTGCTGTTTCGTTCTACCTGGCTCACACGTCGTGCGCAACCACACTGCCTGCAGAGAGCCAACCAATGCACAGTATCATTTGCCGGAAGTCTTGAAGGAGAACCATCCTGAGCTCCAAGGCGTCAACTTTGAGGCACAAGAGCAGATTTTCTCTTGGGTTCGCTGGTTGGTGCACGTTGCGAACCCTATGACTCCCGCAAAACATCGTGCTTTCTTTCAGTTGCTCGTTCTGGAACGCAATCGGCGTCTCGGTCTTCCCCGGCCTCGTCGTGCGCGTCCGCGCTTTCGCATTTGGCGGGGTGCTGTGCGCGCCGTCGTGCCTGCGCAGCCAGCTCCTGCAGTGGGATGCTTGGACGATTTCCTCTCTGCCGATGCTAGGCGTCTGGAAGCCTCGCGCATTGCTCCCGTGCATTCCGGCGGCGGCGCTGCAGCTGCAGCAGCTGCAGAAGCTCCTCAACCTTTTGTGGTGAATCTTGGGACGCGCCGCGTTCACCGGGTGAGCGGGGTTCGTGCTTGGGCATGCGGCTCCGCCTTTCCGACGCGTTGCCGCTTCGTTGCAGACTATTTGCAGGAGCGCAACATCCGGTTGTGCTTACAGCGTGGTTGCTTTTGAAAAAGTAACTCTGCCGATGTTCTCTGTGTCGCGATGCCGTCGGTTCACCCCGTCTTCGCTCAATCTAGGGTTGGTTTCTCACTGTGTTTTCTTGGCCTTCTTGTTTCAGCTCATGCCTTCACTGCAGCATTTGCAGCAATCACGCGCGTTGAAGTTTAAAGCGATTTGCTGCCATGACATTCACCGTGTATACATGCGCCCCAACCTGTTTGTTTTTCCAACTTTTCTTTTCTCTTTGCCTGCCTTCTGTTGCAGGTACCTGCCTGGTGCTGGCTGTTTGCTTTCAGCTCCTTTTGGGGATGAATCTGCGGCGGCCTGGGCGTCCACGTCGTCGACAGAAGGCATGCGCTGCGCAGCGCCGGCGGCGGGCAGTGCGCCCCATGCTATGGGACGTGAGCCTGGTCCTGAAGCTCGTTGCGTCTGCCGTGGTTGCCTACACAGACCTCGAGCTTACGGTTGCGTCCTCTGCTTGCAGCTGCTGTGTTTGGCAGGCGGTCTGGGCGTTTTCCTGGCCCTCCTCGCCCTGTCGCTGTTTCCCCGACTGCTCCTTCGCTGTCGTCGAGATCGGCTTCGTCCTGCCTGCTGCCCCGGCCTCGTTTGGCCGGGTATTTTTTTCCCTCACTGGCTCACATGGATTGCTGCGTCCTCCGTCCTCAGGTGCACCACGTGTCTGCTCCGCCGGTCTTTCCTGCTGATGAGGACTGTGTCGCGTTGCGCCCTTAGTTCTTGAGCTCTGTTTCACTTGCAGTTGTCTAACATTGGCTGTTCCAGGTCCTTGGCCCTGCCTTCGTCGGCGACATGGGTGCATCCTACACTGTGCACTCCCGACGATGACGACTTCGAGCTGTTGTTGGTGGAATGCATTCGTTTAAGATGGTCTTGCCCTCAGTCAGTCGGTCTGACGCCGTTTTGTTTCTGCTTCTTGTTTTGCACTTTTCTCCTGCCAGCCAGTTCGCCCTCTCTTCCTTCCAACCTTGCAGGACGGCTTCCTCTTCTTTGGGATCGTTCTGGACCTCCTTGCAGGTCCTGACCGACCTGCCGCATTCGCACTTTTTGGCGCTGCTGCTTCACATGTGTCGCCGATCGCCTGACCTGGCTGAGTTTGTGCTCTATGGACGTGCTGCGGCGCGTGTGTTGCCAAACCTGGCCAAGGCGGTTCTGACTGAGGTTGGAGCGTGCTTGCCGCCGGACACCTACCTTCTGGATTCTCGCGGCGGGGACGTGGTTTTGACTCCGGCCACTTCGCACGCTCGCTGGCCGCCGCCAAATGTCGTGCGATGCTTGGCCGTCGCTGGCGACGACATGTGGGGCACCGTGGACGTGTTCCGATGCTTTCAGCCTACGGTACCGACTTGTCACAGTGCAGACGAGATGCATTAGTGGTTGCAACGCATTATGTGAGAGCATCAGAACTCATTTTTCTCCGTGTGCTGTGTTCTTGTTCTGTTTTAGGCCCCCTCCCAGTGTGTGTGTGTGTAGGGATGTTGCGCTTACTTTTTGCCTGTCACCTACCACCTGGACTTTAGCATCACTTCAACGGCCCTTTTTTCGGGCTTTTGTCTTTCGATTTTGGTTTTGCGTTTTTTTTCTGGTGGCAGTATCTTTCCTGCCCAGTTTGCGCTTTGCAGGATGCCTTTAGCTCCTTTGTCAGGATGCCTTTGGCTCCTTAATGCGTCCGTTCTCCTTACAGGCTAGGCTGCTCGCCAATAGTCTTAGCGCGTGTTGTCCTCGAATCGTGGGTGTCCAGCTGGGTGGCGTTAGCTCTTGATGGCTGTCTGTTCGAACGGTTGACTCACGCTACGGCTTCGTGGCCGGTGCAGTCGCGTGAATGCGGCGCTGGTTTCGTGGCGCGGGGGGGGGGGGGGGGGGGGGGGGCGCAGCGGGGGCGCATTAGCTTCGTAAATTCCAGCAGACACGATAGAAACCGCCGAGCATCTACGCACTGCGGACACTTGGCGCCCGCTGCTTGGATAGTCGTGTGCTCTGTGGGTTCGGCTCACGGTTCTCTATTAATCGCACCTGTCGGTTGGATTTTCATTTGCTCTGCGGGTTCGGCCGGCTCACTGTTCCGTGCTTCTTGTAGCTAGTGGTGACTGCGGTCTTAGTCGTTGTTGTGCAAACGCGGGTTCTTTGCACATGTTGCTCGGATTGTGGCTTGCTCTGTGGGTTCGGCTTGCTGTTCCTGGCTTGTTGTGGGCGGCGGTGATTGCGGGCTTCGTTGGTGTTGTGCCTTTGGTTTCTCGAGCCGGCCACACACGCATTCACTTGGCAGGATGCCTTCAGGCTCCTTTTGTAGCTCTTCTGTTGCTTCTTGCACGGCGGTGCTGCAGGATGCCTCTGGCTCCTTGTTCCGAGTGCTTGCGTGCTGTCGCACCTGAGGCGTCCGACGAGTGTAGATGTTGCAGGATGCCTCTAGGCTCCTTGTCCTCTGATGGCTCCTCGCTGTTGCGCTCGCTTTCTTACGTTCTTTCTTTTTCCCCTTTTTCCGGCTTCCTGTCTTCTTTTCTTCCTGTGCCCGGCTATTGTTTCCTATCCCGCTTCGCTACTGCTCCTGAGGTGCGAAGTCTCTCCAGCCATGACGTTCCTGCATTCCTTGCGCGCCTTGCTACACATGCAGTTGCGCAGCTTCCTCCGGTGCATTGCCTCCTCGGAGGCGTGGCTCACATGGAGCTACGCTGCATTTCCTTCTTTGGCTTCTGCAGCCGTGGCTTTCAATGTCGCTGATATTACAGTTTTGATGTCGCTGTTTCGCTCCGTGCTACCTGATGGTGTCTTGGTCTTGGACACTCTCTCGGTGATTTTCTGGACATGCCGTGGGACCTCGTGGATGCCAGAAACAATGTGCTCCATACAACGCGTTCGCTGTATTTGCAGTGCAACGTTGATGGCGCTTGGAGCCTGCGTTTGCGAGTCACGCGTTCCCTTGCACCAGCATGGCCTAGATGTCTTGCTGTGGAGGATTGCGCTGTCTCCTTTTCGGAGCGCCCTGCGTGGGAAGGTCATGGCGCTTGCAGTTGCTTCTTTGCTGCGTTGCGCTTGCCCTGGTGCATTCTCCTCTTCAACCCTGCGTTGCAAGGCCTGGCTGCTGCTGGCGCTTGGGTTTCTGGCGTCGATTTGGCGTGGGCGTCCCTCCTCTTGCAGCATTTCTTGCCACATGGCTTCTTGGTTTGGCGCTCGGAGGGGATTCTCACCACCGCGGAGTTCTTTGCCTTCTGAGTGATTGTTCAGTCCAGACGCAGACCTCTTGGAGGCCCCTGCGCTGCGGGATTTCGCCCCGGACTTTTATTATTTTACTAGGTCATTGGGTGGTGAGACTGTTTGTTGATCTACCCGGATAAGTTTCGTTTCGCTTCCGCGCTGCTATTGTTACCTCCGTGGCAGGTTATCTATTATGACCACGAAGCTCAGCACTATGCTCCTGCGATGCTGTCTTGTAGCTACGGTGCAGCTACCGTCACCTTGGGGACTTGGTCACCTGAGGCTTGCTCTCCGAGTTTACGTCGCTGCTTTCAATTCCCCGCAGTTCGGATGGACGACCTCCTCGTCCACGAGGTCAGGTCGTGTTCACCGAAGAGATGATCCTACAGGCATTTGCCCAGGCCGAAGAGGTTGCCTTTCGGTGAAGTCATGGCTCACTGTCAACTTGTGGCGGACGCCCTCTCTGTGCCCTGCAGTTGGGTACTGCTTGCCGAGGTGTGTACGGCAGCTTTTCTCGCGCCAACATCTGTGCTCTTTCCCACCAGGACCCTGCCGCTCTACAGCATGCCTGGGGCACTCATCTTGCACCCCGGGGCTACGCAGACCAGTGGACTGATGTCCACCTATGCGAAGGTGTTGCGGCAGATCGAGATTTGGCAGCGTGAACACGCGCTACAACAACACCATGCTCGTGCAAACGTGCCGCCGGAGCCTGCTGGGCAGACAGAAGACAATGCTCCGCCTGAGAGTAAGAAGCCTCGAATAGCGGCTCCTGCTGTCATGCACATGGGCTTCACCAGTGGCAGTGTGGATGGCGTGGTGGGACGTTTGGCCGAACCACAAACCTCTCCCGAGCAGCAGCTTTCTTGTTTGAAGCTCAAGTCTTCCTGACCTGGATTGCCGAGCAATCGGCCGCAAACCAAGGCCTTATGACGCAACTGACGGACCGCCTCGTGTGGGACAAGGTGACTGTGAAGGATCGCGCGACAGTCTTGGTGGATGCCCCCTTCATTGGCATTTGCGGCGCAGCCCACATGCAAGAGTTGATGAACGCTTTGGGCGAGGCTGACCCGTTGGGTCTGCGTGAGAGGCTCTTGGTCATGTATGAACGGCCGTGCTTTGTGCGGTCGACGCAGCTGATAGAGGCCTGTGACCGCATCCCTGCGCCGACACTGCACTCCCACTTGGCCAAGACCTTCTGGCCTATCCATTGTGCACACCACCCTGGTCACAAACTGGCAACCTTCGTGAAGGATTTAAATTACTCCTGGCTTCATCATCGCTTCACACCGGAGGCAGCCATGTCATTTTGGAGTAACTTCGATGACCATGCCGGCCAGCAAGAAGAAAACTATCGCCTGGATCAGCAAGCTGCCAAACGTGCTGGCAAAGGCAAGACGCGACATTACCGATTGGCCTTGCCCCTGCGCAACCTGATGCAAAGTGCTGCTGGGACCCCTCCGCAGCGGTGGTCCACCCCAAGCGCCGGCGGCTGCTGCGAAGGCCTCGGTGCTCCTGTCTGAGTACATGGATGCCATCTTTACCCGGCTCGATTTGCTTCGCGCCAGTCGTGACGCAGACAGCGCTTCCCCTCCAGCTGAGGCCCGCCTGCGAGTTCTCCACGTCTGGCGACGTGGCAAAGCGTGTTTTTGGAGACAGATGACCTGGGTGTTGTGTTTCCTCCTGCGGAACGAGCTGCGATCCTCGTCTTCTGCCAAGCCATTTGCATGTGCTTGAAGAACCCGGTGCTGCGGCAATCGGATGTTGGTCACCTGAAACCAATCATTGCTTTGAACTTGCCCGCCTCCTGCATCAGCCAGTACACAGTCAAAGCTTTCCGCCTCTTGGACATGCTCGACCTAGGCCAAGCGACGCTGTCCACCAATGTGGCAGGAGTCAAGTGCACCTTCTTCACGAACATCCCCGACGAGATGGTTGTCCACCCCATCGCGCAGAGCAGCCTGCGGTTCTTCAATTTGGGCACTCCCTTCTACACCCTCAGTGCGGCTGCAATTCGCCAAACGCGGAAGAAGAGCCAAGCTGAGATCGTGTGGAAGGATCTGGATGATGCCGTCGTGGCGGCTCGCATCACTGCCTTGTTGCACGCGCTTTGACAGTTTGCTGCGCGTCGAAAAATCAGCCTTCGCAGCCGACGGTGCGTGGTGTCTCTGGTTGTTGTGTGATCTGGCTCCCTTTTCTTTTTCTTTGCGTGTGTGTGTGTGTATGCGTGTGTTCTGTCATGGATACATGTTCGACTGGAGTGTATCACGCCCCTGCATCCTGCCTCGCAGCATGCCATTGAAGGGAAACGGATATGAAATCATGCCCCTGGCCACTTGCCCACAATCACTGGGAAACCGTTTTTCTAACCGTACCCCCCC
>CAXAMN010007025.1:207894-223451 GCA_963970005.1 Durusdinium trenchii
GGGGGCTTTGCTAGAGCAATTCTGTTTGACGGGGGCTTTGCTAGAGCCATTCTGTTTGACGGGGGCTTTGCTAGAGCAATTCTGTTTGACGAGAGCTTTGCTAGAGCAATTCTGTTTGACGGGGGCTTTGTTACTTTGTTAGGCCCTCCGGAGACACTAAGGTTGACGCTTAAGCTGCAGCCCAGTCGCCCCCGCGGGGCTCGTTTCCCCGCTTCCGCCCAAGAAGGAGGAACCCCCGCCCTCTGTTCTCATGATGCCCCCCCCTTCTTCCTTACAATAATAAACCCCCCCCACCCCTTCTTATTCTCCGCGGGGAGAGCTAGCCCCTGGGGCTCGGAGAGCAATCATTTGCATAATAATACCCCTCCCCCGAATAAGGATAATACCCCCCCGCCCGCCTATCGGGGCGGTCTGAGTAGATACTAGTAGCGTTTCCTACAAAAGTATCTACCGTTGGCCGGTTGATAGCTTGTACTCAACTTGAAGTCTCAAGAACTGCATCTTTGTAGGACCTATCCGCAGCACAAGGAAGTGCTGCGCTCCAGTGTAACGCTGCTGCGCAGCCTCATTCGTTTGGGTCTGAAGTGGGCTGTGTTGCAGGTCCCTGTCCCGCGTGGAAAGTGTTTGCAAGGGTGCCCTTTGCTCCTAGTAGCTTCTTGTTCCTAGTAGTACGGCCAGGAGCCCCTTTAGTAGCGTCCTTGCTCCTAGTAGCGATGCCCTTTGCTCCTAGTAGTTGCAACGGCAGCTTGAAGTCGACAGACATGTCGTGAGATTGCTTTTCTTTTTGACGGCAAGCGTGTTCCATTTCCACTAATTCTCTCAGACAGCGTGGATATTGTATATATATATAGATATGAGCATATCATATGGGGCATTGTTTTTGCATGTTCTTGCGCTGAGTTGGGAGCGATCTTTCAGAGAGCGAGAAAACCTTGGCTCCAAATCTGGAGGACACTGACCAAACATATGCGACCATATCCAGTGATGTCGAATCCGCTGGATCAAGAATTGAGTTCTCAGAAGCCTTCTCAGAAGTTCTCAATGCAACAGTCAAATTTGGGAAGAAACAGTGCAAAATCGAGCTGCCCAGCAAGTCGAAAGTAAGTCCACAAACAAGTCCAACACGAGCAACAGTGTCCATTCCCTCCGCCCCGGTAGGATGCTCTGACGCAGTTTGAGGGCTTTGCGGAGGGCATGAGAGTCGGGGACCTGCTCGGCATGTGACAACGCTAGCAATTGTTTGAGAATGCGCGGCAATTTGGCAACGAGGAACCCAAGTGGAGCTCATTTGTTGAAACCTAGTTGCTTTTTGTCAATTCTCGTGTCGGTTTGTGGACTCATTTTGCGTGACTTGATTGCGCACTTTCCAAGGCTCAGAGGTTGACATGTTGCAGCCATGGTGACTTTCTCGTTCGTGAAAGTAGAAAGAAAAGAACGTTCTAGGAACACGGACGCTACTAGGGGCTCCTGGCCTTACTACTAGGAGCAAGGTTTCTACTAGGAGCAAAGGGCATTGCTACTAGGAGCAAGGGCACTACGAACGGGGAATCCTTAAGAACGTTCGTCTCAAGGAACTCCCGAGATCTGTCTGAAGACTTTCCATAAGGTAAGAAACATGGGCGATCTCTTGAATAAGGGTATTAAGAAGAGACAAGAAAACGTTAGGACATTCAGGTCTTGAGCATTCCCGACCCAAGGATATTTCTTCTGTGAGGTAGGCAGAGTGGCAAGCCGAAACCACATGTTGTATACAAGGCTGGTTTCAGGGTTTGCGTTTCTTGCAGTCAGTTGCTGCACATCAACTTTTGCCATGAACACATGTAATAAGTCTATGACGATGGTAAAAGGGTAGTCACTCCCTTAGTCCGCTAGTGCTTAGTAGATTTGTTTCTTTGCTCACTTGGTTTCTTTCACCACGTGGCGCCGCTGGGTTTCTTCGTGTCATGGACCCGAAGTTGGTGGATGACATCCACCGCGGCACCTCCTACGACCTGGGTCAACAGCCTTTGCTGCCGGGAAGTCCTACCGGTCGCCCAAAGGGAAAGCAGCGCAGGAAGCCACGCCTGCCTTTGGGCTGTTTTTGGCCGCTATGGTCAGAGCGCCTGGTGCAGGAAGAAACGTAGACATTATATAAAGAGGTATGGGTGGTTTGGATGGTTTTGGCATCTTGTTTTGGTGTTTGGCACGAGCTAAGAGCTTGTCAGTAAGCCACAATTTATAGGTATGTTCTCCTAAAAATCTAGGAACCACATGAATAGTGCCAACACCTCTTCAGGGAAGAAGCGTGAGCTACTTAAGCTACTAGCTACCTTGCTTCTACTAGCTACCTACCTAGGTTAGCTCTACCTCCCCTCTACAGCCTACCCGCCGGGGTCTTCTCCTTGTTCTCTTCTCTTTCCTTCTCAGGTGCGTTCCATTGGAGAAAAAGACTCATGGCACTCCAGACTGGGGCGCTTTAGGGGTGAATGTCATGGCGGGCC
This sequence comes from Durusdinium trenchii, assembly GCA_963970005.1. Lineage (NCBI taxonomy): Eukaryota > Dinophyceae > Suessiales > Symbiodiniaceae > Durusdinium > Durusdinium trenchii. The sequence continues at coordinate 210,375 of CAXAMN010007025.1, forward strand.
TTATCATGGGCGTGCGGGAGTCTTTGGGTGGAATCGTCTCAGCATCTTTGCTCTTTTCGTCTGACAACCTGGAGATTTCCTCCATGCTGCAATTTGGCATCAGCATGACCCTATACACCATGACTGTCGCCCAGCTTGTTTGGAGGCCATCGCTAGTAGGTTGGAGGCCATCGCTCTTAGGGTCGAGGCCCTCGCTATTAGGTCCTGTAAACTGTACATCCACATGTACATTCTACTTTGGATACTTTACCGATTTGCGGTTTCTTCAGTCTCACTTCTTGTTTGTTCAGAGTTGTCTGATGTGGGGGAGAAATGCACCAGGTTGGTGTTCTGTGGTATTCAGTATTTGGACGGCTGCAGTATGGCTATGGCACTCAGCAAGATCTGATCTGCATATTGCAAGCCTCACTGGCTTCAAAGGCCGCAAGACTTTTGCGAGATGACCCTGAAAGGACACTGTTCATTTGCTTCAGCTTCAATTTGTCGTTGCCCCTAGAAGCGCCCTTTGCTCCTAGTAGCGATGCCAGGAGCCCCTAGTAGCATTCTTGCTTCTAGTAGTAAGGCCAGGAGCCCCTAGAAGCGTCCTTGCTCCTGCCTGAACTACGTGCTATTTTTCAATCTTTCACAGCATTTGGATTGTTTTTGGACTGTTTATGTTTGTCCTTGCAAGGCTTAATGCACAGATACGTCTCAAACGAATCCTTGCAGTGTCAAGTCTCAGATCGGCATTTCAAGCCCTGAGCGCAATCAGACGACCCCAAAGGCGGCAATCAGGGTTGGGGTCGCCGTCTCTTCTCTCGCTCGACCGAACGAGCGAGGATCCCTGCCACAGTCGTTTGCATCATTTGCTTCAGCTCTATACTTAGTGGCTTTGTGAGCATCGTGGTCGGCAAGCTCGCTTGGGCCACTTCCATGTCCCTAGAGTTTGCAAGAAGAGATGGCATTCTCGGGAGAGAAGCAGAAAGCATTGAAACACGACAAACCAAACAAATACTGTATTTGATGTGGGTGAGCTTTCAACTCCTCCTTGCATCACCAGCACTTGGTTGTTGCCCAACCTTTTTCCTGTGCCTCCTGATAAACTCCGGGAGTTCAGGCGCTGCACGGAGCTGGAATTAACCGCTTCCAGCCAGCATGGCCAGCACAAGATCCATCCTGGACCATTTCCATGCTTGTCATGCGAATCGGATAGAGCCGTCCACAGTTGCTGTCCTTAACGTTGCTCCTCCAACAGTCCACAGCAATGCCATGCTATGCCATGCTACGCCCCGGCCACCCTGTCAAACCTTAAATTTCTCACCTTGCGCTTTAAATCGTTTCACTTTCACATGCTTCTAGCAAAGTCATGATCTGTGAGCAGTGGGATGCTAGCTTATTGCAACAACAAGCTAGACAAGTGGCACGGCTGTGCCGCAACGGCATGACACTGCCCACAGAGGAAGAAAGAGGGGACAAAAGGACAACAAGGTGTTTGGACGTCTTCAGCCAGGCCGCTTTAGCCTTATTAAAGTGGCCCAAGTCCACCTTCCCTAATAGGAGGCCATCGCTAGTAGGTTGGAGGCCCAAGTCCACCTTCCTGTTGAGCAGCTTAGGTTGATGATCCCCAAGCCAGTTGTGAGTGGCTTCCTGGGTGCCATTGGAGTGGTGGTATTGCAAGCCGCCTTTAAAACGGCTTCTGGGGCATCTTGGCTTTCTTCTTTTCGAACCCGTAGAAAGCCTTTTATGAAAGCATCCGGTCAGGGCGTTCTAGAACAAGTACCCTTGGGTAGGCCTGAGAAAAGACGGACACGCGGAGGTCCCAGGGCGAGGTTTCCCCAACAAAACTAGGACTCAAGTTCATCATGTAAAGAACTCTTTGCCCTTCTGCGTCCTAGGTTTCTTGCCACTACTATGTAAATAGCTCAATGAGCTCAATGGACATGCCATAATTCGTGTACCACTTTCCAAGGTACCATTCCATTATTTCTGGCCTGACATTGGCATTCGTGCTTTTTGCTCCTCCCAGGACTGAATGTTGAATGCAGGTGTTCTCAGACGCGAACGTGTCAAACGCCACTCAGTGACATGAATGAGGTGTCCTGCCCAGAAGAGCAATGTGATTCAACTGAGTGTTCAGAAAATTGAGCACAAGAGGAATGGGAGGATGGGACGTTCCCTGCTTAGGACCGGCTTCTACAAGTGGGTTGCATGCTTCTGCACTTCATTTGCATTCGCAAAGGTCCAGACTTGTGTCATGTGCTCCTCCAGACGGAGACTGAGCTTGGCCATGCTGTCGGCGTGACCTTTAGAGCTTCCACACTCAAAAGACATGTGGATTTGCTTACGAACTGTGAAAGAATCTACAGGTCTGGTTGGTTTTTGGAGGCCATCGCTAGTGGGGTGGAGGCCATTGCCATTAGAAACACAGAAGAAAGAACACGAATAAAATTCTTCTCCATAGGGTCCATTCAGCCCGGAGTGCCAAGGACAAGAGCGGAGCCAAATTTGCCAGTCGCAAGGATGCGGTGAAGAAGCACCTGAACTGCGACCCCCCGGAGAGAACACAACAACTCCGGTTGTTCACCTAGCAGCTTCTTGTTACTAGTAGTAAGGCGCTTGTTACTAGAAGCGATGCACTTGTTTCGAGTAGCTTCTTGTTACTAGCAGTAATGGTTGTTCATGAGTTTTGATCGCACCGAGCCTTCTTTGAGTGTTCCATCGCGGGGATTGCTTTTTGCGGGATGATAAACGTTGTTCCCCTAGGGAAAAAAAGCCGAAATCGTCCATGCCTTTTTGCCGCCCAGGTATGCTGGCTTGGTTTGTCAGCTAGCGCCTTTAGTGCTTTTCTATGGCTGTGTCTTTGGTGCAGGCGTTGGCATGGAGGACTTAGCAGCCCATGGATGGACGTATCCCAAGGAAGGAAGTAGTGGACCCCTCACCATTTGGACCACATACAGTCTCTTTGACACCTCATTGTTTGGCCAAGTTTTCGTTTGAAGATATTTTGCTTTTTGTCATAGCGCTTTTGTTCCAAATGCAAAGGGGCAAGGAACTCTAGCCGCAATTAGACATGTTTTTCCCTGTTGCCAAGAAAGGTAGAACAAGCGTGCCTCTGCAGAGGCACAGTTTGACATCTCTTTTTATTGCGGCTTTTGCGCCGCTTTTGCGCGCTGCATGCGTGCACTGCATGTGAGGTCTTGAGGACGTTGACTTTCACGTGGTGCGGATGATACTTTTCTCCGTGGATATTGTTGCTTTGGTGGCCATGGCAATTCTGTGCACGATGCTCGGTGCATTAGCCATCACCGGAAGGTATCCAACAGGGCCAAGCGGTGATCCTCAACCAGATGACCCACTTGACTTCAATGCTGAGCTGATCACTGTGGGGGCTGCCTCCTTGTTCTTGGGCTGTACCGGAGGCTGGATTCAAGTATGGGAAGACGGTAAGATGTTCGAAGAGAGGATGGACTTGCAACGAGATGAAGAGAGCCATTGAATAGATCAAAAAGTTGTACTGTAAGGTCTTACTACTTGTGAACTTAACTGCACCTTACTACGCCCTACAAGAAGCTACTGCGAGTGGTTTACACAAGTTTCCACCTGCGCATTGTGTCGCAGGGAATTTGGTCTTCCACAAATTCTCCGTCATCCAACTGCGCGAAGATGGTGGCACGCACCGTGTGGCGGTGCTCACGATCGCCCTGGTGGCTGGAAACCTCTTCATTTTTGGGTGTCCTATTGGATCCTATGTGCCCAAGTGGTTTCTGGGAGGTTTATTCATGAATACTGGATGGTCCTTTCTGAAGAAGACACTCTTGTCCTACGAGACCCTGACCACCTTTAATTGGAGGGGTGTGCACTTGGTCTCACCGCAATATGGTATTTCAAGCTGCTGTGTCTTGATGGCGTTGTATTTCAGCCCCACGACCTCCATCCTAGCAGGCGGGGGCTTGCGCTGAGCCATGGCCTCCAACCAGATCTTTTGGTTAAAGAAGGACGCTACTAGGGGCTCCTGGCATCGCTACTAGTAGCATTCTCGTAACAAGAAGCTACTAGTTAAAGGAATACCCCTAAAGATCCTGAAAGAAACTGTAGTTGTCGTCAGGAGGATCCTGTGGAAAGATCAGGTGTTCACAACGCATCTTATCCCCCACCCCACCCGGTCCCACATAACAGCACCCCACATCCACAACGCGTGCAACATGCGCGAACCCTCACGGCCAAGTATGAACACAATCTTTGGGACCTGCCACATCAACAGGAATTAGCTTCTTGTTACTAGTAAAAAGAATGCTACTAGTGGTAATGCCCTTTTTTACTTAGTAGCCATGCCTTGCTCCTAGTAGCTTCTTGTTCCTAGTAGTAAGGCCAGGAGCGCCCCTAGTAGCGTCCTTGCTACTAGTAGCGATGCCCTTTGTTCCTTCTAGCGAAAGTGGCTCCATCCAACCTGGTGGTTCCGAAACATCCGATTTGCGATTCGCTTTAGGACTCTAGGATGTCCAAGACAAATCTGTGGAATCAACTTCCGTGTGTTTTTTTTTTTTTTTTTTAAATCCCATATAAATAATATATTTTTAGAGGGGTTTCAAAATCTATTCTTTGCAATGTCTTTTGCCGCAGGGCTTTGCTTGAGCATTCTATTGTTTGTCTTGGATGGCATGACAACTTCACCTGTCAACAGCGTGGTGGATGGACAGCACGTGGTGAGTCGCACCAAGAGGCCCTGGTGGGAGATGAGCTACTTGGATTTGAGGAAACGAGACCCAACAGTTTTTATTGTCTATTTTGTTTTAGCATTTTTGTTGTTTCTTGCTATTCTTATGTTCTTTTTTACAGGGGTGTAGGCCGTGAGGAGGCTGAAGTAGAGTTTCAGAGAAGCAATATTTTTTTGGGAAAACTGGACGCTTGGACTTGTGTGGCTGTTTTGGGCGGTGATGGATTGAAATGAATTTTGGGACCTGAAGGGATTGACAAGATGCCAAACATTTGGAATGCTGCTTTTTCGCTCAAAAGAGATACTTTCAGAATGCAGGCAGACACTGGAAACTTTTCCACTTTTCTGCGTTTACTTGAGGATCTACTTGATGTGTCGGGTGTTTCAAATCACCATGACCCGTGCTCAGGCGTGCTAGCAGCTGAAGGAGACCGGATTCGCCTTCTATACCTCCAAGGCCAACATGGAGGGAAACTGTGGTTGAGAGCGCAGAAGAACAAACCAACAGTGTTTTGTTGAGAGTAACAAGCCTTGAGATTCGCTCAAATATGTCAAATCTCCCCATGCATGTTGAACACTCTTGTCGAGGTCAGCTCTTTTTCGGATCCATGTTGCAGCTCACTAGCAACTTGGAGGCTGCAGCCGCAGATTCTCGGATCGAATTCGTGATTTTGAGCTACGGCCGGGTGCCTTTGATTGATCCCTCCGCGGCAGAGAACATCAAGTTGGCACAAGACAAGATGGTCCTTTGGCAATTTCAGTCCCGGAAGCAAGCGAAAGCGAGTGGCCGCACGTGTAGTGCGGCTTCCTCGAAACTCGTTTTCAATGAGGGACAAACCATCTAAGGGGTTTAAGAAAGGAAGAAAAGGCAGAAAGAAGAAGGACACCACTTTTTTCAATTCTTGTTCATCACCTTTTTGCTTTTGGGTGTTTTGTGTCTTTGCGTTCTTTCCCGCTTTTATGATAATTTATGTTTGTTGTTGATATACTTCCTGCTATTTTGACTGTTTGGTGGCTTTGTTTTACAGTGCAAGCGCCGCGTGCACTTTTTGCTTGCTGGTTTACTGGCTGGCTGGCTGGCTTGCTTCCTTGCTTCCTTGCTTCCTTGCCTTTCTGTTTTTACTGCTCGCTTTGCTTCTCTGCTGTTGATTCTTTTATTTCCTTTTGTTGAGTTGGCTCTTCCGTCTTTTGTGCGTATGCAACTTTTTGCATTCTGCTTTCTTTGGAACTTTCATTGTTGTCCTGGTTTGCTTCTTGCTTTCATTTCTGTCACTGGCCACCAAGAAAGCACAGAGGCAAGCAAGCAAGCAAGCAAGCAAGCAAGCAAGCAAGCAAGAAACACGCGTGCACGCAAGCAACTAAATACAGGCAAGCCAGGTCTGCAAGTAGAAGTGAAATGCCAACCCCTCGGGCCATAGCAGCAGAATTGGACGAAAGGAATGCGCTGCTGGTGACGCCGGGGCCCGTCGGGGCATGCGGCGAATGGCTGTGGGGGCTGTAAACAGAAGTTGACCATGGGATGTCCAAATTTCTGTAATCGTACACAATAGGATTCAATGCAAAGTGAAGATACCACCTTCGGACTGCTGAATAAATAGCAGCGGAAGTTGGCGATAAGATGTCCCGTGCTCTAAATGGCGACGGAGCTTGTCACAACCCTTCCCTTTCTGCGATGGTCTGGTGCGGCTGGACTAAACCTCCTCCAACCTAGGAGCGATGGCGTCCAAGCTAAAAGCGACGAAAGCTCCGCCCACCAAAACCAAGGCAAAGTTTGGTTGCCACGTCATCCACTGCCGGATGAACGAGCAAGTCTTTGGGACCTTATCCGCTGCTGGCGCCGTCCGGAAGCCCTCAGCTGATTTGCTGATGCGAATCCAAACGCTCGGTTGGAGGCACCGACATTCGGGGGCAGAATCGGAGGGTAAAGCGACGACGATCTGATGAAACACATTGTTGACGGACAAAGAAGCCTGGAACTGTTTTTGTTTTGGGTGACTCGTGCATGCCGGGAAGAATGTCTGATGAAACAGAAGATGCCCAGTTGTTTCTTGCAGGATTTGGCCTGACTCAGAAACCACTCAGCCAAAAGTTTCAGGTGATGTGATCCACTGATCCACTTCAAACATTCACAACGTATGAACGCAGAACGCAATGTGGGATGTGCTGGAACTCTCAGACACAGGTATCATGGATCAGTGGTATGCAACAGCGATGAGCATCCTGATGCCTTCTTCCATGAGACAGATGCTTTCCTGATTCATTGAGGCAGAAAGAGCAGTCTTGGTCACGTTCTTTTGAGGCCTAGCAAGGGGGCAAGCACAGTAGGAAGGCGCAGGGCGAGAAGCCTTTAGGTTGGAGGCCATTACAATTTGGTTCCTTTTGCTATTAGGTTGGAGGCATGTACAGGGTCCACTTGATATGTTTGGCCTACTTGCATGCAGATCAGAGCAGTTTACCCAGTTTGATGGCCAAAAACCGCCATTGTGCTAAGGACTGCTTGGACTACTGCAATGAATATCTGGTCCAAAACTTTAGTTATAACGTGGCATCCCCTACGCCGCCCTTGGAAGAGTACATGCGCGAATACCGGGAGGTGCCATGGAACCCATTTCAATTCCTTAGGTTACAAAAACGAACCTTCACGATTATGACACCAACGATCCTTTAACTGAAACCTGGAGTTAATGGTGCAGATGACATGAGTTGAGAAAGTGGGAGGGGCAACTGGACAGCAAAAGATGAAATCGAATGGTAGCCAAAAAGGGATCATAAGGGATCAAATTCATGCAGGTGTTGCAGCTCCAAGATTGCACCATGAAACGGGTCATTTAGCAGCGTGTTTCGCTTTGAAGATATGAGAATAGGAATTTTGCGTTCTGCTCCCACTCGAAGAAAGGAGATTTGTTCTTTGTTCTCTGTATATACCCTTGCAATGACTTCTTGGAGCAGAAGCCTTAGTCCTTCCGTCTCTTGTTCTATTACCTCCTGGCCTCCCCTTAGTCCCACCACTTGTTGTTCCATCCTGGAAGCTATTAGCTTGGAGGCCATCTCTAGTAGGTTGGAAGCAACCGACGCCTTTCGCATGGTCAGGTCATTTGCAACGAGCACCGACGCCTTTCGGAGAGTGCCTTCGAGAGGATGAACGATCTCCCGGGCGGTGTCATGGGGCAGCTGCGGCAATTCTGCGAAGTCCGGGTGGATGAGCCCGCAGGAAAGAATCTGTCAGATGAGTTGCCAAGCATGACGAGAGCGATGTGCTTCATTTTCAAAGGTGCTCTCTCTTTGGTTCAGATCGTTCCGGTCGTGGAGAAGCCCGATAAACTGGAAACGCACGCATTTAGCTTCCGGCGTGGGAAGCGGCTTTTGTCCAGGTATCCTCCAGGTCATGTCGCGGGGATTGAGATTTTCTTCAAGTTTCACCAGCAACGCGTGGAGGAGAACTTGCAACCGAAGCTGATTGTGTCCTCCCTGCTGGGACCTCCAGCAGAGGTCTGGATCTTGAGATACGATGGCTGGCAAGATATCCCAGGATGGAAGCAGATGCCAGACAGCTTGAAGGGAAACTGAGCCACACATAGCCACACCAACACATTTTCTGATTTGGGATTTTGCTTCGTTTCTTCCCACTGGGTCGAATCACTCGTGATGTCCTTCTTTTGTCCTTGAGGATACTTGGCACGTATGCTTTGTGTCCAGTTTGCCGACACCTTGAAGCATGCCAATCTCAAAGAACGATGAGGCAAAGTTCCTTCCAAGTGGTCGCCCTCCTTCCAAAGGCGTGGTCCTTTCCCATAGATGTTTAGTTCACTCTAGGCTTGGCGCGCTGGTGCAGAAATTACTCTTGAGCACCACTTGACCTTGTTCCCGTGCTGAGCAAAAGTGGTTTGTTCTTGATGCGCGTGTCCAGGAAGAACAGGTGTTATGTTTGAAGTAAGGAAACCCTTTGAAACAGGTGTTTTTGCTGTATCTACGACTGAACGTCTTGCATTCAGATTTGTTTCTGTGTGTTTTCCCCGTCAAAGCTTGGAGGGTCCCACCAAAGGCAGACAAAGAGCTTTTGGGGCTCCTGACCATGCTGAGAGTGCACATTCTCAAGAGAACGAGGGCGAGTTTGGGACGGACGAAGCGTCAGCGTGACGGTGAGTGGCCCATGTGGCCCATGTGGCTGAGTAAGGCTTAGTAAGGACAGTGAGTTCAGATATGTTCAGATGGCCTCCAACCTACGACACTTTCCAAGTCGAAGTCGAAGTGGTCTCCTTCTTGGGACTTCTCGCGACTGACATCCGAGGTTGAGACCTTCCTTCAGGCCCCGAAAGCCTTCGCGGGTTTGGGATGGGTAGCTAGTGGGGAAATACCCAAGCCTTTGTGGGAAAAAACGACGGAGTAGCACGTCAGCTCGATTGATGGCTTCCTTCATTTGTGCAAGGACGCTCAAGCTTTCTCATGGACATATATTTTTTTTCCCGTTTCCTTTCCTTGCGGGAAACGACTGTCCGTTTTAGAAGCAGAGCAGCACAAGTGCTTCTGGCTGCACAGACATGAGTGTACGTCGTGTGGAGAGGAGTTGCGGAGAAGAAGCGCTGATGTGGCCACGAGGACCTGTCTGGCTCGGCAGAGCGGAGCCGCGAAAGACCTGGTGACCCTTTTTTCTTAAGAAACAAGTGCCACGCTACTAGGAACAAGTGCCTTACTAGTAGTAACAAGAAGCTAGTAGAAACAAGTGCCACGCTAGTAGTAACAAGAAGCTATTAATTTATTATTCATTTAATTCTAATAGCAAACATTGTTACTACTAGTAAGGCACCTGTTACTAGAAGCGATGCACCTGTTACTACTAGCGTGGCACTTGTCCGGGCCCGGTTCGCAACCCGCAGGGTTTGGAGGACCCGGACCCCTGCCATGGAGGGTCCGACCCCTGCCATGGAGAACCGTTGTTTAAAGTACGAGTCAGATCCGATGTGTCGCAAAAAGAAGACACGTGACAAAGTGGTGAGACTTCCAAGAGATGTACCAACATATTGGCCGCTTGCCACGAAGCCGTCCGAGTGGCCCAAATTCCAGTGACCACAGTGGTCAGACTGCTCAGTGCCAAATGTCCAGAACACAAAGCGCTCGGACTCCTCCAGCTCCGCAAGATGTCTTCACACTCTGCGGACAGCAAGTCAAGGCGGAAGTTTTCTTTTCTTAAGGTGGAGGCCATCGCCAGTAGGTTGGTGATTAGGTTCGGATAAGGTTTGGATCAGATCCATTAGTTGTTTCTGCCGATTGAACCCATACAGAAAAGCTGTGACCGATCGGATCAACGCACAAGAGACTCTCTCTAGCTATGGGAGTGCTTGTTTAAGAACAACCTGGTGAGTCTGAACGCCTTACTACTAGGAACAAGTGCCTTACTAGTAGTAACAAGTGCCTTACTAGTGGTAACAAAAAGCCTAGTAGATTCCTTTGCTAGTAATTCTAATTAAAGTCTTATTGTTACTACTAGTAAGGCACTTGTTACTACTAGCGATGCACCTGTTACTAGTAGTTTCTGAACAACCTGGTGAGTCTGAACGCGTGCAATGTTCAGGTCAAGAACACCTTCCTGGATGACCTCATCCGTGAGAAGAATTCCTCGAATGAATCCACCCTGGAAGCTCATACTTGTCCAGAATTCCGCCGGAGCGATGTGGCAAGCTCAGGCCGCTCGGGGTGGGCTTTGGGGGAAGTTGCACGTTAGTGGCTTTGCTACTAATAGCTTCTTGTTCCTAGTAGTAAGGCCAGGAGCCCCTAGTAGCGTGGCACCTGTTCCTAGTAGCGATGCCTAATAGCTTCATGTTCGTAGTGGCTCCAGTTTCGTGCTTTCCTCAGCCAGGCAGCTCCAGTGGCAATTCCGGACCGGTGGAGAGTGGCTCATCCTTCGCAACGCCAGAGATGGAGGGCCTGGAGGGCATGGAGGGCATCGATCCTGACTCAGAAGACCCGGAGGGCCTCCCTGAGGTGGAAAGCTGCTAGTAGCTAGAAGCTACGAACGTAACAGGGGCATCAATACCTAGTAACAAGGGCATTACTAGTAGCAAACGAGTAGCTAGAAGCTACTAGACAGTCTATGCCTATGCTGTCCCTCGAGGTCGAAAGCTTTCTGACCTTGACACCTCCCATCTCTTTGCGTTATTCTCAATACCCGCAGACGATGCCAATGCCTGCTATGCCGCCAATGTCGACCCCTGATCTACAGAACCTACACGGCTTGGACTTCGATGCGCAGCTCTTGTGTGCTTTGCAGGCAGTGCCCAATGCGCCCTGTGGCAGTGCGCCTTGCTTACCTTTCCTACTGCGCTGCGTAGGTCTGTTGAGCTTCGTCAGTTCTACAAGAATGTCCACATTCGGTTTGGCGGGCCATGAGACAAGCCGACAAGCCACGGTTCTATGATGTTCTATCTTTTTCCAGCCACGGTACGCATGTTCTTTGCCTTTTTCCCCAAGCAGTGGTGACACATGAAAAGGACTTCTTGCGGTTAGATTTGAGAACGGTGTCTAATCATCTAATCATCTAGTCAAGGTCCTAATCAGAGTTCTCCGGAAACGTTCGCCCTGGTCGTTTGGCACCTGTGCAGCGAAAGTGACGTTTGCGACGACCGTCTTGCATGAAATGCGTGTCTGTGTGGTGGCTCTCCCTATGGTGCCGACCTGGAAGTTCGTTACTTTTCGTGGCAGCCGCAGTAGCTGCGACGTGTCTTGGCGGTCTTTTGTGGTCTCGTATGTGTGCTTTCTGAGTGTGCTCTCGCGAGTGGTTTTGCAATGTTGTGCATGTGACTGCATGTGTGCAAGCGTATGCTCTCTGCACGTCCTCTATCATGTGCACTCTCACATGTGTGCTCTTGTATGTATAGTGGATATGCGTGCCTGAGTGTGGCTTTAACAGGTGCCTCCAACCTGTGCTCTCATACCGACGTGCGCTCGCAGATGTTTGCTTTCATATGCGTGGTCTCATATGGCTGGAGGCCATCGCTAGTAGGTTGGAGGCCATCGCTTCTAAGTTGGAGGCCATTGCTATTACGTAGGTTCCTTTTGCTAATAGGTTGGTGCTTCTTTCACATGCTTGCTCTCAAATGTATGCCGCCTGTGTGAAGCTATCTGCGTTGGGCCGGTAGTTACATGAGGCTATGGCGGACCAAACAGGCAGATGTGTGGGAGTTTATATCCCCTACAGCCTGATGACATGAACCTACAGGATTTGCCATTCGCGACAGCAAGAATTCTTGCTTATGAAGTTCTTTGGGTGAAAAACAATTCGTGTAATTCATAGTTTAATTTTGATGATGGCCCTCTCGTTCGGTTCTCTGCTCGGTACCTCCAAGCTCCTTTCATCCTCCCCTTTCGCGCCGATCCAGTCTTTTAAGGTGCCGCCTGTGCTGCCGAACGGGAATTTCCCTTTCCATGAAACGCTGCTGAGCGCGCTGCCTGCGCTTCCTGGGGTGCTGCCTGGGGTGCCTGGCATGCCTGGGATGCCACTTTTGGCGCCGGTGCTGAGCACCATGCCCGGAGGGCCCAAAGAGCCGCTGCCTTTCGATGATGTCAAAGTCCCAGAGTGGGTGTTTGTAGAGAAAGGTATGAGACATTGCATGAAACAGAAATCAAATCTGGTTTCACTTTAAACAGACGGAAAGAAGGAGACATAGGAAAAGGAAGGGAAAGACAAGTAGTCACTGCCCCGGTGTCCAAGACCCTTTTGAAAAGTATTCATCACCGGTTCATTGTCCTTGCTGAGACGATGTCATTGCTTTTAGGTTGGAGGCCATCGGAGGCCATCGCTAGTAGGTTGGAATCGCTTAAGGTGCCTGTTGGCGCGCCCGGCCTCCCGCCTGTGACGGTCCTGACAGAGATGTCTCCGGCAAGTGATGACGTCCCCCAGGACTGATGTACCCTGTGAGGTGTCGGGGGTCACCCACAGAGTAGGGTAGCTCATAACCAAGTAGAAACAAGTTCGGGAACTTGCCTTACTTCTTCCTTCTTTCCTTTCGTTATGTTTCCTTTTTGTATTTTCTGCCTGTAACAGGAACACCCTTGCTTCAACAAGAACCTTGTTTGGCTTCTCCGACGAACGCTTTCGTTGATCTTTGCGAGATCGTTTACTGGTGACCGATTGGCCCATCTTGGCCCTTGGTGGGCAGGAGAACCTGGTGGAGGACAAGCAGACGAGGCCAAAACCAAGGGAAGTTTCCCAGCGTTCGCTTTGCTGATGTTCTCACCAAACAGTTCATTGGTTAACAGCTCAACAGGTGACTCAACAGGTCCAGTCGGAACGTTTGCAACGAGGTGAAACGACATGTTTCATCAACTCATAGTAGCAAGGACGCTACTAGGGGCTCCTGGCATCGCTACTAGGAACAAGAAGCTACTAG
>CAXAMN010007025.1:232263-246666 GCA_963970005.1 Durusdinium trenchii
TTGTTACTACTAGTAAGGCACTTGTTACTAGAAGCGATGCACTTGTTACTAGTAGCTTCTTTGTTACTACTAGTAAGGCACTTGTTACTAGAAGCGATGCACTTGTTACTAGTAGCTTCTTGTTCCTAGTAGGAATGCCAGGAGCGCCCCTAGTAGCGTCCGATCGCTCCTAGTAGCGATGCCCTTTGCTCCTAGTAGCGTCCTTGCTACTAGTAGCGATGCACCTTGTTACGTTCGTAGCTTCTTGTTACTGGCTTCAGTGGGTTAGACCGTGACAGGAATTCTTTATGCTAAGGCTGTGGAGGGAAAGTCGGAACATGTTTGACGCACTGTGGCATTTCACTAGCGACTGTGGCATTCATTCGCGTGCGGAATAGCTTCAGAACCGGCAACTAAAGGCCAGTGTTGATCGTATCAAAATGGATACATTGGAGGATGCATTGGAAGGGACACATCACACGCGCGTAAAATTTCCAAGAACACTTTTGAGTCTATGTCTATTTCTATTAGGCTTGCAGGCGGCAATCCAGCTTGTTCAGAAGATATAAGGAACTGCGCTGCTGCTAGTGAACAGATATTAATAAGACAGGGAATACATTGGAGTAGGGAGCTTCGCATTGCTTTGGCCATGGCCGCCTGCTCCTTGCTACAGAGATTAATGCCCTTGTTACTGGTAGCGATGCACTTAGCTACTAGTAGCTTCTTGTTCGTAGTAGTAATGCCAGGAGCTACTAGCAGGTTCTAGCTACTAGTAGCAATGCTCTTGTTACTGTTGCCTGAAGTTTGTGTTGCGAGCGCGCTACGCCAAACCAGAACATGCTTTGCGTGAGTTCTACTGGTGAATCGCGCTTCCTTAGCATCTTCTGAATTGCGTGTGTGGAAGGAATTTCGCAGACGCTACGTCTCTTGTCGCTTATTTCCACAGTAGTTGCATTTGAGACTTGAGTCCTTGGAATACAGGAGCAAGGACGCTACTAGGGGCTCCTGGCCTTACTACTAGGAGCAAGGACGCTGGTATCCACATTTATACTTCTAGCGCCTTCTCCATCAATGAGCAACGGTGCAGCCCTGATGTGAAGTCCTCGGCCGTCAAACAAATACATTCCGAGGACTTCTCAGGACCGGATGTGGTTAGTGCCTCACTGTACTTGCGATCAGATGCAGAAAGGAACGCAGATCCCGGCCAACACTCATCTCCATCACATCACTCATCCTGCGGGGATCTTTGTGATCTCACAACTCATATATTCTATTTTGATTCTATTTATATTTATTTATTGTTTCTAATAGCTTCTTGTTCCTAATAGTACGGCCAGGAGCCCGTAGTAGCGTCCGATCGCTCCGTTCGTAGCAAGGCCAGCCCCGAACGCTTCTCGTTCCTTCATTCCCATTCTCTAGTAGCTTATTGTTCCTAATAGCTTCTTTGTTACTACTAGTAAGGCACCTGTTACTACTAGCGTGGCACTTGTTACTACTAGCTTCTTTGTTACTACTAGTAAGGCACCTGTTACTACTAGCGTGGCACTTGTTACTACTAGCTTCTTTGTTACTACTAGTAAGGCACCTGTTACTACTAGCGTGGCACCTGTTACTAGTAGCTTCTTTGTTACTACTAGTAAGGCACCTGTTACTACTAGCGTGGCACCTGTTACTAGTAGCTTCTTTGTTACTACTAGTAAGGCACTTGTTACTAGAAGCGATGCACTTGTTACTAGTAGCTTCTCGTTCCTTCATTCCCACCAACTCTGCCCGGAGTATCTCCTTTGAATGAGATGCAGCCACATTTCCGGTTCAAACAACGGAGCTGCATGATCTAGTGATCAGTGGAGTAGCCTGAGTATGCCCGAGTCAGAAACTATGTAATGTAGCCGTTGTCAGCATGTGGGTGGTAGCCACTTGGTTTACTGTAGATGGGTACTTGGGCTTGATTGGCTTTGGTTGAGCAAAAACACATCAAGAATACTTGGCAAAGCAGACATGAACAACGGAGTGTTAGGTCAGGTGCCTGGATTTTTGAGCGTTCGACCTGGCGAATTCCCTTTTGGGTCCAAATCGCCACGGAACGTCCAGGTTTTTGGTTGCGACTTGGTGGAACTCCAGACGCGCGATTGCTCAGACCTTGGACAACGGTGCTGAAAGGTGTAGCTTCTTTGCTCCTAGTAGTAAGGTCAGGACCCCCTAGTAGCGTCCTTGCTCCTAGTAGCGATGCCCTTTGCTCCTAGTAGCTCCTAGTTACTAGTTGAATTATGATTCCTTTTCTTTCTTCGTTTCTATTGGTAATGGCCTCCAACCTAGTAGCGATGGCCTCCATGTGCGGATTTTGTGATCATGTGAACCCATTTTCTTGCATTTTGTTCCTTAGAGGCTTGGTGTGACAGTGCCTTGCTTGCCAAGGCGAGTATGACAACATTGAAGATGCCATCGTATTTGGAGGTGAGACTAATGGCAATGTCCTCCAACCTAATGTAATGGAGGCCATCCAACCTAATAGTGTTGGCTTCCAACTGGTTCAATTGAACTCAAACGCTGTTTGAACATGCAATCTCATGGCACCGCCTGTTGCTGTCCAACCCCCAAAATATGCCAGGCGTTGAGTCACTTCTGAAGGATGGGCCGGACCGCGACACACGCGAAGCTCGATGCAAACTTCGTAACATCCTAGTAGCAAGGATGCTAGCAGGTTGGAGGCCATCGCTAAGAGGTTGGAGGCCATTGCAAGTAAGTTGGAGGCCATTGCTACTAGTGACAAGAATTGTTTTTATTTGGACCTTTTTCTTTTTTCGAAGACGGTGGCAGGCGGCATCTCTTCGAGGAGTCTCGAATAGATCCATTCACACAATAACATCTTCCGTAGCTCTCCGGAATACTTCCCTTGCTCGGCTTCAAAAAGGATTTACCTACTTCTGAGAATTAATTTTACAACAGATTTTCTTCAGGAACCCGTCTTAAAGACTACTAAGAGCGCCTCCTTTCCAGTTTCAGTTTGATGTTTTTGAGGTCTTTGAGAAGCATGCAGCAAATGAGACTGTGGGGCCACCGAAGGGCTGATGCCGGATCGCTTTAAAGAACACCGGAACCTCGCTCGTACCCTCCACAAACAGAGGTCTGGAGGCACCCCCAGCCCTCAAAGCACGGCTTTTTCCACATCGTCAGAGTGGCAGCTCTTTTGTCTTGAGAGCCATGCCACCACTGTAATCCTGAATTTTGCTGAAGTATAGGCTGAGAGTTTCAGACACCAAGTGCAATTGAGGACAAGTGCATTTAGATGAGCACTACAGCATAGTAGAATTAGAAAGATCTTTGGTGCTTCCTGATCCTAGTAGCCATGCCCTTGTTTTCCCAATTCCAAGGTTCAGCAAAGGTCTTGTGTTGCAGCTGCGAAGCTGGCGCAGAGAAGTGCACCCCTTCGTTCGGAGTTGGGACTTGGGGGGGGACATGTGGAGTTCGAAGAAAGAAAGTTCCGAAGACGAAAAATCAGAAAGAAAAAGGCAAAGCGATCTCTTCCCCACTAGCGATGGCCTCCACCCTAGTAGCAATGGCCTCCAACCTACTAGCTGGAAGAAAAAGCAAGAAAGAAATACAGTACCCATGGAAGGGACAACAAGAAACATTACACAACACGGACATGTAAAATAGCATTCTTGTTCAAGGCAGCAGAGGTGCACCACTTAAGTCTGGATGATCGAAACCGAGACCGGGCTTGAAGGAGCTCGAGGGACCTCAAAGGAGATTGAAGCACAACAGTTGCTGGCATCCAGGTGCTGACATCAAAGCGATGTTTGTCGAAGGCACGTGATTGGGCATGTTTGTTTCTAGTAGGTTGGAGACCATCGCTCTTAGGTTGGAGGCCACTTCGTGATTTTGTTTGGATGCCGTCGAACCGCAAACATGGCACCCCAAAGTCGTGCCTGCCCACCTTCTGGCTGATGCATCCACAGACCATGTCCAAAAAGGAGAACAACCGGATTCCAGAGGTGTTCGCAATTTGGTGTTCGCAATACTTTCTGTGGCCATGCTTCCTTCGGAATTTGCATCAAAGCGGCTAGATGACCGCTGTAGGGTTATTTGGAGGTGTCGAGAACCTCAGGCGCGTTTTTTTGGTTTGGAGGAAGCCCACCAAAAGAAGCTGCAGTGGTATTTGCAATGCTAGGCCCCTCCACAAAGGCTGGAGAGTGTTGCAGTTAGTAACATTCAGTTTCACTTTGGTTGGAGACAGAGTCAAAGTCAACAAATCTCTACCAATCTCAACGCCAAACGATATGCCGCGTACGGTGTATGTGTTTTTCTCCTGAATGGAGGCCATCTCATCCAGCTCATCGTGGAGATCATGAAATTGCACAGAGGTGGTCAGATTTTCATAGCTTCTTGCTCCTAGTAGTACGGCCAGGAGCTACTAGTAGCGTCCTTGCTACTAGTAGCGATGCCCTTTGTTATTATCTTGATACTAGTAGCTTCTTGTTACTAGCGTTTTCAAAAACAATTTGTTTTCAAATTGTCAGAGTTGCAATCGAAAAATACAGTCGCATGCTGCTTAAGTGTTTTGTGGGTCAGTTTTGCTGCTACAGGGCATTTCTTGTTGTATATAGATACTGAATAATACTCATGCACACGCTTGGACATGGGAGCTTGGCCAAGCTTGATCTTTCGGGAAAGTGGGTGCTGGTGCAGTTTCTGTTTGTGGAGCGGGACGATGGCAAGACCCTGTAAGAGTTCTTGTAATAAATCAATGTGTTCTTGTCACAAGCAAAAAAGGAGCCAAAGAGGTAGCCGAAGGGTAGTGAAGGTGAAGACCTGATAGGCTTTTCAGTGCATTTCTAATACCGCAACCCCTAGCGTTCTCATTTTCCAGGTTCAGAAGTCCTGCAGAAGCTGGCCTGTGTGGTGCTTCTGAGATTTGACCTTAGCACCGACATGGCTCCAACTATATGCGTCCGACAAGTATGTTACCGGCAACATTCGTCAACCGTAGAGGATGCTACTAGGAGCAAAGGGCATCGCTACTAGGAGCAAGGACAATACTAGGGGCTCCTGGCCTTACTACTAGTAACAAGTGCATCGCTACTAGGAGCAAAGATGGCTTGCTTTTGCAGTCGAAATGGGCACATGCCTCATTCCCCAAAGACCTCGTCCTGCCTCGGATGAGTGTTTTTTTATTATTAAACAAAATCATTTTTCCAAGGTTTGGTGGACCATAGCGAAGAGTGTCGTGCAGAAATGGTGCAAAACCATTGCTTGGAGAACGCTTGTAGGGCTCTCCAGGTGGGCCGTTGATGGACATGTCGGAACTTTGCTCCTAGTAGCGAACATTGCTCCTAGTAGTAAGGCCAGGAGCCCCTAGTAGCGCCCTTGCTCCTAGTAGCGATGCCCTTTGCTCCTAGTAGCGACGCCCTTTGCTCCTAGTAGCGTCCTCTACGATTGAATGCAAGAGGACACATCCAAATTGAATAAGTGAAAGAAAGGAGGAAGAAAGGACAGGCCTACAGGTCCAAAGAAGAAGAGAACGAAAAGACAACAAACAAAGGAGCAGATAAAGGAGAACTAGAAGAATAAACAAGATTCCAAACGACGGAAACATCGAACTTAAATATGAAGCGGTTTCCTTAGCTTGTTATGGCTTCCAAAGCTGGCTTTTCCTTTGGCTGCTTGCTTTTGTGCATTCCACAGTGATATCAGTGATATGTCTCAAGACTCACAAAGAAACACGAACAAACAAACACTTATGTGGACTTTGTGCTAGGATCATCCCATGGTTGCAGAGTTGCAGGAGCAAGCGTCCGTTGCCCCAAAACCACTCAGCAGTCTGAAAGTATGGGAGGATGAAGTGCGGACATCATGAGTCCTTACAGACGTGATCTCGAGCACTGTTTACAAAACCTCAAATATCCTTTTACTAGACAGAGAATGGAATGAGCCATGACTCACTGCGAAAAGGAACCCTCTTTCGACCAACCCAAGAGTCGAGTCCAAGAGTTCTGTTCGCTGAGCCGCTGAGCTCTTCCTCTTTTCAACGCAACCGCTCTGAGGCTGCTGCTCCTCGCTACCCTGGCGGCCGACGGTCCAGAAGTTCGCCGCAGGTGCTGCAGTTTGAGAGGAAACACATCGAAGTCCCCCCTAGTAACCTAGTAGCGTCCTTTGCTCCTAGTAGCGATGCCAGGAGCCCCTAGTAGCGTCCTTGTATCGAACAAATGACGAAGTGACATGTGAGACAATTAAGAGCCCGCTCTTGCACGTCTACCTCTCATAAAAGACGCTTCAACGCTGTCAATCAGCTCTTGCAGCTCTCGCAGCGAGGTTGGCTGGCACAAATGGGCTGATGCTGACATTGCATGCAATGCAGGTTTCGTTTTCGTTTCGGATTCACAGCAGATGGATTTCACAGCGGTGTTGAGAGATCTTTTCACAAGTTCTGTGGTCATGGTCACAATTGCCTGCATTGCTGCCACTGGCTTCGACTTTCATGTGCAGGTTTGCATCGATAGCGAGGAGGCTTGGGCATGTTTTCAATGCAGATCTTGCACACGCCTTGAAGGTCTGCAATGGTCAGGCCATGGTACCTTCAAGAAGAGCAACATAGAAGAGGTCAACATTGTCCACAGGTTCTATCCAACCTGTTCCACACCAGAATTGCGAGCCACCAACAGAGTACAGATGTGTGGAGTGGGGGGTTGTGGAAGTATGTGGAGTCTGGGATAGTCTGGGTCTGTTGGATTTCTAGAGGTTCACAGAGGTTCACAGTGCCTGCAAACATCCGCAAAACCTTTGCGTGAGCACTCGACCACGTGCGCTGCAGCTACTGCGATCTGCAAGCAGAAACCACGGCCAGCGTGCGTCGTTGAATGTTGGCATGACAATCCCCTGACGCGCTCTGCGGTGCCCTCACTATTGTTACTAGTAGTAAATAGTAGTAAGAATGCTACTAGTAGTAATGCCCTTTGTTGCTAGTAGCGATGTCCTTGCTCCTAGAAGCTTCTTGTTCGTAGTAGCAATGCGGGGAGCTACTAGTAGCATCCTTGATGCCTTGCCCTCACCATGCCATTTTCTCTCACCATCCATTTAAAGATCGACTTGAGTGAAACATGAAGAACTTGCTCCTCGTGTGCGATGGAAGCGTTTCCTGCAGGTGCAAAGAGAAAATGGCCAGTTATTGGCCACTTGGGGCGAAGACGACTCCCGATACTTCCAAGAGATTTTGGACTCTGATGGCCTCGTGCCAGTGGTCTCCGGTATGCCAAAGCCTCACGCATGGGTCAAGTGGCAGACGGGGCCTCCAGATGTGCAGAAGAGACTTCCATGCTTTCATAGAAAAAGACAAGGAAGAAAACAGATGAAAGAACAGCTAATGATGAAGGGATTAAGTAAGGATTACGTAGGGATTACATTAAAGGCATGTCAATTGCTGGAAGAGTTTCACCAAGGCAGAGACACGTTGAGTGTGGCCCCCGGGTGTGCTGGGTTGGAGCCTGCGCCTTCCTGACCTCTTGCTCCTAGTAGCGTCCTTGTTCCTAGTAGTAAGGCCTAGTAGCGATGCCAGGAGCCCCTAGTAGCTTCTTGTTACTCTCTCTCTCTCTTTTTTGTTTCAACAAATTTCAGAATGTGAAGAAGTGTCAGGAAGATTGACTGGCAAGGTTACAATGTGAGGATCCTGGCGGTATGTTTCCACATGGCACACCAAATGTTGGAGTCGAGCCATGTAGCTTAAGGCAGTCGGCCCCCGCGGCCGCCGTGAGACGTTCTCCGGTTTCATGCCATGTACTACGTGACGGCGCGATGTGTGCGGGATGTGCTAGGTTGGAATGAGCGCCTGCTCGGACTGTCGCGTTTTTTCAGGAGGCCTCCAGAAAAAGTCGAACAAAAACAACGCTCAAGGTTTGATGCAACAAACCCCACCACGAATTGAAGCATCAAACCAACCAGTTGTATTTGGAGGTGCAGGTCCTCTAGCATTCAGAAGATACGCTCAAAAAATCCAAGTATCAGAGATATCCTTTTGTGCTTTGGTGAGACTGTTTGAATGGCACTACGTGTGAGAGCGCACAGAGCGAAGCCGAGGTGTCGGAGAGTGCAAGAAGAGTTCTCTGAGCTCATGCGGTTGTTGGCTAACCACTCTCAGGAGAGGCATAGGGCTAGTAGGAAGGCACCTTACTACTAGTAACAAGAAGCTACTAGGGCTTCCTGGCCTTACTACTAGGAGCAAGGACGCTACTAGGGGCTCCTGGCATCGCTACTAGTAGCATTCTTACTACTAGTAACAAGGAGCTACAAGCCTACTAGCGATGGTCTCCAACCTAAGAGCGATGGCCTCCACCCTAGTAGCGATGGCCTCCAACCTAGCAGCCTTGGCTAACCACTCTCAGGAGAGGCCATGTTGGATTTTGGTTGTTAGCTGAGAAGCTATGCCATTGAGACCAACATATAAGCTATGGCTAGCTGCCCTAGGCCCAGGCATGCCAGCAAAGTGTTCGGGGCAACATTAAGGCCCAAACAAACTAAGGACAGGTTGCATTTTTCCATTTTTCCTAAGGTAAGTCACTTAGGACAAAAGACGCTTCAGGTATCAACATCCATCCAACGTTTCCTTCCTGCCTTTTGGTATTCCACGAATCACCCAACAGTGAAGATGAACACCGAAAAGAAAGGAGGCCATCGCAAGTAGGTTGGATGGCCATTGTTCCTCTCCAGGAGGGAAGGGACAAGGTCATCGCTGCTGGAGGCATTGAAGCAGCTTTATCCTTAGTGCCTTAGTGGATGCCGCGAGCTGCTCTAAGATTTTCCTTTGAACTTCACGTTCACGGTTGCGGTATTTTCAATGTTTTCTTTGGTTTTTAACAATCAGGTTGGAGGCCATCGCTCTTATGTTGGAGGCCATCGCTCTTGCTAGTAGGTTGGAGGCCATTCCTAGTAGGTTGCAGGCCATTGCTAGTAGGTTGGAGGCCACCGCTAGTAGGTTGGAAGCCATCGCTCTTAGGTTGGATCGCTCTTAGGTTGGAGGCCATCGCTCTTAGGTTGGAGGCCATCGCTCTTAGGTTGGCCATTGCTACTAAGTTGGAGGCCATCGCTCTTGGGTTGGAGGCCATTCCTAGTAGGTTGGAGGCCACCGCTAGTAGGTTGGAGGCCATCGCTAGTAGGTTGGAGGCCATTCCTAGGTTAGAGGCCATCGCTAGTAGGTTGGAGGCCATCGCTAGTAGGTTGGAGGCCATTCCTAGGTTAGAGGCCATCGGTCTTAGGTTGGAGGCCATCGGTCTTAGGTTGGAGGCCATCGCTATTAGGTTGGAGGCCATCGGTCTCAGGTTACTGTTGCTTCTTTATTGCCACTTGTTGAGGATTGAGATCTGTGAGGCGGTCAGGTTTTCTGATTTCTCTGCATGTTCTGATGTCCGAGATGCTGGATGGCATGAATGCCAATCGGAAGAGCGATGAGTGGCCGGCTAAGGGCAAGAAGGACTTTGAAATGCAACTCTTGGCCTTAACTACCCGAAATAGTCTACCCTCAAAAGAAAAGGACAGGACAATAATATATAGAAAATATTAAACAATACAAGTTCTTTTCTGAGGAAGAATAACCCTCAATCCTCAACTTGGCCGTGAGATCCAACACTCCACCGGACGGCCTTCCTAATGGCTCCTCGTAAGGCTTGCCTACCGGAGTTGTGCAACCCTGGCCATCCTGGCAAAGGGCAACCGAGCTGCAGTGGCCGGGCTCGCCCGAATCAAGGGAGGGAGACACTCAAAAAGATTTGTATAACGTCTAATATACAGAAAACATGGTAGTAGGTTGGAGGCCATCGCTAGTAAGTTGGAGGCCATCGCTCTTGGGTTGGAGGCCATCGCTAGTAGGTTAGCAGCCATCGCTATTAGGTTGGATGCCATCGCTCTTGGGTTGGAGGCCATCGCTAGTAGGTTAGCAGCCATCGCTATTAGGTTGGAGGCCATCGCGATTAGGTTGGAGGCCATCGCTCTTGGGTTGGAGGCCATCGCTAGTAGGTTGGAGGCCATCGCTATTAGGTTGGACGCCAACGCTATTAGGTTGGAGAATGGGTTGCAAAGGTCTTTTCCGTTCCCTCTTGAGTTCTTTTTCTTTTTCACGTTTGGTGCCAGGCGCGTATTGCAAAGCACAATGGCGCCAAGCACATTGTTCGAGTCGGGCCGAGCCCAGTTGTAGCGAAAACGGACTCAATCAGGTTGGGAAGAATTGATGACCCCCTCCGCTCCAGGTTTTGAAGTACAAGTCGTTTGTTGAGCACTCTGAACCTCAAACCGCTGAGTGAATATAAAACCAACCTGTCGACTGTAGAGATCTCCAAGTTCTTCATTGCGTGGTTCTTCCCTAACGTCTTCAATGAACTTATGAATCCTGGACACTATAGCCAGGCACTGGCAAACAAGGTAGCAACAGGTTTTTCAAATCCTTCCCCTGTTCCATTCCTTTGCATGTTGTATTCGCAAGCCATTCCATTCCGAATTTTATTGATTCCTTACATTCCTTCTTTTCTTTTCTATTCCAATCTTCCATCCTTCAAATTGAACCTGCATGTTTCATCGATCGCTTGCACGGTCTGCAGTCGTTCGGCTGCGAGGGACATGGAACGTTTTGCCCTGTGTGCCTCTTTCATCCTCTTTCGGCTGAGCCTAGCAACCTAGAAGCTAGTAGTAACAAGTGCATCGCTACTAGTAACAGGTGCCTTACTACTAGTAACAAGTGCATCGCTATTAGTAACAAGTGCCTATCCACCCAGCCAGCGCCATAGGCCATGCTTGTTTCGCGGGATCGAGCAGACCTACAAGAATGTGCGCTGGAAGCGCTTCGCGCCATTTCAGCTGACGATGTGGGGCACCCAATACCACCATTGCTGAGGAATTTGGTTGTAGAACCCAGATGCACTAGCCCAAAGTAGTCCCTGGTCCTTTTTGCTCCCCTTTGACACCAAGACGCTTGAACCAAATGACGTTGCGAGTCCTTGCTTCAAGTTTTGGTTGAACAAGTGTTGGTTGAACAATCTCTTCGGAGAGTGATCCAATGTGATTTCGTTAATATCAAAACAGTTTAAACACATTGTATTGTATGACATCATCATATTCTATGTCAGCATCCTTTCACGCCGGCGATCTATTTGATGTTTGATGCATGTCCGGCCCTTCTGGAATTAACTTGATCCGATGATGAAGATGAAAGATGCAATCCTTGAAGATTCAGACAGTCTGACTTGAGGAAGATGTCCCTGGAGAGATTTCTGCCAATGGTGGTGTGCAATTTGCAGGGAGCTAAGTTCACTTCTTGAGAAAGCCTTCGCAGCCATGACCTTCATATACCTCCAGGACCTTACCTGTTGGAATCACCTTTGCTACTAGGGTGGAGGCCATCGCTACTAGGGTGGAGGCCGCCACAAGACCTTAGTCTTGTTGATGTGTCTCAGCGCAGGTTTGCCAGGCCTTGATGGATTTCAAGCATATTGAGGCAATTCAAGAGTTCAGACCTCAGGCGAGCAGACCCAGTAAGAAGCATCGCTAGTAGTAACAAGTGCATCGCTACTAGTGACAGGTGCCTTACTAGTAGTAACAAGGTTCAGACCTCAGGCGAGCAGACCGGATGGCGATTGGATTTGTGTCTAGACCTTCTCTCGGCACTCGAACAAATGCTCTCCGTCTTCGAGCGATCTTGGCTTTTTGGCCTTGCCGGGACAAACACATCCAGTGGATCAAGGAGCCATTGATCTCGGAAACCTAAAGCTGAACATGCCACTTGCACTCAGCCTGTGGAAAGCCACAATCCCTGGGCAGTGGAAGACACTTGACGACATGATTTTAATGGCAATGAGTTGCATGAATGCAGATCACTTCAAATTTCACGGTTTTAGTAATTTGCCACTACCCAAGTGCAACTTTGGCGAGAGAGCAAACAGATTCGAAGTGAAGTCAAAAACCAAAGCGTAGCACACCATGCTGGGTGGAGACTTGATGAATTAGTAACAAGAAGCTACTAGTAACAAGTGCCTTACTAGTAGTAACAAGAAGCTACTAGTAACAAGTGCCTTACTAGTAGTAACAAGAAGCTAGTAGAAACAAGTGCATCGCTTCTAGTAACAAGTGCCTTACTAGCAGTAACAAGAAGCTACTAGGAACAGTCTTTGAAGTATCTCTTGTTCCTAGTAGCGTCCTTGTTACTACTAGTAAGGCACTTGTTACTAGTAGCTACTAGTGCTAGGAGCCGCGCCAAGGCACGGTCTCGCTGCCCTGGCAAACTTGGCCTGGGACAGTGCAACTTGGATGATTGGAACCTACCTCCAAACTACTAGCAAATGACCTCCAACCTGCTAGCAAATGACCTCCAACCTGCTAGCAAATGACCTCCAACCTGCTAGCAAATGACCTCCAACCTGCTAGCAAATGACCTCCAACCTGCTAGCAAATGACCCCCAAACTACTAGCAAATGACCTCCAACCTGCTAGCAAATGGCCTCCAACCTGCTAGCAATGGCCTCCAACCTGCTAGCAATGGCCTCCAACCTAATAGCGATGGCCTCCAACCTAATAGCGATGGCCTCCAACCTAATAGCGATGGCCTCCAACCTAATAGCGATGGCCTCCAACCCAATAGCGATGGCCTCCAACCTAACAGCGATGGCCTCCAACCTAATAGCGATGGCCTCCAACCTACTAGCGATGGCCTCCAACCTGCTGGCAATGACCTCCAACCAAATAGCGATGGCCTCCAACCAAATAGCGATGGCCCCCAACCAACTAGCGAGGCCAACCTACTAGCGATGGCCTCCAACTACTAGCGAAGGCCTCAAACCTACTGGCAATGGCCTCCAACCTACTAGCCATGACCTCCAACCTGCTACCAATGGCCTCCGACCTACTAGCAATGGCCTCCAACCTGCTAGCAATGGCCTCCAACCTACTAGCGATGGCCTCCAACCTAATAGCAATGGCCTCCAACCTACTAGCGATGGCCTCCAACCTAATAGCGATGGCCTCCAACCCAAAAGCCAAAGTTGGTTCGCGAGAGTTGTTTTGCTAAGGGGTATCCTTTCGCGACCCCGCAGGAAAAAAGATTTAAAACAAAATCGATTTTTACCGTTTTTACCGCGGATATGGTAGACAAAAAGGGAGCCCCCCCCCGGTAAACATGGCAAAACTTTATTTTTTTTTTTTTTTTTTTTTTGACTTTTACCGTTTTTACCGCGAATATGGTAGAAGAAAAAGGAGAGCCTCCCCGGTAAAAACGGTAAAAAATATCATTTTCGATTTTTACCGTTTTTATCGCGGATATGCCATTTAAACATGGAGCGCTCCCCAGCAAAAAAGATTAAAAGCAAAGATTTTTATCGTTTTTGCCACGGAGATGGTAGAAAAGAAAAGGACAAGTCCACCTACAAAAACGGATAATATCACAACTTTGATTTTTAACGATATGGTAGAAGCAAAAAGAGCAAGCGACTCTTCATTAAAAAAGGTAAACAACAAAAGTAGTAATTTTCACTTTGGACCGTTTTTTGCCGCGAGAATGCCTCGGGACCAGGTCGCAAGCTAGAAGACCTCTGTCAACAAAAAGGTTTAATGTTACAGCCCGGGTATCTTCCTATAACCAGGTGGGGTTCACTCCTCCTATCATATAGGAGCGTGTGCCCTTTTCGACAAGAGGAGTTTGGTGATTGATCAAAATTTCATGACTTTTAACTTTTGCAGGGCAATGAAAGCCTACATCACTTGGATCGAAAACTTTTGATTTTTACCTACCGCGGATATGGCAGAAGAAACAGCGGTGACCCTCCGTTAAAAACTGAAAAAAACATAGACCCGTTTGCCCCCCTCGATCAAAACGGTACAAAAAGAACAACAATTAATTTTACCGTTTTGATCGCGGATATGGTATTGAAAAAGGAAGCGCCCCCGGTAAAAGCCGAAAAAAAGAATCAATTTTTGCCGTTTTTACCGCGGATATGGTAAAAGAAAAAGGAGCGCCCCCTCGGTAAAAACGTTAAACACACAGTATTTGTTTTTCGATTTTTACCGTTTTTACCGCGGATATGGTAGAAGAAAAAGGAGCGCCCCCCCGGTAAAAACGATAAACACATAAAATGATTGATTTTTATCGTTTTTACCGCGGATATGGTAGAAGAAAAAGGAGCACCCCCGGTAAAAACGATAAACACATAACATGATTGATTTTTACCGTTTTTACAGCGGATATGCTAGAAACAAAGGGGCGCCCCCCCCGGAAAAAACGGTCAAAAAATGAACATTTTCGATTTTGACCGTTTTTACCGCGCAGATGCCTCGGATTAACCCCGTAACCCCGGCAACTACGCTAAACCAGCACAGTAGCTACTAGCAATGAAAGGCCTCTAACCTACTAGCAATGGCCTCCAGCTAGCAATGGCCTCCAACCTACTAGCAATGGCC
>CAXAMN010007025.1:256720-276182 GCA_963970005.1 Durusdinium trenchii
TAGCGATGCCAGGAGCCCCTAGTAGCGTCCTTGCTCCTAGTAGTATGGCCAGGAGCCCCTAGTAGCGTCCTCTTGTTCCTAGTAGAACGGAAAAAAGGTGCCTTGGTGCCGAAAAGAGTTCCTTTTGGATTTGCCGAGGCCACCGGATTCAAGGCCACGCATCTCTGAGCCTGCGAAATTCCTGGTGCCTGACACCACCTTGAACATGATGCCTTCAATGGTGGGCGGCTAAGTGGGGAGAGAAGCTCTTCTTGACGTTTTGATCAAACCATGACGGCTTCTGCAACGCTGCGAATGATTGTATTCTTGCTTTTTGACTTCGTGCAAAAAGTCAACATGCTGATTGCCCCTGATAGTGACCCCCCCCCTCAGACAGGTTTCCTATCCACACAGAAGATCCCGCCAACGCGTCCATGTTTTTCTAAAGGAAGACATCAGAGATGCATGGCAATGCGTTGTCAAGCTAGACTTGCTGCGGCTCTTAGTCGACATCACTACCCGCCAGAAACAAGTAACTAAGTAGAAAGTCAGGCTACACCGGAACAAAACACGTTGAACAGAAAACATGAATTTTCTTGTAGTAACAAGAAGCTACTAGTAACAAGTGCATCGCTGATAGTAGCTCCTGGCATTACTACTAGTATCAAGTGCATCGTTACTAGTAGCAAGAGTAGCAAGGGCATGACTACTAGGAACAAGTGCATCGCTACTAGGCATTACTACTAGTAACAAAAAGCTACTAACAGTAAGGTGCCTTACTACTAGTATCAAGAAGCTACTGGTATACTGGGGGTGGGTAGGCCGTGAACTAGTAGCAGCAACTACTAGTGTCAACGCTCTACTAGATGCAGACACAAGCGCTACTAGACCCCAGAAAGGCTGAAAGTCTTCAAGGAAGCTCTTCTTCCCCGGGGCTGAGCTTCCGTCAAGAACTCCTATGACTGATTTTTCTGTCCTACACGCTTCAAGGATGAAAGAAACAGAAAGAACAGGTCCAAAGGAAGAAAGAAGCTACGCACGTAGCAAGGGTGGAGTAGTAGCTTTCGCAGAACGCTCCGGGTTGGCTCAATCGAGGCGGGAGATCTTTTGATGTCACTCAGTGAGGCAGGGCACGACGGCAGGGTCTCAGTGCGTCTCAGAGATGTCCAGTCTCAGTGAGTTTGTCGCTTGCTCCCCGCCAGCAAAGGCCAAACGAGAACAGTTTCATGTTTTTCTGGTCGCAGGAGCCACGCACTTGAGGATTTGGAGAGTTCGATTGAGAGAATGCTACTAGCAGTAATGCCCTTTTGTTACTAATAGTGATGCCCTTGCTCCTAGTAGCTTCTTGCTACTAGTAGAAAGGCCAGGAGCTACTAGTAGCGTCCTTGCTCCTAGTAGCGATGCCCTTTGTTCCTAGTAGCGCATTAGACATTGCCTTGCGATGCCTTGTGGACTTGTGTCACAGTCCAGGGCGGACTCCAGTACCTCTTGGCGGGGGCAAGAGCCAACGTGGGTGTGAAAAGTGGTAGCCTCCTTGGTCGCAGCTTAAGGTCCGGAGGTCAGGATAGGCGGCTGGGGAGATTTTGGACACTTGTCTTTGTCCTATTTATCGTACTTGATAGGACTTTGTCCTTTTATTCTATGTGTTTTCTTCATATTTCTTTTTTGGGTTCAGTCGCTTCTTTCTTGTCATGTAGCTCTCGCCAGCTGCCAGGGGTGAGCGACTATTCTGAAGAACTCCCAACCGGTCCTCCTAGGTCACACGAGTTAAACAAGTCATAAGAAAACACAAGAAAACACATGTTTGAAACGTCAGAAAAGATTGGTTTCTCGAGTTTCTTGTGCGCACTGCAAAGAAACCGACATTTGCTCTGCACCCTTCAGGAGTGATTTTTCTCAGTTTCCAGATCAGGTCATCGGGGCATGAGAATTGCACTTGGTGCTTCCGTGTTGTTGCATTCCGGGTTGGTTGCCAGAATGCCTCTTTTCTTAAGCTGTGCACTGGTAACTGACAGGAGATTTCGGTGGCCAGCCGACAAGATTGCCGCCTTTTGCATCTCTTGCTGGATATGTATGATAATGCATACTGAACATAGGCTGTGCAAGATCTTTGCATGAGTCCTTTATGCCCTGTTGTTCGGGTCGCTAGACTCTGCTAGACTGCAGGTTTGGCCCACGCCAAAGGCCCACATGTCATGGCAACTGTCATGCGCTATCACTTTTCTTTTGGTTTTCTAGTTTCTTGTTCTTTCACCGCCGCTTTGGAGATGTTCCTTTGCTTGTGCTCCTGTGCTTGCACCTGTTCCGAGGCCGCTACATGTTCGAGGTCCGGGTTTGCGAGTGCCCCAGTCAAACCCTCAGCGTTTTGAATCTACGAAGCTATTAGTAACAAGTGCATCGCTTCTAGTAACAAGTGCCTTACTAGTAGTAACAAGGACGCTACTAGGAACAAGAAGCTACTAGCTTTCTTCGAATAGACCTTGATGTGACCTCTTACAGTCCATGAAGGTTCTGCCGGTTCTGATCATTTCGCGGTGGGAGGATATGAGGGAGCTGATCTCAAAGCTGTTTAACCAAGGACAAGAAGATTCTGTGCAACCACAGGACCCTTGGTTGAATTGGATCGCTTTGGCAACTTGTGTGGCAAATTGTGCAAATGTGCGCTGAACCTTCGGGGGCGTGTTGATATTCTAAGCCGAAAGGGATGCACAGAGGCTTGGCATAGTTTGAAACGTGCTTTTTGCAAGACAACAATATGACATCAGCAAGAATGTTAAGTTTTCCTCCCCCGCCCTCAGGCGGGGAGCATCCTTGAAGAAGCCTGAGCTCTTTTGCGTCCAAGCCTAGTAGCTACTTCAGCCGCTAGTAGGTCTAGTAGCTAATTACGTGTTAGTGCTTAGCTATCTCTTCCTACCTCATCTACCTCCTGTCTACTCCCCCTTAAAACATCTGGAACGACGGCTCAGTGCACCTCGCAGGTGAAGCCTCCGATGCCGCGAAATCTGCTACGGATTGGATTTGGCACTTCCACTTCGGTCCCGGCCTTTGGAGTTCAGAAGAAACGAAGGGTAGTAACCGTAGGAAGGTCCGTAATCCCCTTTTTTTCTTTCTATTTGCATTTTTTTTATGGTTTTCGCTTTTCTTGAACAATTGTGGTGAAAGTTTTGGCCAGTTCTTCCTTCTCTTTGAAACACGAAACAAGAAGCAGGAGGAGTTGGGCCTCTTTGGCCTTCACCGTTCGGAGAATGTCCGACACCGACTCGATTTCTCCGTTCCTTTTTTCCCCTCCGGTCTTTTGCATCTTGCCTTGGCTTGGAGAACTTGTGAAGAGGGGCTTCGGCTTTCCAGCGATCTCCACGTGAGGCACGGGGAACGAGATCTGAGAAGAAACTTCTCAAATGAGTTGAGATCAAATGCGATCGTTCTCAAATGCGAACTCTTGACGATCTGCTTGCTGAAAGGCTCCCCGAAACAGCGCTTTCCGAGAAAGACGTTTGCGTGGAGAACTGTGAAAGGCATTGCTTTACGACTCGGACACAACAAGGTCGACCTCGACTGAACAATCCGAAAGCGACGTTGCACAAAGCAAGGCCTTGTGTGAAAGAATCCAAAGCCATCGCAACGTTGCGTCACACCTTCTACCAACACCCAAACGATCTTTTGATCGGTATTTTGAGTGATCCGAGAACTAGGAACAAGAAGCTACTAGCATCGCTTCTAGTAACAAGTGCCTTACTAGTAGTAACAAGAAGCTACTAGGAACAAGTGCATCTCGTTGTGACTTCCATGTTTTAAGGCCACTTGATGTCACTTGGGTGCTGTCAAAGCGGGCAGCAAGATTGACTTGGTTCCTAGAGCATGTGGCAAACGTACCGGACAAGGACGCTTCGGTATTGAGGCCATGTTAGAAGACGACGAACGTTCAACTTTTCGGTTCTGAAGACGAAACCGAACGTTCAACCAAGGCTTTGCTGCTGGGAGACTCCGAGGATAGCATTTCCTTCGACTCCGAGGGCAACTTTGTCTTCAATCGGAGGCCTTACTACCACGAACGTGGCTCCTGGCCTTACTACCAGTAGCAAGAAGCTACTGGTAATAAATAGTAGTACAGTAATATCTAATAATCTAAATATCGTGCTGGTTCTTATCTCTGAATTCTTTGGGAAGGAAGCATTTCGCATATCGTGGTCCATCCGATCACTGACGATCTTGTGCTACTAAAAACAAGTGCCACGCTAGTAGTAACAGGTGCCTTACTAGTAGTAACAATAAGATTGTGCAGGCGGACGCAGTGCACGCAGCGGTTAGTAAGCGGGGTGGCAATAGCGGTCCCACCCTCAGCGGGCTGTCTTGTAGCGTCCGATCGCTCCGTTCGTAGTACGGCCAGGAGGCCCTAGTAGCGTCCTCTTGTTCCTAGTAGCGATGCCAGGAGCCCCCAGTTCCTTGCTCCTAGTAGCGATGCCCTTTGCTCCTAGTAGGGTCCTTAATTATTAGCGATGGCCTCCAAAAGCCTTCACTCTTGGAAACAAGGTGAAACAAGTCTCCCTGAGCTTTCTAGAATTTCAATCACTTCCCGAGAAACTACCATGCACTCATGTCCCTCCTTCGGCGTGGAGCAACGCAACTTGTAGGCCTGCAAAGAGCAATTGTTCTTCTTTTTCTTTCTTCAGCAGGATTCCATTCCTGTTTGGCTTTCTTTCTTTCTTCTTTCATCATTCCATTTTCTTCTCATCATTTTGTGATGTAGGCTACTACTGTAGGCTACTAGTAGCTCAAGAAACTACTAGGGACTGGACCCAGAAGCGTGAAGCGTCAGTGAAGCGTTCTTCAAGCTCGGGGCAGAGCTTCCTTGAAGAGCCCTTCTCATTGACTTGGTTCCTAGATTTTGAGGGAACCGCATCAAATTGACATTACATGTTTTGTTCCAACTCCAAGGGCCAAGGCCTTTGCACCAGGCTGTGCCCCCCCACTAGTGCGCCATGACAAAGGGCAAAGCACAGTCACGCACATGTGCACCTGAAGCAGGTCTGAGCTTTGACTCTTGTTTGAGACCCAACAAAAGGTTGTCTCACCCCCTGCGAAGTGTCCTACTCGGCCTAAATGCTCAGCGACAAGTGTGCGGTAGTTCTACGGACACTGAGGTGTTGCTGAACTTGACGGATGATGGCCAGCTTCCTAGGAGCAATGCTGCTAGGGGCTCCTGGCCTTACTACTAGGAGCAAGGACGCTACTAGTAACAAGCTTTCGAATTGTTCAATTGTCAGAAAGATCTGCGTTTGGGTCCGAGTTGTCAGCCCAGTAAAAAAAGAGGAAACCAAAGAAAGGGTGTAAAGGTCAAAAGAAAGACTAGAAAAAGACAATTGAACAAAAGAAAAGAACACGATCTAAAGGTCTAAAGAAGAAAAGAAGCAAATTCAAAGAACGCTGTTTGAAAGACGTCCGGACCGTGTCCCTTTTCTGACGATTCGAGGTCCGGACGCCAACACCATGTCCCTTTTCCGGGAAGGAGAGCGCATCTCAAGGCCACATTTGTGGACACATTTCACATTTGCGGTTGGAGGCGTAGGGTGGAGGCCATTACTACTAGTCACAAGAAGCTAGTAGTAACAAGTGCATCGCTACTAGTAACAAGTGCCCTACTAGTAGTAATAAGAAGCTAGTAGTAACAAATGCCATTAGGTTCCTTTTGCTATTAGGTTGGAGGCCATCGCTACTAGGGTGGAGGCCATCGCTAGCAGGTTGGAGGTCATTGCAAATAAGGTTTGACAGTTTCTCACCAGACTTCGCGGGAGTAGACATGACGGTTGAGGCAGACTCTTTGACTTCAAACACGACCGTAGCAGAGCGCAAAGCTGTCATACATTTACTTATATAGCTGAGACGTTTCAACATTGTTCAACCTTTCTTAAGCTATTTTTTCACGAGAGGTTTTGAGTCAAAGGTATCAGATTAAACCGGCGGCTTTGTGACGGCTTTGTGGATTGTGAGGCCTCAACCGATTCCCGAGATCCTGAAAGGGAAGCCGCTTTTTCCAATGGTAGCTCATTTGCAATGGGGCATAGCTGGGCTCAAGCACAAAGCCTGAACGATCTAGATTGTGCAAGGCACAATGAGGCTCATGTTTAAAGTCAGGAATGGACAAACAGACAAGTGATGATGATAGCAAGATAGACAAGCTATTAGGTTGGAGGTCATCGCTAATAGGTTCCTTTTGCTAGTAGGTTGGAGGCCATGTTCTTCACTTTGTGAAGAAAACCCAGCCAGTCCAGTGAGTCTCATGTTCTCGAATTTCCGACGGCCTCTGAGATCACATTCAAGAACCTGACGGCATGGCGCTTAGCGCAGACAGAGCTGCATTGGAGGTTTGGAGGGTAGGTCGATAAGTAAGCTAAGAGGATCAAGAGGAGCTCAAGAAGGAATGACTAGAGTCCTAGAGTAGTTTGATCCATTTCCTGAGGCAGTCGTCATTGAGAAAGGTTTGCTTACCAGCCAAGGAATCGCTATTAGGGGCTCCTGGCATCGCTACTAGGAGCAAGGACGCTACTAGGAGAAAGGTTTGCTTACCAGCCTTGAGATCTTTTGCACCAAGGTGCAGGTCAATTTTGGACCACTGCCCTTGGCCGAGCTGCCGTTCAAATGCCGCACCATGGCACAAACCTTCTCCCCATGATGTATATGTCAAAACCAGGCTTCCGGGTTCAAATCGCACCTATGGATCCAAAGCTCCAAAGCTTCTTGTTACTAGTAGTAATGCCCTTGTTACTAGTAGCTTCTTGTTACTGGTAGTTATGCACTTGCTACCAGTAGTTCAATTCGCACCTATGGTTATAATGGATCTTTTTACACGCAAACCGTAAGTCCGATTGTCTGCTTTAGTTAATGGTTCTTAGCAACTCTGAGCGGAGTGACTCATGCTCACGTGATTTCAATTGGTCAATTCATCACTTGTTACTAGTAGCGATGCACTTGTTCCTAGTAGCTTCTTGTTACTACTAGTAAGGCACTTGTTACTAGTAAAGAATTGCTTGGCATGCACTTGCTAAAGCCCTGCCCATCCCTGCCCTCAGTCGTTGCAGCTTTCATCACAGCCTAGGCATGATCAATGATGCATCAGAAGAAGATGATCCTTCGCAGAATCAGACTCCTTTTTCGGGGACTCCTTTTTCTGTGTTCTTGCTTCTTGCAGTCTGATGATCACCTCGAACTTTCTAGGCAAGGCGGCAAGGTAGAAGTCCAATTATTTCGGAGGTGACCAGTTGTTGGTTTCTCACATCCTGTCATGAAAGCCACATTACTTCTACTTGACTGTCACGAGCAATCCATTTGGAATGATTTTTTAATCAATTGCTTGTCAAATATGTCAAATTGTTAAAGCCGGACATTCTGATGCCGGCGACCGCTTTCTGAGGTTGCCCGGATCAAGTATCGAGTGCCTTCTGACGGACGACCAGAGGCAGATTCGTAAGCCACTGTTCCAAAAGTTTGCAAAAGGTCTAAAGGTCAAAAGAAAAACACACCTTAATTTGCTACTAGTAACAATGTTCGCTACTAGGGGCAAAAGGTCTAATAAGAAAAGAACAAACGGTTAAATTCGGCGACAGCATTGGCAACTAGAACTCCAAGGTCATAGGCTCCAACCACCTCGTAGCAAAAAAGTTAAGATCTATATTTGGAGTCAAAATTCTCAATGGGAGATATTACAGCATATGAAAACCTAGGAGCAAGGACGCTACTAGGGGCTCCTGGCCGTACTACTAGGAGCAAGGACGCTACTCACTGAGTGAGCACAGAAAAGAACTCAGGAGGTGGATGGCGTGTTATTTTTTGCATCGGACCCGAACAGTCGACTGCATTCATCCCTCCAAAGCTATGGGCGCTTTTGGAGCTGAAGTACCTCTACTCCGACCGCTTTCTTTCAAGACAAGATTCGTTTAGCTTGCTTTTTACAGAACCTGCAAATGGAAATGAGTTGGGTGCTATAGGTTGGAGGCCATCGCTATTAGGTTGGAGGTCATCGCTATTGGGTTGGAGGCCATCGCAAGTAGTTTTTTTTGCAAGTCGGTTGGAGGCCATGGTCTGTAGGTCGTAGGTTTCACTCTCAGTCACTCTGGCAGGTTCTCTTCCCGGTGTTTCTTCCGGGAGAAGGAACATTCCACTGGCTGGACTGGTCATGCCTTGCCCGCTTCACTGAATTTTCAAGAGGTTTCATGCAAAGAAGCTGAGCAAGTGGAACGACAAAGTTCAGGGAAAGGCGGTGAAGGTCATAATCATCATATATACATATAGATCTATCCTGGAACACGGCCGCCGGTCATGAACATATTGTATGAAGGCATGATCTGTCCCAGTCAGCACCTTGTAGAGGTCATTTGTCATTTGGCCAGGTTTTTGGCGGAGCGTCCAGAATTCACGGAGATCAGCGACCGGAAAATCGTGGACTGGTGCCTTGGAGACAGAGAGGCACTTCGGAAGAGTCAAACATGGAACAGCTGGAACAGCTTCTGATTAATGAGAAACAATGTTCGCTACTAGGAACAAGTGCATCGCTTCTAGTAACAAGTGCCTTACTAGTAGTAACAAGAAGCTAGTAGAAACAGTAATTAATTAGAGTTGAGTTCTGGTGATCTAAAGGAGCGTCTTGAGTGATAGACTGCTCTTGAGAGGCTCATTTCTTCAGTGCACCAAGCAGCTCAACCCAGGTGCACGAAGAGCGGCATCAAGCGCGCCTGGAGAGATGCTACCAGGCCGGGCCAAACAGTGTTGGGGCCGGGAATGGCATGCACTTGGCAGAAACGCTGGATACACAAAGAACTATGCAGGATAGACAATGCAGGATAGCTGTAAATGGCAAGCCAGACATTTTTGAGCTTGGCAAGAAGCAGACACAAAGAACTAGGACGCATCAACGTCCACTGCAAACAGCAGGATTGATGGCATGTTTGGGGCACTTGCTTTGGCATCCGATCAGAACACGCTGGCGCAGGGAGTTTCCAGAATGGGAAGATGATTGTTTTGACAGACCATGCGACCGTGAGCCGTTTTCACACTAAACCATCTTCAGTTCTCCGCTCCCTTCTGCTTCCCGGGGCAGATGGGCAGCATCATGGGCATGAGAGAGCCTCCCTGCGCACATGAGAGAGCATGTGACCCTGCTCTCTTTGCAACACTCTTTGCTTGACCCTTGCGTTATTTTGGCACTCCAAAAGACCAGCGCAAGCTGTGTAGTGCAAGCTGTGCAAGACCAGGCATTCCAATGACAAGCCAGTCCGGATGCCTAGGATTCGTGGTATGTCCTGTGTCTGTTCTGCATGCCGCGGTGACTTGAGAGGGTTTGCGTCGCTAAAGGTGGTAGAAACAAGAGCAATTGTTGTTTTACTGTGTGCACAGTTGGCCTTTTTGGCCGATGCTGGCAGAATTTTCGTCGCAATCCGCGTGATGCTATATGCTCCAGCAATGGAAGAACCTGCGACCCCTGCATCTACTTTCAAATATCACAAAGAAGAGATTTCGGTGATGATTGGAGTAGTGTGGTCGTTGCTAGGAATGCTCGAGCCCTCACCTCGACCTAGGAGATGAACTTTGGCATTTACGCATTGGATGCTTGTGACTCAGAAGTCTCTGCACGCAGGTTTTTTGATGTCTCTGCCCCGTCTGGGCACCTCTTCTACGTATTTGGAAAGAGGTTGCTGCCCGAAGGCAGAGAAGATTCTGAAGAGCCTTTTACAACAGGAAAGCAGAACAGTCAAGCTTAGTTTCTCATCCAAAGGGTTCTTCAAGAAAGCCTAATTTTTTTTGCGTAACAAGAAGCTAATAGGGACTAGACTAGCATCTCGTATCATTTCTTGCCCTTACCCACCGCTTCCCCTCTGGCCTCCTTTTTTCAAGAGCACAAAGAAGAGTTCGGAAAAAGGAAGATGTGTGGTGATTTCTTGAATGAAAGCT
Organism: Durusdinium trenchii; assembly: GCA_963970005.1. Taxonomy (NCBI): domain Eukaryota; class Dinophyceae; order Suessiales; family Symbiodiniaceae; genus Durusdinium; species Durusdinium trenchii. The sequence goes on from CAXAMN010007025.1 coordinate 266,642, forward strand.
CCCCCAATCAAACGGGCGCCCACTTAGAGTGGGGCTCTTCTCACTCTTCACGCCCTGAGGATGGCTCCGCCAAACGGACGCTGCTTCAGGCTGCAGGGTTGCAGAACCGAAGCATTGTGGACAGCCTGGCGAGTTTGGATGCGTCGACCGGGACGCGCGGAACCGGAGCAATAGCGATGGCGTCCAACTTCAGCGCTTTTTGTTTGGGATTTCCTGAGAGTTTTGAATGGATCCAGAGATTTACCTGCCAGGTGATGGAGGTTCAAGGGAACCTCTCTAAAGAAGAGCGCGCGCAAGCACTAAAAGTCTTGGCCACGCCTGGGCTGAAGCACAATGCCAAGGCGAGGGATGGCATCTAGGTTAAAATCAGAACATGATAAAAGAAAAAGAACTGGATCAAACAAAATCATCCTGAGTAGGTCCCCTAGTCCATTGGTCCCGCTGGTCTCGTGGTCCAAGTGGTAAAAAGAACACGCGAGGCTTCCGGAATTCATCATACTGGGATTTGTTCTTTTTTTGATCACCGGCGATCTTTTTAGATGCTACTTTCTTGGGCAAGGAATCGCACAGAAAGACTTTGTTTGCTTTTAACAAACTATGGATGAACGAAAGAATGGTCCACATTTTAGTTAAACCTCTCTCGAAATCTAGGAGCTGAATCAATCATGCGAACCAGAGCTGACCCACATCCAGTCCCTAGTAGCATCCTTGCCATTTGTCAGCAACTTGTCAGCTACTTGCCAGCTACAACGGCTCATCTCTTTTTACTCTATGTGGCTTTTCCCCGCCTTAGAAGATATATAGAACGCATATTGCATAATGTTATAAATATACATAATTGTTTTCAACGAGAAACATAACTGTTTTATACAACCGTAGAAGTAACATATAGCTACATACACATACACGTAATATATATAAGTAATATATATAAATGGTTCAAACACCTTTCTGAAAGAAAACAACTATGCTCGCCTTACTTGGGTCTTTGGCGTAACTGAAGTTAAGGAAGCTTGAAAAGCATGCCGCAAGCCGCGCAAGCCCTTAGATCGATTAACTGTTTGTTCTTAATTTTTAAGATGTTAGGCTGATGTTAGGTCTTAGTTTACAGCCGACAACAACAATGCTTCCGAACGCATCAGGTGGTGTCCTGCTTTTTTCGTACCAAAGCCTTAGACAATTTGTAGAAATTGTGGACAGAACTTGAACGTCTCGGCTGACAAGTTCGCAGGTGCTTGTGGGTGAGCCTTCTCCAGACTACAGGCCCGTTGGGTCTCGGACAGTGTCTCTTGAGTGGACTCAAAAAGTGGCCTTCTCTTTGCAGTGTTGTTCACTCCTAGTGAGGTGTGAGGCTGGGACTTCAGGAGTCTTTCTCAAGTGGCTAAAGATAAAGACTTCAAGGAATCTAGAAGCGATGGCCTCCAACCTAAGAGCCATGGCCTCCAACCTTCTAGCGATGGCCTCTAACCTAATAGCAAGGGTCATGCCACTTCTTTTTCACCAATCTTGTTTTTCAAGAATGCTATCTTGAAGGCAGGTATGGAATGCCAACAGCTCTGACAAGACTGCTTTCTGAAAGCTATGCCATGCTGATCACACAAGTTCAAAGAAGGCCTTTTCTGTGATAGATTCAGTCATTCCAAGTCATTCCTCTCTCTCTCTCTCCCTTTCTCCTCGCTCCTTTTGCTGCCTTGCCCAGGCAGCATGTCTGGGCCCTACCTGGGCAGCACTTCAGGGCAGCGGGAGCAGGTTGTCTCTCTCACACTGCTTTGATACAAATGTTTCTGTGTATCTTGTCCCCTACCTTGCCTTGTGGTGGTCAAACATGTTACAGTATATCTCCTTTCTTGTTGCAAGCAGAGGGTGTTGCAAGCAGAGCGAAGTGATCCTGTCTTGCACTTGGCACCTTCAGCCCCAATTGTGGCGTCCTAGGTGAAAGAAGTTCTATTGAAGGAGAAGCAAGTGCGGCTGGACAAGGACCATCATCCTCCAAACTTCTAAATCTGATGGCCTCCAACCTAGAAGCCATGGCCTCCAACCTAAGAGCGATGGCCTCCAAACTTCTAAACGTGTCACTTTAAGCCGCCATTCGATGAGCGATGCAGCAAAGTTGATGGCTCGTGGAAACAAGAGCTCTTGGGCATTGAACTTGGCCAAGACCGATGTCGGTCTTCTCTTTTTGTTTTCTTTTTCTTTAGACGACCTTTAGACCTTTAAGAAGCTATTAGTAACAAGTGCATCGCTTCTAGTAACAAGTGCCTTACTAGTAGTAACAGGACGCTACTAGGAACAAGAAGCTACTAGCTTTCTTTAGACCTTTAGACTCGAAAAGATTCTTTAGACCTTTTTTTTTCTTGAGTCTAGAAAAGTATTGAATCAATTTGAAGAGTTGAGACCAATGACCCATGTTGTTCCAGGCCTTCTATGGCCATCGCTACGACCCGGCAGTTGCCTTATTGTGTTGAAGTCTTTTCATCACAACACAAATACTGTCTAGTACTAACGAAAGACATCATCCGGCCATCTTAGGGATTGTGTTCTCATGAATCCTTGGGGCTGGCATTTTGGAGAATCAATTGATACTTAGACCTAGTGACAGGTCACCTGTGGTGATCATAACACGACTCTAGACCGACCTAAAAAGGTCTTTGAGCCGAGGCCTATGTCGTGCAATACCAAGCCGAAGCCAAGCGCCGGAAGATCCTGTGGGCCGCCACGTCTTGGTGTCGTTGGTATCGGTGTCGTCGGCGTCCTTGCTCCTAGTAGCGAGGCCAGGAGCCCCTAGTAGTGTCCTTGCTACATACAGACATGCAAGGGGATACATGAGAGCTACACGAGGGTTACGGACGTTTCCCTTCTTATTCTCTCCGCGGCGAGTAGGATCGCAGAATACAAGAACTCATTACGGGTTCTCCGGTTGCCGCATCGAGAGAGCAGCGGAGAGAAGCCCAGTGATGTGTCGGAGTGGCCAGGAGGGAAGCGGAGGAGCGGGAAGCAAAGGCCCGAGCAGACGCAGAGGCCAAGGATCGCGCTGCAGCAGAAGCCGCTTTGAACGATGGCAAGGATGGCAAGGCTGAGGCTGGAATGGCTTCTGGCCAAAAGCGATCGTTCTTGTGGTGAGATAGTTCGTAGGTGATGTTCAGCTTCTAATTCAAGCAGGCTTTACCACATGGACGTCACCCTTGCTACAAAGAAAGGTCCAGGTCCAGGTATGCTTTAAATGCTAAGATGCGCTCGCCGGGCTCGGTTTTCTGCGGGCCGGGTTCATCCAGTCAGTTTTTGATCCTTTGAGTTTGTGCGAGTCACAGGTGTTGCACCGTGCAACACACCTGTGACTCGAACGCACTTGTTCCTAGTAGCTTCTTGTTACTACTAGTAAGGCACTTGTTACTACTAGCGATGCACTTGTTCCTAGTAGCTTCTTGTTACTACGTACACATGGTAGTTACACATATTGACACTGTTTCGTTTGCAAAGAAGTGACCTTTGGCAGAGGTGAAGAAAGGCCCTTCGTGGGTGGAAGATTTCGATTCGACCGACTCGCACCCAAAGGCCGAAAAGAAAGACGGTGAGAAGGATGCGAAGATGGACGGTTCCTGGGTCACAACTCGCTGAAGTCTTGTCTCCCAACCGGTTTTTTGTTTCCAAACACCAGTCAACCAGTCTTGGTGTTGAAAGTGCGAACCCATTCGACTCTTACTTTTGGCTTTTTTGGCCTTGCTCAACACCAAAATATGCAGGGGTCCACAGGCCCATTGCAGGCCGTATTCTTTTCCACTACAAGAGTCAGAAAGGATAGTAAGGGATAGTTAAACATAGTAAAACCCTTTTTCTAAGGGGACAAACGAAAGGTTTTTCATCTACAACAAATGGAAGAAAGGACAAAAAGCAAGAAGAACGCACGCTTCTTTTATTGCTTCTGAAAAAGCATTCTTTGTTTAGGATAGAAGGTTCCGGTTCCCTTCCAACATGGCTCTGCCATTGGCTCCGCCATTGGCTCCGCCCTAGGTCAACCAGTGGATGGCAAGGCGGATGGCAAGGTCGATGGAAATCACGAGGACAGCGTGGACAGCAATGACGCAGCCAAATCAAGTAGCGTCCTTGCTCCTAGTAGTACGGCAAGGAGCCCCTAGTAGCTTCTTGCTCCTAGTAGCGAGGCCAGGAGCCCCTAGTAGCTAGTAAGGTGAGCTATCCTGCATCCTAGCTAGGAGCGAACTTCTCCCTTCATCAAGTAGGTGCCTACTTAATTAAGCCACAGGCTACAACAAAAAGGATCGAAGGAGTGACCAAATGACGAAAACGCTTCGTCAAACCGCCTAAGTCGTTCAATGCTTAGCATATTCGATGATTTGTTCAGGCTCCGAAAGTGGAGGACGTCTCGACAGTCAACGTTTTTGTGGACTTCGATGAGGCAGGGTCGTTCAAGACATGGTGAGCCAACTCGGGCAACTGCCTTTACTTTGCACCAGTCTCCGATTGGCAATCTTTGTCCGAAACATCTTGAATAGTGCGAGCGTGAGCTATCCCGCGTCCTACCCAGGAGCTTACCCGTACTTACTTAAGTAGGCGCCTACTTAAGTAAGAGCTGGCTAAAAGGAGCAAAAAAAGAAAGACACCATGTTTTTTTGTGCCTGCTGTGGAATTGCTGCAGTTTTGTGACACCGAACGCGACAAACCGATGTAAACGACTTCATATGCCTTGCACCGGCTCAGACCTTGGGAGATCCACCAGTGGCCGAGCTCACTGAGCAAGAGCAAGGCAGGCGGAAACGACCCACTTCCCAGTGAAGCCACAGGGATCTCCGATGTCATCCTTAACCTTTTTTTTTGCTGTTTATGACCCTGTCTCCCTGGAGTCTTCCTTCAAGCCCAACAGTGAGACTTTGATGTGGTTCAGTGTGCACATAATGTATCCTTCCTGATTTAACCGCATAATAACACATCCTGTTGAACAAGCATGGAGTTTCCACCTCTTGTGACGTCGCTACTACTTGCGATGGCCTCCAACCTAGAAGCACAGCCTCCAACCTACTAGCGATGGCCTCCAACATCTCCAACCTAATATGAATGGCCTCCAACCACTTGAGAAGTCGCTGTTACTTGCCACTTGAAAAGCTTTGCCAGGCATTTGGTTCCGCCGCGATCATGTTCCTGACGTCTCACCCTTCGTGTGGTGCTGACCTGCTTGGAATTCTTTGTGGCAAAAGGCTTTAAGAGCCTTCAGTTTGGACGACATCCAGTATACTTCTTACTACAAACAAGGCTGGCTTAAACAGCTTTGTTTGTTGTTTTATTTTCGTTTTTCTTTTGCTTTTCTGCTTATTTCCTTTAGACCTCGATTTGACCTTTCCCTTCTTTTTAGACCTTCCACACGGTTCTGCCTGTTTTATCCAAGACTGGAAGGCGCCTCGTCTGTACACGTGATTCGGCACAAGACAAGGTATCGACCCACGTGACGCGCTTCGGACTGCAGACAGGGAAACCGACTCCTTCCGCTCGAAAACTGCATCCTGTACGGAGTGGACTCGTCGGCTCGCGAATGCCACCTGCAAGACGGCCACTAGTAGCGTCCTTGCTCCTAGTAGCGATGCCAGGAGCCACTAGTAGCGTCCTTGCTCCTAGTAGCGATGCCAGGAGCCACTAGTAGCATCCTTGCTCCTAGTAGCGATGCCAGGAGCCCCTAGTAGCTTCTTTGTTCCTAGTAGCGATGCCAGGAGCCACTAGTAGCATCCTTGCTCCTAGTAGCGATGCCAGGAGCCCCTAGTAGCTTCTTTGTTCCTAGTAGTAAGGCCAGGAGCCCCTAGTAGTCCTTGCTTGTGATATGACTGCTTTTTGCAGAAAAACTGGGCTCCTTCGTTTTTTCATGCGAGGAAACACCCAGACTGTTTGGTGCACGGTGCACGGTTGCTCAACTGCGGGTGCTCCCCTGCATGCCCGGCAAACGCGTATTTCCGTCGGCGACTCGTAACTCCCCGGCTTAAGAAGTGGGAAGAAGTAATGAAACATGTTTCCCTATTGTTTCTCTTAGCTTTTCTTCATGCCTTCATTTTCCTTTACTTCCTTCGAATGCTAGCTTTCTCTGTCTCCCCGGGTTTTGCCAGGATGGGGAACTGTTTGGCCAACTTGAGCCTGCCGACCACCGCAGAAGGCTTCGCGGAGGCTTCGAGCTAAGACACGTTGACAGGGTCGAATCATAGCAGGCAGGCTTTGTCCGATCAAGCCCCACAGTTCATGCAAGGCAGGTTTGAGCATGTGGAAGACAACCACATCATACCACATCTGAAGGAAGACTACATTTTTTCTCATTCAGCGTGGTGATTTAGAGGACTTAGGCAGCAATTTCAAGTACTGTGTAGCACCATTTTTGGGTCTCGTCTCCCTTGCGACACTGCGTGCGCCCACCTGTCACCGCATTGCGTACGTGCAGGTGACCTATGCGTGGCGCAATGAAGCTGAGTCCAGCGACTACATGAGGACGCGTTGCATAGCGCATTTGCTGCGCCATGCCTTGTTTCGGTTATTGGAAAAAGGATCAAACTTTCAGATTGATATTTGGCTTCCAAATCCTTTGAAACTTTCGGCTGATTTAGGTGGAAGGTCTTTGGTCGAAAGCCTTTGGGACTTTTCTGCAGCGCGAGGAAGTGGGTGAAGGACAAGAAGATTGACACCAGACTAGAGGACTTGGAACCTTCCAACTGGTGCGAGCCACAGCAGACCAGGCTTCAAGGCTCAAGGCTCCAATTGCCCGAAATTCACACGAGTCAGTGTGTTCTTTTTTTTTGAAGAAACCTCTCAAATTCGCAAATTGTTCCTCATTTTGTGTCTCCTTTTCCGTTCTCCTTGTTGTAATCCTTTCATGGATGATACTCTTTGGTGGATGCCAGTGTCTTGAAAGGTGTTTGGGCCCGGAAAAAACAACACAACAAGTAAGGCCCTTTGGTTAAAGGGCCCTGAGTTGGGCCACGTGTTCCTTTCCTTCATTGATTCCAATTGACTATTTTGATTCCTAAACACACCTGTTAAACAAGGTTCCCATTCCTCATTTCACAGGTTTTTGAATAGAACTCAGGAGCATTGCTCGTATTTTGGGAGCCGGATTGAATCACTGAGGTTCAAGGAGAGGTGGCAAGTTTGGTCTCACTTGCATGTTATGGCGGTCTGGTCAAAGAGGGCAGATGCATGCAGATCCAGTATTTCAAGGTTCTACAGACATCGGACACAGATCTTCCTTTTGATTTTTCTTTGTTTCTAATAGCGATGGCCTCCAACCTAATAGTGATGGCCTCCCAACCTAGTAGCGATGGCCTCTCCAGTATTGTTAAGGCTTTACAGACATCAACAGATCTGACTTACACTGCTCTCAAGTTCCATGTCATCACCCTTGACTACTGCGGGTCAGGCAAATCTACAATGCTGGGGGATGCAGGGGGTAACACGGTATCAAGCGTTCATACGCGTGAATTCGCCTCAAGTTAATGTATAAAAGGCTCTCAAACCTCGTGTACTAACTTTCTAAGCCAGACATCTTTCCGGAACGATTGCCAACAAGCATGCTCAAATATTTAGGCCTGAGGTCTTGCAGAAATAACAGCAATGATCGAGCCAAGAGCCGTGGATGTGCCAGGCAGACGGAGCTGCAGACCTGGCAGAGAAAGCAGGCACGGTTGTTAAGAGTTTAAAGAGCCCCTAGTAGCATTCTTGCTCCTAGTAGCGATGCCAGGAGCCCCTAGTAGCTACTTGCTCCTAGTAGTACGGCCAGGAGCCCCTAGTAGCGTCGAATAGAGAATTACATTCACTCCTATTGTGGCCCTTACTTTTTATCATTTTTTTGTCGTTTCAGTTCGCCTTGCATATGGAAACACCATAGTAGCATGCCAGAACAAGCATTCTTGTTCGCCAAGGGGTGAACATCAAGACCTAAGGTCGTCTAGCATCTAGTAAACCTTTAGATTTACCTTGCCTTTTTCCCCACATCTTAGTGTGGGGTTCTTCTTTTCTATGTCTCATCCCGCTTCCCGCCGCCTCCTCCCTCCACACCGAGACAACACATACACAGAGACCACACATCCCGCATGTCCTTGAGCACATCCCGCCACACCGGCCTAACTCTCCTCCTTCGTACATCCGCCGTGCACATTACTCTCCCACACCTCTCTCCCACCCCTCTGTTGTGTAATTCTGATATAATTCCTGACAAGGCCATGTTGTAGAAGCTATTGAGACTCTGACTGCTTTGTGCTTTAGAAACTTAAGATTCGTAAAGACTCATATGTGGGGTTATCCGGTCCTTTAATTGTTCTTGTATTTTTTTCTAGACCTTTGGACCTTCTTTCTTCTTTTCATTCATCTTCATGAGATTTTTGTTCTTTTGTCCATTCTTCCATTCTGTGTTAAGCATGCTGTGGATGCTGGAGCGTGTTTGGACGATTGGGATACTGTATACTGCTTCTCTTTTGTGGGTATGACTGGTACTAGGCACCACTAGCTACATTACAGCTTGTTGCTGAGACAGGTGGAGTACAGAGAGAAAGAGCAGATGAAGGCTATGCAGCAGAACCAGATGGGCCAGATGAATCAGCAGACGAACAAGCAGAGCATCACCAATGGCATCTTGGCTGGAACGTTGTCCCGGATCAGTGACTGTACTCTTTTGATCAAAACTTTGCTGGAGAACGTTGCCGGAGATGGTTCTTCAAACCCAGACTATATAAAGGCACCTGAGGCACAGCCTCTTGCGTCCGGTGTCCACGGAAGAGCGGGTGTGAAAGATGTGTTGAACGAAAACCGGATACCGATCGAAGAGCAAAAACTGGTCAAGTTGAAAGTGTCTCAAGGGATACTCAGAATGGAGGCCATCGCTACTAGGGTGGAGGCCATTGCTATTAGGTTGTCCCAAGGGATACTCAGAATGTGACCAGCTGCATCGGTTGCCGAATTCCCGACCGGTTGTTCTGCTGAAGCCACTCAAGACCACCAAGGCGAAACTGGTGAAGGCGAGACTGATGCGGTGGAAGGCTTTGCGTTATAGTTGGCTTTTTCACCTTACGTTCCAAGGCTCTTCTCCCACTCGTTAGCTTACTCTCGCTATTAGGTTGGAGGCTATCGCTACTAGGATGGACGCCATCGCTAGTAGGATGGAGACCGTCCTCTCCCACTTGTGAACTTACTCTTCTTTCTCTTGTTTCTCTGGCTTCCAGCCGATGCTGCAGGCGACAAACAGGAGAAGGAGGCGGGATGGCAGGGCCCGGCAGTTGCAACAGAAAGGGCTGAAGACACGGCAGACAGACAAGAAAGAAGGAAGGAAGGAAAGAAAGCAAGCAAGCAAGCAAAAGAAGGAAGAAGAAAGAAAAAGCATACCTATGTTTACTTTCCTCCTGTGATCTCACAAGGAGCGCAAGGTTACACTGGGCCACAGCATCCAATGTTCCAGCCACATGTCTTCTAAATTCTAAATACTACTAGTAAGGCACTTGTTCCTAGTAGCTTCTTGTTACACTAGTAAGGCACTTGTTCCTAGTAGCTTCTTGTTACTACTAGTAAG
>CAXAMN010007036.1:0-37521 GCA_963970005.1 Durusdinium trenchii
GCTCGAACATGATCAGGCGTGCCAATAGCAAGGCTGATAAGCTTAGGGTGGAAGGAGTTGCCAACGAATGAACGAATTGTGTGCGAATGCAGGACATGTTTAAGACGCGAAATAGTGGCAAAATTGCGACTAAGCCCTGAGACTTGCAAAACCTCAGTATCGGTTAAGAAACGGAAGGGAACTCTTATACTGCTGTTGTGAAATAAGGGGAGGACATCACGAAGCACAGCATCTTTCTCTGGATTAGATGAGGTTTTGTTGTAGAAACAACTCAAGAAGCGCCTCCATGCCGGATAATAAATCGCAGGAATAAAATCGCTCCATTGGAAGGCAGGAACCGAACTATCAGTGAACATGTTTGCTATTACAGCAAACCGTTCATGTGTGTGCCAGTACGATGTTCTCCACAGTAACGCTGCAGGATGGTAACTGGTCCAGCTGTAACGAAGTGCAGTGTCACTGAGGACTTCAAGGGGTCGCATGAAGGGTTTGATAAAAACATCACGGAACTTTCCTTTGTCATGGATGGACAGTGGTTTCCAGTCAGCCGGCCATTGTAAGTCTTCTTGGCACAAGACTTGAGAGTCAACCGTGTCGTGTAGAACATTGTTTTGGAAAAAGAGACGGAGTCTTTTAGCTGGTGATATTTTAGAAGTACACCACGTCATCTTGTCCCGTGTAATGTGTGCTAGGCCAAGGCAGGCTCTAATGAAGGTAAAGTGATCATAATGCATAGAACCTGCATTTTCAATGAGAAAACGAATGTGTGTCTTAGGGAGGACTGTGCCAAGTAGGTATAGTGCGAGATGCATCGTAAAGAAAAAGACGCTATCGGGGCCACAAATGCCTAAGCGTCCATGTTCCTGACCCGCATAGGTGAGGTCAGTGCACGGACTGCCTCCAATAACAAAAACATGACAACTGTCACTCAAAGTGACAAACTCTCTTAAGATTCTTGCTCCATCATCAAAGAGAATGTCAACATCATTCGCATAGAGGAAGATACCTCCTTTGAGGCTATGTATCCACTGCACATTGACGGAGATTCCATGCTTTTCTGCAACTAGATATCTGAGCATTTCATCCCTTTCACACAGCACACAGACTTTGGGGCGATAGCCAAACTTCTCAATCAGGATGTCTAATGACGACCCGCAACCATCAAACATACTCAGAACAGCGTATGGTGGATTGGATTCACAACTCTGCATGGGTTGATCAATTGGAGAGGCAGGCGATGCAGGGTGATCCGCTTGTGAAGACTGCGACAAGGATGTTTCAACCGTTTTAAGTTGGTCCGGAGGAATAGTTGCATCACCGGGTGGTGGTGGGCATAGCTTCTCCGGAATATAGGTAGCTTGGAGTTCGTTCATACTAATAGGAACAGGGCCAATGGTATCTGTTCGATTTCCAGCATCAATGGTTCTTTTGATAGCCTGTTTTCTTTTGGGTGTACTCACTTCTCGCTGCCCAAATTTGTTCTTGGCACGTTTGGAGTCTTTGCCACGCCCTGTATTCAACATTCGCTTCGGAGGCCGCGTGTGGGACCATGTACTCGAAATTGTCGCATGTCGATACAGGATACCGCAAATTCGATCACCTGCTTTGATTTGTGAGACACTTAGTTGACTCAGTCCAGTAGCATTATCATACTTCAGCGTAGTGGAATTGGCATTTTCATGCTCTAGCGCGTAAAAGTGCTCACAGGGTTGCTGTTCCAAATTTAGTGGGTCTGGACCCTGATGAATGACTAATGCAATACATTGCCAAATCTGCCCACTTGATTGGAAGGTATCTTTGTTAAGGAGCTTCTCGTAGTCAGTTGCAAGTGGCTGCCTCTCTCGTTGAAAGTGCAGCCACACCAGCCGGCAGGGTGAACAAGAGATGGTGGCCCAATTAAAGTTACTGGCACATTCTTGACGTTCTTGACCGGCATTTTTCCCATTATCACATCCAATGGGCAAAAGATGTTCTGACCATGGAAAGGCAGCTTCAAAGAAGGCAATGTGTAGCAGAAGTCCCGTCGGTAAACCAGTGACAATGAATGTAGCAACATTGTGCTCAGCAATTCTGTGACAACTCAGACAGGTAAACGAGACCCTAGATCCGAGCAAATCATGAAAGGGAGGCGGAATGATCGCAACAATGGACTCATAGGTTCTCAGCAGGTCCATATAAGTATCTTTGGGTAAAGTCGACATGGCCAATGCTAAGTGGTAGTGATCAAAATCATCATTCGGTAGATAGGATGCACAAGTCCATCCTTTGGCTACTGCAACCATTGCTCTGTGACCAATGTGATTTTCAAAGTTTACTTGTTTGTTCCAATTTGCCTTGGATACAATACGCAGTGCAGCCGTATAGTAACAAGCAGTAGCATTGAGATTCTCATACAAGGAGACTGCTCGTTGAATATCTTCATCCTGAAAATCCATGTTTTGCAAGGAGACATCCTGGCTGATCATCTGCTGTATCTGTTGTGTATAGGATTGTCGACGTTTGTTTTGGAGAATTCCATTCATTGAGTTGCGGTTAACATCACAATCAGAGGCATGTTGTGCATTGATTCCCCGTTTTACAAGACGATGACTAAGGCCATCACCTCGTTTGGGGGTAGGTTTTGTGGCAGGTTTCTTGACTGGCTGTTGGCGCATGTCACTTGCGCTTTTTTTTGTGGATGGCTTTCTGTCTGTAATCACCTCAACAGCGTGTTTTGACTCAGTCGAGAGAGCACTATGGCCTGTTTCTTTCTTTGGATCGTCTTCTAATTGTTGTTGTAAATCTTGGTATACCTGTTCACAGAAAGAGTCTGTTGAAAGCTGTGAGGCTTCATTGTTTGATGTACTGTCTTTGAAGGAAAAGGGAACAATAATCTTTTCTTCAGGGAGCTCTTTAGGTTGGCAACTCTCGGTAGAGTATGATTGGGATTGTTGCACTCCTTTTGGATATTCGGCACCATCTTGCTTTAGCTCACTGTGAGAAAAGCGCAATGCAGAGCCTTCATCAACCTGCATTGATTGGTTTGCTGAAGAGGGGTCACATTGGATATTGGGAAAGTATGCTTCGGTTGCTAGTTGACATGCAGGTGTTCCAGACTTTTGACGCAAGGGAGATGCTGGACTAACCTGACTTCCTCGATTTGTGGCTTGATGTTCATCACCATCTTTGAACAAAGAGTCAGAATTCTGTTCTGGAGTCAATCCTTCTTCATTGGATATAGACCCTGTTGCATCAATTTCAGTCTGTAAAGGACTGACTGCATCTTGATTGTGATCAGATGAAGATGGTATCGAACGTGCAGGCGATTGTTTGTTGTCACGACATTCACCAGTGAAAGTGGTATCTATTTGGGCATTTATGCTACATTGGGGGCTGTTGCCAATAAAATCTGCCGACTGCTTTGTTGCAGCAGGCTTCGTATCATGTTTTTGGTGCGACAAGTGATTGTTGTACCAAATTGACAGGACACGGCCAACAGGTGCTTTCCCAAAGACATCATGAATGTCCATTTGACCCGGTAAGAAGAGAATAAGGTTCGCGCGGTCATAGACACTGAGCTCAAGTGCATTACTAAGGCACCGTGAGACCTTGCCTCTTTCAAAACGTGGTTGAAGTACTTGTAGCTTCTGACCAGGTTCGATTTGGCAGTGAATAATACTTTCATGCTCCGGCAAGGTAGCGATGACATCTTCTTTATGCAGCTGGATTGGTGACTTTGTGGCAGTGCATTCGAGGAAAATAGTATGATGGTCAAGGAGATGCCTTTGTTTCATTAGAATATCAAGAAGGTAAGAGGCCTCTTTGATAGAGAGTTCAGCTTCAACAAAGCAAATGGGAACAATCTCATCAAGGAGATCAACAGCTACGTCTCTCTTGCCAATTTCAAAGCTAAAAACTTGTAACTGTCCAAACCTTCTACGTGACATGCTGTTACCTGGCAGAGGGAAGAATCCACTAAGTCGAGCACCTTGACACAGTCCTTTATTGTGTGCACCAACGTGGTGATCAGTTTTGGTTTCTTTAACATAAATGTTGGAGGTCCTTTCAGTGGTATGGACATCAGGTTGCTTGTAGTGGACAATTCTTTTATTAGCCTTGTGGTCAATAAAAGTGCTAGGTATTCGTGGGAACAATGTAGGTGATGCATAAAAGGCAACAACTTTCTGCTGGCCTTTGTCTTGGACATGCACTACAGCAGGTCGGATCTGTATAGCTCCCAGGACTTTTTGTAGCTTCTTACTAAAATCGACATCGACGATCCCATCCTTCATCATAAGAGATCCATCGTCCTCAATCTGAAAGGCTTCATGAGTGTCACTTCCTGTCGTACCAAAATCAACTGTCCAAAGGTTCTCATCGGTTCCCGCAGTGAAAGAACATTGCAGGCTACCTTCTTCTTTGCCAAAAGGAATCTTAATCTGTTCTTGGAAGGTTCTGAGCCTAAAGTTTTCAAGTTCAATTCCTTCAGCATAGATGACCAAAAGCAGTCTTTTTTGGATATAGTATGGAATATTCATGTCAATCAAAATGCTCTGGAGTTGCCATCTTTCTTCTTGCGTGCAAGATCTGATATCTAAAAAAGGTGACAGTGTGAAAGCAATAGAAAGCAGGAGCATCACTAGGTCGTACATTCCAAAAGAGTGGAATTACTCTTTGGAGGTCTTGCTGAGCGGAGGAGGCAACTTCTTGACTGAGACAAGCATAGATCGACACCAGGGAATCAGTCACTGTTTGAACTTCTGATTCAGCAATGCCAAAGGTGACACAGCATCGGTCCGTCGCACCAAGCTCTGTATGGAGAGGGGGGTCATGCGTGTAAACACGAAACCGAAAGACCCCAGGCACGGCAGTAATTGCAGCTTGGATCTGAGGCGTGAGGGACTTGCTGGAACACAGCCATGTTTCTGTATATTCCAGACTTGGCGAGAAGACTTCAAAGCTATTTACATTACGATTGGCATTGAGTGCAACAAAATATGTAGCTTTGGTAAAGGTGCGCGAGCCTCCATTTTGTGCAAATTCAAAGCTCTTGTATTTGCTGATTCGCTGTATGTGAGCTCGATGTCTTTTTAGCGAGGTGCAGACTCCAATCGTTAGGTCAACACAAGTAGCACTCAAAGTGCACTCATGAAAAAGAAGCACATGTCGTAGTTGAGAGCCTGAGTGGTAGAGTTGCAAAATGATATCTTGCAAACGACTTTGTATTCCATAAATGACAATGTCTATTGGGTGACTTCCTGAAGCGGCAGCACAGACATTATTGTACTCATCTTCTCCGACTATGAAAAGATTTCGGCTAAAACGGACTGTGTTGATCATGCTAGGGAAACGACAGAGAAGAAGATACGAGGTGAAGCAGCTAAAGAAAGTCTGCTGAGCTGTGAGAAAATTCCTTTTGCCTCAAAAGAATCGAGGATATCATCATAAATAAATTGAGAAATCGTGCAAGAGACTTCTTTAGAAACCATCCTTGGAGTCAAATAAAGCCTGCAACAAAGATCGAATGGTGTCTAAGGACACCCTTCGAGTGTGCTTGCGAGGAAAGACGGCCAAAACTGCAGTCGAATGGAGTCTAAGGACCCCACTCGAGATTGTACGGTGTCTAAGGACACCACACAATTGCAAACACAATGAGTATGCTCAAGCAAACAACCCTTAAGCACAGACTAAGAAGAACCTAACTACGCGCGCCGGCCCGGAGAAAACTTCTTCTCTTTAAGAAGTAGTCTTGAACCTCCTTGCTCAACGGCTTTTGCCGCGAGTTTGAGCCGACATGCCTTGAGCCAAAGGCTACGGATGTGTGGTAGGCATTTCCGATACAGGGGAGGCCCACTGTGGCGACCCCGGGCTCCACAGCGCTTTTCAACCTCGTTTTTGGGGCCGCCGCTAATTCACCGCTGCAACTGCTGCAGCTCACCGCGCGACTTGGAAACAGCTGCGGGCTAAAATTCTAACCAGGCCACCTTCAAGCCCTGTGGATTCAAAAAACGCAACAACCAATCCACTTTCAATTGGGACCCCTTTTAAAGTATTATAAGGTCCCGGGTCCCCGTTCGGCCTCGTCGGCCTCGTTCAGCGTGGAGAGGATGGAAAATGGCCTGTCTTTGGGGGCCTCGCTCGGCCTCATCACGCGTGCAGTCGGCCTCGTCCAGCGTGGAGAGGAGGTGGCAACAAGGCCTCGTCCGGCCTCGTCATCGGTGTAACAGACCTCGTCCAGCGTGGAGAGGACATGAAATCAGGTCTTGCTCGACCATTGGAAAACTACTTCTACCTTGGGTTCAACTTCCAAAACACCCGCTCCACCTCAAAAAACTTGCAAGCTCGACTAGAAAAGTGCTCAAATCATTCTGGGGCGTGATTCCAACCAACTCAACCGCCCGCCCACATCACATAAAATCAAAAAACAAACGGAACCAGGGTCGGTTGCCAAAAATCTCCGCCGCGCATGGAAATTGTCGGCGACGCTCAAGGCGCCAGGAGCAGCAGGCACATCCATCAGCCAAGCCAGCGACCTCGGCGTGTCTAAGTTGGAAACCAAACCTCCAGCAAAAACTGACCTGAAACGGGAATATCTAAATCCAAAAGCTTCTGCTGCCAACCTGCGCCAATACGCGGCGAACACCCTGCCAAAAAAATCCGGCCGTAGCAGACCTCGTCCAGCATGGAGAGGACATGAAATCAAGTCTTGCTCGGCCGTTGGAAAACTACTTCTGCCTTGGTCTCAACTTGCAAATGACCTGCTCCACCTCAAAAAACTCGCAAGCTCGACCAGAAAAGCGCTCAAATCATTCTGCATCATGATTCCAACCAACTCAACCGCCCGCCCACATCACATAGGGTTGGTCGCCAAAACTCCGCCGCGCAAGAAATTGTCAAACATTCAGGCGCCAGGAGCAGCAGGCACATCCATCAGCCAAGCCAGCGACCTCTGCTGCCAATTCTAGGCATGTCTGAGTTGGAAACCAAAACCTCCAGCAAAAATTGACCTGAAGCGGAAATATCTAAATCCAAAAGCTTCTGCTGCCAACCTGCGCCAATACGCGGCGAACACCCTGCCAAAAATCCGGCCCAACCAACTTCGCAACCCAAAACATGCCCGCGGAAAAAGGGACCAAACAAATAACTTCTAAGCAAATGGTTCTGAAATTTCTACGTAACAAGCCGCATCGCACGCAAAACTACAGACTATCCAACGCAAGGTCGCTCACCCTAACCGACGACACGCAACCCACCAAATATCCAACTGACCACGCAACGCCACCCCTTAACAAACGGACGAACAACAAAAAGCCGACCAACAGAAAACACCCAGCGTGCCAAACGCCCATCATTACACCATGCCAGAACAGCTGGATCACAACGCTAGCTAAAACATGCTCCGCCGGCGGCCCCAAAAACGAGGGCCAAAAACGCTGTAGAGTCCGGGGTCGCCACAGTAGGCCTCCCCAGTAACGCCTTTCGCTACTGCAAGCCACTAAACAGTGTATCAATGATCTTGTCTATTTTCCAGTGCAGCTGGTTCCAGCCCTCGTCACAGCCATGGAGCAGCAACGCTTTGCGCGGTGGAAGTGAAGGGTGCGGCTACCGACCCCGCAAGCAAGGGGAGGAAGATGATCCCCTCCTAGTGGTTGGAGTGAAAACAAGGAAATCACATGTGACCGCCACCCCCGCAGCCGGACACGTCTTGGGCGGCAAGAGCATGTACCTTGGAGCCATTGACCCGTCGCTGGGACAAGCTATCTCCTTTCCATCCCTTCTGCAATTGAAATTGCGCATTGAAGTCCCGCTATGGAGAAATGTTGCAGAGACTTCCAGATGGAAGAGTCGGGTACAGACTCGCCTGTGGGTCAAGAGAACGGTCGCCCAAACATGCACAACCAGTGCCAGTGGGAGGCGTCGAACTGCCGGAAGTCCGAACAGAAGTAGCAACTGAGGAAGAAGACACAGTCGCGGAACCCACTTACGCTTTTGCACGAGGGTTTGGACGGTTTGTCATCTGTTACACTCGGCAACTTTGAGCAGGGCAGTATCCAGACAGAAAGCACTGCCGTTGCTACTCTCGACTGAAGGTGGCCATGGCCAGAGTAGGTGGAACCTGCTCTCTCCCCGATATGGACTGACCAGGCTCCCGAGGGAGCTACTCAAACGGAACTGCTCCCAAGGCTACTCTCAATTTACAAGAAGAAGATCGTCCACACCACCAGTATGGTCCGATAGTTTACACAGAGGACCGCTGGGACGAACTTCTAACATGGTTGTCTGGTGACTCCATGCTCCGAAAGAACCTGAAACGCCATAAACAGGAGCTTTCGAAGACAACAGGGAGCGGGCCGAGACGATTTGGAGGCTCGCGATAAATTCCGGCGCACAACTCCTCCCCCCGGAAGTAGCAGCTCCTCGTGGGCTGCCCACCCGCCCAATCGCAGTCAGCCTCCCCCACCGTCCCCCCCGCACTGGTGGTGGCAGTGAGGGACCTGTGGTAGCTGCCCAAATCCGCAACTGCAGCGCCTGCACAGGGTGATTTTCCTCCTGAAAGGGGTGGCCTCAGCCATCTTTTTTCTGTTACTCCCAGCAATGTTTGCAATCTCCATCCGCTTGCTGCCGCAATTTTCTGGCTCACAGCAGTCAAGTATACAAGCTAGAACTGCCGCCTGCAGAGAAGATGCCGACGGAGCAAGACCAATATGAAGTCTGCATCGATCTTGTGACGATGGCAGGAACGGAACATGCTATGCAAACTAACATCACTCACTATGAAGACATGATGCAACTGGAAGATGATATACTTTGCTTCCTACCAACCGTGTCTGACATTGATGTTTTTGGCTGTGAGGTTGAGCTTGTCGACTTTGCCACCCAGCTACCCTTGAATTGCTGACAGGGCTTTCTACGCAGCACCCATGCTCCGGCATGTGGAGATTGCTGAAGGAATCCAGCAGGTAGGATTTGCGGCCTGGCAGAGAAGTCAGCAATTGCAGATCGTCAAGCTCCCCTCCTCAGTCTTAAGTTTGGAAGATGGAGCTTTTCAAGGCTACTTTGCCCTTCGAGATGGCCCCAGGCTGTGTCCAGTTCAGTCGAAGAGTGTTTAGATGAACTGGCAAACTATGCGGCTGAGATGGACTATGCGCCCAGTGACCTTGAGAAGGATCACGACGTCCCATGGATGAGCCTGAAGACATTGAGATGTCTGGCGACCTCCTTGAAGACTCCGAGATGGTGGACTCAATGTTGGAACTGGATGGGTTTCGTTTGCTCCATCCGTTTCGACTGGAACGGACCTGGTGAGTACCAGAGGGTGAACCTGTGCTGCACCCCAGTCCGAGTTTGGAAACCATCAGGTGCTGTCTCCGACACCACTCTTGTGGAGTTGAGTCCTTCAGGTACCTTCCGAGCCATGGTCAAGGAGATCGAGGGACTCACCGGCGTTAAGGCCGGAAACGTCCTCACGCAGAAGGAAATGGAAAGGTTTTGTCCAAGTTTGGCACCAGGCCTTTTCCCTGTCGATGGGTAAGAGGCGAAAAACCGGAGGCTGACGAGGGAGTGAGAGCCCGCATGGTTGTGAAAGATATAGCTCGTGGAGCTGCAACCGCCAGGGCCTTGGGCATTAGTAGTCCAACGCCCTCGGTGGAGTCACTGCGTGTGCTCCTAGGTGTGACTTGTGGAGCCTGGGGTTGTCCCCCGATGGGCTTGTTTGCCATTGACGTGAGTCAGACATTCATGAACGCGCCTTTGGAAAAGCACCATGTCGTTGTTCGGCTTCCCACTTCTCTCCGTTTCCAGGGACAATGACGCCAATGAACCAGTCTACCTTGAGGCCAAGAAAGGCTTGAACGGACTCAGAGTGGGTTCGCTCGCATGGGCATCCTTCTTTGCTCGCATCGTCCGCGAGGCGGGTCTTGAGTCCAGCGTCACTGAGCCTTGCCTCTATGCCGGTTCAGTTGGTGGAGCACCAGTTGTCCTGATCTGCTATGTTGATGACGTTCTCGTTGCTACGCCCAAGGAGGCATCCCACAAGGTCGTTTTCGATCTGCTTGCGAAGCATGTGAAGATCCGAGAGACTGGGAGAATCCCACTCGCATCTGCGAAGGATGGCTCGCTGCGTTTTCTTGGCCGGACAATCTCAAGGAAAGCAGGGGATGCTGCTTTGTACTTGTCTGTTGATCCTGACTACATGGATGAATGTTTCCGTGAGTTCGGAATCGAGAAAGGGAGCACCACGTTCCCTGACATCCGGCCAGCCATCAGCCCTAGTGTTGGCAGATGTCAGAGCCCAGCCGCCCAAGTTGGATCGTGGATACGCCACACAACAGAAGGACGCAGAAGGGGACCTACCTGGTATGACTGCCATTATACACATGCTCATGCTGCATCGAGAGCTCATAGTACGTAGTCACATGATATATCTAATCGTAGACCATCGATTGCCTGAGGATGTCCCCTATTGGCCTGCCTTTGCAGCATGGTGGGCCTCTCGCCGAAGCTTGGTTGGTCCGCAAGAGGAAATAACGGAAGTCCTTTGGGTCCGAGCTGATGCTGATGTCGGCCTTCATAGGATTCCGATCCTGCACATACAACATCATGAGGGTCACCTTCTCACTGTCCTGTCAGATGCTGTGCCAGCCAGGGAATTTGTAACCCCCATGGACTCTCTTGAAGCCTTCTTGCAAACACGCCCCTTCCAAGGCTCGCTACCGCGGCGCGTAGGATTTTGGACATTTAAGGACAGACAACAACAGCAGGTACTCCGGGTAGATCCGCAGTTAACGACGCAGGCGCCTCACCAACGCCAAGTAGAGCGCACACATCATCAGATCGAAACAGCACTTCACGCCAGGGTACAAGGTCTGCAAGCATTAGTGCAAGACATTGAGCAAACTGTTGATGAAATGCCGCATGATGTGCAGGGTGCCCTTCTCACCCCCCTCACTGACTTGCATTCTCAGTTGTGTGGCCTTGTTTATGTGGCCTGGTTGCTTTCATTAATGCACCCTCAGGCAGATGACCATGAATAGTAGGCATAGGAGTCAAAGATCAGGTGACCAACTGTGGAGCAGGCACACCTGGTTCTTTTCTGGCCTTCTTGCGGTTCTATTCCTGGAGAACTCTCCATAGCGTTTTGAGAGACTAGCTGTTTCCTTGTAAGTGCATTCTACCGCAATGTTTGGCTCACAGCTGGTTGTTAAAACCATGCAAGCAGGAGTGGGGTCAGCCTTAGTGGATGATCGAAGTCAGGTGCCGATAGCCTACACACAGGCTGCAACAGACTGGCTTTCAGAGGCTGGTCAAGCTCTTTTGGCCAGAGTCCCGCAGTCAGTGTCGCGCAGGTCCAAGCAGATGCAGATGCAGCTTTGAAAATGCCTGATCGTCTTAGTAGTCCCCTTGGCCTCGACTCTGCCAGACCTGAGGCTAGTGCAGTGCACAAGGGTAAATTCAGGAATTTCCTTAACCTTGGTGTTGCAAAGGTCTACACACTTAAGCAGTCGGCAACTGTCGCACGCATGCGCTCCAATAGCTACAAAATGCTTTGTGAGAGCGAGTGCGGTGATTCCCGTAGAGCTAAGACAGCCCGGTGCTGGCTCACTGGTCCTAGCTTGCAGTGCTGACCCTCGGGGGGATGGAAGCTCACTCAAGGTAAACTTAGCAAGGTTAATACACCCTTGGAAGAGGCATTGCCCAAACTTGGCTTCGCTGTTGAACCTATTTGCAACCCCTTCCGATGCATACAGCCATTGCAAGGAACAGCATTCCGCAAAGGCTTTGTATCCAAAATCTCGACAACCTGGAGCCAAGGCACCAGTGGATGAATCGTAAGCCTGAGGCAATCTTGTGATCCTCTCGAATGGAGGTGGTACCTATTTGCCAGGTGTCACCCATTCGGCTGCATAACGTGGGATACTGAATACCTATCAACGGCTCATACACTTCCTGGGCAACCCTTGCACTCGTCGGCAACATTAAACTCCAGCAGTGTGGGTTTGCGACTCCCGATTGCCACACAGCACCTAGAGAACCCAATCTGGGACAAGCTACGCAAGGCATGGCATACACCATTGTCTTTAAAGAACTGCAGTGTTATCTTGCCATCTCAAGAACAACTTGAGGGTTGCCCCATCCATCATATTCCGCTGGCCTTCATGTCCCTATGAATCCAGAAGAAATCGTCCCAGAAGGGGCCTTTGCAGGGGTTCCACGTCTGAGGCACGTCAGTGTAGAGTCAGGCATTAGGCTCATTGGAGCAGAGGCTTGGCAAAATTGCCGACAGCTCCGCATTGTCAAACTGCCGGCCACTGTATAGGCATTTCCGACAAGCAAACTACTAAACAGTGTGCCCAGGCGACAGTGTGTCGCAAGTTGGCTACAGCCCTGTTGCGCCCAAGTATGCACTGCCGATCCCAACAGCTCCAGGTATGTCAGCAGATGAGAGGTTGAGATTGCTGCTGAAGAAGAGGAAGAGTGAAGAGCCCCAGAGAAGGCATCAGAGCTATGAGACATCGGATGAGGTATGGCCTCGAGATGATGGAGAGGAAGCCGATGATCTCAAGGAAGAGCTGCGCAGGAAGCGCAAGAGGTTGGAGATGAAGCCCTTCACCAAGGAGAATCGTGAGCGTCCCAGCTACATGCGGCCGCTTCCGGAGGATCCTCGAAAGAATAGGCCAAAGCACAGCGAGGCTGCGCCGCCCAAGCGTCCTCCTCCACCGCCGTTGGATAGCCCTCCTACAGCTCACCAGGAACCACCGCCTCCTCCAACTGAGATCGGATTCCCTGTGACGGGACCAGCTGAGGTACCCAAGTCTCCCATGGTGGCGCCTGTTTTGCCGAAGTCTTCACCGGCAAGGCCGCTCATTGATTGGGGAGCACCAGCTTCAGTGGAATCGCCGATCGGTTCGACCAGCGATATCACAAGGATCATGGGATTAGGATCTCAACACACTTCGACACCAATGGGCCAAACTGGAAGTTCAGTGGCCAGTTCAGGGACATCCAGACCGGTTCAATGCTGCATCGCATGCCATGGTACTGGAGTGTTGACAGCTGAGCAGAATGTGACCATCTTTTCGCTGTTGGCCTCAATGCCCCCGCGAAGTGTGATGCTAAGATGTTCAAACGAAACGTTGTCAAGAGTGACTTTTGAGTGTGACTCAGCCGTTTCAATCATCCGAGAGTCGGATCAACTCAGGTATCCTCGATATACTGTGCTAGAAGTAGCTTGTGGCAAAGAGTCAGTCATCGCAAGATCTTGTCGAGAAGTTGACTATGTTCGATACATCGGAATCCATGCAAACCTTCAGGAGATCGGTGTTCGCAATAAGGTGCTGACCCTGCTCCGTGATGGATTCAGTCGATGCCCGCATGGATCTCAGGTGGCATGTCTCGTGCACATTTCTCTTCCTTGCAAAGGCGGATCCCCTCTCTTGAATTTTTGGGGAAGGAATGAGAAGCACGAGAAAGAGTTCTTCTATCTTTTAAAGTCATCTGGAAAGTATCTTGATGAGATCAAGTCATCTGAAGGAGTATCTGTCACTGTTTCGTTCGAACTGCCGAGAAGCAATCAGTACTGGAAGAGTCGAGATCTTCAGAATTTCTTCGAAAAGCACGGAATGGCATATCAGAGTGAATGTCATGCTTGTTCGATGGGATTGGAAACCCAGAGTGGACTTCGAATTGGCAAAATTTTCAGGATTCAGAGTTCCAACTCGTTTTTGAGTCAGCGGTTGAACTCTCGCTTTCAATGTCGTTGCGATGAGAGTCATGCACCATTCAATGCAGTTGATTACCATGATACTGAAAGGTACTCAATGAAATTTGCTCGTTTTCTTGTGAAGAGTTTTTGCATCTGTGCATCCTTGAGGTGAGAACCCAAGCTGAGCAACCGACTGGCTGAGAGCCTTTGCTTTTGTTGCTGCACAGATAGCTTGATGACACTTGCGGATGAAGCTTCCGATGATCGATGTGAAAATACGTGTGCATGAGATGCCGCTGGAACTCAATAGCTTTTGAACTGTGATTGTTCACACCTTCTAGACTGTTCACTGTAGAGTCTGTCGAGAGTCGATGAAATTGGATCAGGTTTTTGACAAAGGTACTTCATGAATCTTGTCTCGGTCTGCGTGACCACCTTACTTCGAGAGACTTGAAACCAGTTGAACAGTGAGACTGTTTTTCAGGATGGAAGCCGTGCTCATGTCGAAATGACCCTTGAGTCGTCCCTTCCTTCCTATCTTTTCTTTCCTTTCGGAGAACTTTTCTTCGCCGAACTTTTCCGCAGCCATTTGTGTGTGTGGGGCGTCCGCGCGGGAAGCCATGTTGTCGTTTGAGGGCAGCTGCATTGCTGCGCTGGCGTTGTATGGCGCGCTGAGTTTGCTTGTGAAGCTTTTTGGCACTGCTGGAATGGCGAAGAGCCTTTTGGGACAGAAGAGGATGATGGCCGATAAGCCAGAGAAGCAAGAGCCGTTGTTGAGAGAGAAAGTCTCTGCTGCTGCTTCTACAGGTGCTGCTGCTTCGAGCGCTGCTGGCCGGCCGAGTGGTGTTGAGAACACTGCAACCTCCGAGTGGATGAAGATGAATGCAGTGAACAAGGTACTTGAGGTTTTTGTGACCTCGACTGGGTCCAAATTCCACCTTGACCGTCAATGCCAATACTTGCGAGGCAAGAAAGTCACCTCTTTTGGTTTGTGTAGCTGCTGTGAGCGCAAGCGCTTACTGGAACAGCGAGTGAATAGTGTCCAAAGTGGCATGTGAGCTTCGAAAGGGGGTGTGAGAATTTATAGTACTGAGGAGCGAAGACTCCATACCACTTGTTTAGAGACCGCAAAGAAAGCCATAGAGAGTTTTTGGCTTGTTTGAATGACGTTCGTTAGCTTTTGAGGACATTGAAAGATCCCTTTCAATGTTTCCCTATGCTTGTAGTTTGTGTATGAGGTGTCCGAGAACACCCGAAGATGTTTAGACTATGCTCTTAGTTGTTTCCAACTGTTTTTAGAACCTTTGTGAAGCGTAGAACTGTTTTAAGTATGGTTTTGCATGTCCACAAATGTCCCGAGAACATTTGTGAACCTTGGAGAACGTTCGTCACTTTGGCTCAAGTGTGCGGCGAAAAGTGTGCGTGTCTTTTGCCTGCTTTTTTCTTCCGTTTTCGACTCGGGTCGTTGAGACACTTGACTGACTAGGTGTTTTGAGCACGAGAGCTTTTGATTTTCCGTCAGGAGTTTGTGTGTCAAACTTTCACGCCAACTTTCCTTCTAGGTCGACCCCGCGTGAAATGCTGCCCGAGGCCTTGAGGGCTTGGCTTCCAAGCTTCGAAGACATGTGGTCAGATAAGAGCGGTCTATCATATGCAGAGGAGAATGCTTTCGCACTTTGCCCAGCCATGAGATGGCCGCAGTGGCTACACATAATTCCGGACCAGGGCTATGTGTTAGGCCTGGCCTAGGCTCATCCACTGCCGCTCGAATAGATTGTCGAATACACTATAACATGGCTTCGCAAGTGCGCGCCTCAAACTCCATAGACCAAAGGAAACCGGCCGAAAAGAGGACCCACATGCAAAGAGTGCCTGCTTACTCTCAAATATGCCCACCTTCATGCCACAGGGCAATGTCAATGAAGCAAACGCCTCGACAGCAGTCGTTGGCCTCCACTCGAGTGGCAACGCCCTGTTTGTGCAGACCAGCTACTTGCCAATAGGGTCTCAACATCCTGCTGTCAGTGAGCCGACCTGGCTGCGAGCCTCAGCTCCTGGCCGGGCATTGGCGCGCGTCGGTAGAGCAGTAGACGATTGGCACCCAAGTGAGAACCTTAGTCTCGCCTGGAGTGAGTCTGCACTCAGCCAATCTTGTACAAAGTGGGCGCAAAGTACCATGCTAGGAGAGATTCTTGTTTCACCATGTTTCACAGGGCCATGCAGGGCCATGCATGTCTGTGGATAGTGACCCATGATGACTGCTCTATCCATCCGATTTTGCATACTTGCACACCCCCCAAGCTCCCGCTGCTGCCTGTCATGGAGCCTATTGGGTGGGTGTGGGTAGCCTCCCCCGGATGAGGGAGGTTTGTGGGTTGCCTGCAGCTACGCTTGTTTTGCAATGTCCATCGGCCACAGTCGCCTCTGCTTGTGCAGCCGTGTGTAATAGCTGTGCCCTTAGGCAGGCTGTTTTCCAAGGCCAGAATATCATTGCAACTACTGAAAGATCATAACAGACCTGAACTGCTGCAAACAGTCCGCACCAGCTGAAACTGTCGTGCATTCGAATATGGCTGAAGTGCTTGCAACCTAACCTGGCAAGGGCTGACCTGTCCCTTGTCCGCTCCTGAAGGCCACTGGTGAATGGCCTTCAAGGGTAGCAGCTCAATGTCCCATTACATTGTATGGCAAATTTCGTGAATTCAGGCCCGATTAGTTAGTTGAACGATCTTTCATGTCTCACCAGTCTCACCTTAGTACAGTGCGAAACTCTGCTCACATTGGTTCAAGGGGTCCTTTTGGGGCTTTTTGGGGGTGTTTTTTGGTTTGGTTGTGGTTGTTGTGCTGTTTCTCTTGTGGTTTTGCTCCCCTTACCAATATGCAGAGTTTCCATCCTTCACATGATGACCTGTGCGCACCGCGCACATGGCGTCCGTACTCGTGCAAAAAAAAGACAGATAAGAGCGGTCTATGAGAAGGCCCAAAGAAGGGGGAGGCCAGGAGGGCCTTCAGATAAGACCTTGCTATCCCCCGTTCGAGAAGAAGCTGCTGAGTTTTCTTGCGCACTGATTTGAGTTGACTGTCATGGTTGTAATGAATGGTGCGAGAAAGAAACAATATGGGCAGTTGGCGAAGTCAACAAACTATTTATTTCTTAAGAGCTTCCTTGTTTTGCAGTGATGGAAAACAAGCTTGCATTCATTCAAACATACCTCTCACGTTTCGTTAAGCTTGGTTCCAGGGTAGTGGAGGGTGGGTTTCCGCTTTTCTTTGTCTGGCAAAATTGGCCCGCCCACCACCCATGCAGCAACCTGACTTGGTGCAATTTCAAGCAGACCTCTACTGATACAGAATGGCAATTCAACTGAGATCCGATGCCCTAGCAGCCCTGATTGCTATGGACGCCATGATCGAGCACTTCGAAGACATGGGGTTTGCCAATACCGCCCATATTGGCCCCTTGAATCAAGCCCGCCAAGAGCTTGCGGACTTTTTGACCTTTGCAGACCATCTGATTCGACAAGCGACCGAAACCCTGAACAATTGGGTTCAACACCAATGGCGTTGGTTGCCAACGCGCTACCATGTACCATACAAAGCCTAGCCCTTCCGACCGGCCAGGAGGGCCTTCAGATAAGACCTTGCTATCGCCCGTTCGAGAAGAAGCTGCTGAGTTTTCTTGTGCACTCATTTGAGTTGACTGTCATGTTTGTAATGAATGGTGCGAGAAAGAAATAATGATTGTAAACTTTGTACAGCTGCAGTTTTTTGATGTCCGCTGGTTGTATGTATATTGTCCGACCCCATGCCACTGAATCCTCAAGGCTGCACCCACGAAAAAAAAGGCCTCCTTTGTTGCCAACAGTAACAAACATGGATTTCGAAGATCCTTTTCCTTGGTGATGAATTGGTCCCTTAATTGGGAATTTGTTTGCATCAACACAACTTTGTTTGGATATGGATTTTATCCGTTGTTTGGAAAACAAGTTTTCGTTGTATGTGACCCAAGCATGCAATTTCTCACATGTTTGCATCAATTTACATTCATTTGTTTGTATGTGCCACACTCGTTGAGCTAAATTCGCGTCGTTGGTTCAATTTGGGTTTTCGTAACGTGTTCTAGAGGTTTTCTTTCCGCTGCATTTCACTTCGCAATCAAGCTTTAAACACAGTTTTGCAGTTGGCTGGGAAGGCAGCGCCAAGTGCAAGTCGTCAACAGTTTTGTGTGCACCTTGTCGTGTCTTTTTTGTGAGTCCAGGGTTTGTAAAGGCTGGTGGCATGGCCGAAGCAGCCAGTCTCATTGAGAAGTACAGAGTGGATGGAGGTGTCCACCGTTACCTTTCGCTGACCAAGATTAACGAAGAACACGGCCAGTGTGACGGTCAACAGTAAATTTTGGTCATTTCCCTGCATGGACTGGAGGCGGCGACCTCTCGAAAGCTGCAGAAATTCATCAGAGCATCCTGAGCTTCAAACCTGATTGGGAAAGCTACGAGGCCCGGACAATCGATGGCCTCCAATCTACGACTGATGATGTCCTCCGACCTACTAAGGCCTCCAACCATAAAAGATATAAACAGACGCCGATCCGTATTGTTGTTTTTGTTGAAGGCGACAAAGGCGCAAGCACACGTCTTGAAATTGATCGAGGCTGATGCACCCGTCAGAGACTTGGAACTGGGTGCGGTTTCCTTAATAAGAAAATCACGGTGCTCCTTGAGGCTATCAAGAACAAATCAATGATTCAAGGCCGACGAATGAACACAATCACACACTGGTAGCTCACTGTTTGTATGAAGAGGTTGCACTTTCTTTCACCTGCATGTCACATGTCTTTGTATTTCAGTTGCATAAAATGCGGCTGTACCTTCGGGCAAGTTCAAGTCCTTATGCATTTTTTCCTTGCGATGGCCTCCAACCTAATAGAATGCATGATGCTCGGACAATCCAAGAATCCAGCAACAGCTTTGTTTGCAGGCCACATTCAGGTCGTGCAAGCGTGCATGAACATCATGGCGAGTCGATTCTGGAAAGCAAATGTGTGTAGCATGGACAAGGATCTATTTATGTGAGTCTTGACACTTGTCTCACTGCTGTATGACAAAAACATGTGAGTCAATTTGAGGTTGAGAGTCTGAGCACCAAGGAGATGAGAAACCTATTCAGTGGCTCTTGACATTGTTCTATGACATGCTTCGAGAGGATAGTAGCAGCAACACGGCTGAGACACAACTTTTCTGTCACATTTTCACTCATTCTACTTGGTGAGGCTACGCCATCTTTGAGGAGGCTTCAAAGCAGAAGATCGAGGCTTTGGAATATCAGCAGTTCTTTCTTTTGGAAGAACCAATACGAGAAGACATCAATAAGTGCAACCAGCAGAGCCCATTGGTATCCTACACATGCGAGGTCTACAAGCCTCTGATGGCCTTGCTTCTCCGGCCTGGTGACAACTACACAGCAGACAAGGCAAGACAATGGAAACTATCTTTAAGACAGTATTCTCCAAAAAATGGTTTCTTGTTTGCTTGATGTCCACCGCACGCATAGTAGTACAAAAGCAGCGAATGTTAAAATTGTTGTCGATGCGAAAGAAAGAAACCGAGGAACACATGTGAGGACTTATGGGAGATTCTGGGTTCTGAAAGGTCAGTTGGCTGCTTTCTGCGGTGATCAGCCATGTCCCGCACAGTGTCACAAAGGCTTGGAGTAAAAAACTGCCGCAGCATGTGCCAACAGCGCCAAACCGTGTGATGATTAGTAGAATTAGATTTTCAAGCGCCGTGATGATTTGAAGAAAGTGCATCACACTCTCGAATCCAGTGAGGCCCAAGTGGAGGAGTTTCTATCTTCTGTCTTAGATTCGTCAAAGACAAGTTGCTCGGAACTTGGACAATTGGAGGCAGGAGCTCATTGTCTCGCTCCTGCTTTCAGCCTTTCTTTTCCTCTACTCTTGGTTCAAGTTGGCCTGACTCTCTGGATCTTTTTTGGTGCAGTCTATCTTATGCTCGACTAAAAAGGGCAAAGATCATCATTTTTGTGAACGTTTCTTTCTGGCAGCAGACTTGCTTGGATTGGAGAGTGCCACGCGTCAACATTGCCTTGGTACTGCTCACCTTTGCTAGTCTTTGCTCTTGAGCTTTGCTCACCTCAAGTTGAACTCGAATCATATTGCCGTTGATTCCTCTTATTTCAGTGTTTGCATTTCAGCAGACCCCAGACTGGCTTGGTCCAAGCAGGGAGTGGTGAGACAATGTGAGACATTCAGGCTCCAAGGCAGGCCGCAAAGTTAAAAGCTCATGGTGCAGGCTATCACAAATCTATTGAAGTCAGATGCCTTCAGAAAGTTCACTTGGTCTGAGCCAGGTGCGGCTCAGCTTTTGCATGGATTCTTGAAGAATACTTATTGTCTTGAAGGAAGGGTATCTAAGGCAGGTAGGTTGGAGGCTCAGAAAGGATCTTTTTAAAGCAATATCTTCGGCTCTGACAGGGATTCCAGAGAGAATCTTCCGGCCATGAACTCAGCGGGTCTTCGTTTGGGTATGGAGCTGTCTTTGCTTTTCTGACCTTAGCCCAGGATACAGCCAAAGTCTGCACCGTCACCACACTTGTACAAGTGGCTGGGCTAAGACCGACTTTGGCTGGATTCTACCCTGATGCGACCATGCCGCGGCCTTTGCAGGTGCATCTTCGCAATCTGGGCTTTGACTCTTGTCTGCACTGGAATCTTGCACTGGCCATGTTCAGGACAACTCGGATTGGACGGACTTTCCTTCGATAGATCTAAGGTCCTTCGACCAGGAGATTACTAGCTCACTCAAGGAGGGCACAAGCAGAGATTTTGTTCGTTGTTTGGCCCCAGCAGGGGCTACTAGGAGCAAAGAAGCTACTAGGGGCTCCTGGCATCGCTACTAGGAGCAAGAACGCTACTAGGGGCTCCTGGCATCGCTACTAGGAGCAAGAACGCTACTAGGGGCTCCTGGCCTTACTACTAGGAGCAAGGAAGCTACTAGGGGCTCCTGGCATCGCTACTAGGAGCAAGAACGCTACTAGGGGCTCCTGGCCTTACTACTAGGAGCAAGGACGCTACTAGGTGCCCCCTCCTAGGTGTGCTCGTTGTTTGGCCCCAGCGAGTCCATGAGGTGTTGGTCTCCTTGAGCTTCGTCTCTTGGCCTAGGAGATGCATGTTATCAAGAAGCTTCGAGAGACTCTGACCTACAGCAGAGTCGAGAAGGTGCTGCGAAGGATGTACCTTAAAGTGCGAAGCATGTGATTCGCCTCGACTTTTTGTCAGGTGATTCGCCTCTGCCTCACAGTTCTGAAGAACTTCCTTGGCTTTGGACTCAGGATGATGTGTATGAAGCGATTGGATTGCGACCCGAGCGGACATGGATTGTTTTGGCTGTGCGCCGCGACTGCTACTGCCAGGCAACAAAAGCCTGTGTGAGGACATTGTCGAGGAAGGAATTTTGGAGGCCTTGATTGACTTGACCTAAAAAATTGAGTTCGTGCACTGCCTGTCATGCGTATTGCCTTTGTCCTGCCCTATTCGCTTGCGGCAGGCAGTTCAGCAGCTGGAGTTTGAGAAGTGGAGGGATGCAGAGCTCTATGATGACATCAAGGTCATGAGTTTGCCTGTGGCATATGATCAACCTGTTCGCCTGTGGTTGGATGAAAAGAACCACAACTAGACAGACGTAGATGGATTGGTTGGCATGGTTAGTTGGAGAGATGGAGAAGTGTAGATGGAATGATTTGAGCAATGGCTAGTTATTGCAGTGGTTGTTTAGACAAAGAAATATAAGGCCCTGTACAGCCTGTACCACTTGTCAAATTCATAGCAGTTCAAGAGATTCTGCAAAGCTTTATGCGGGGTGTGTTATTTTTCTGCCTGATTGTGATAAGGATATGGCCATTCAAATTGGATCAGAGGCGGGAAACGGGGCGTCCCAGCATTAATTTCGTTTGCTCACTCGGATCACGCCGCGCACGGCGTTTGCGGTGAGGTGAGTGAGATGAGCAACTTTGAGCGCTATGAACGCGAGTTGCAAACAGGAAAGCTCCAATGGGGTGAGGCCCTGAGAATGTTTTGTGCTTGTCCAGGCTGGTCGGACTGTCGACAGTACAACGAAAAAGAAACAAAGGAGCCTTTCCTGAAAAGCATTCAGTCATAGAAGAGCAAAATAGACATGAAAAAAAGTAAGGCCTCTGTTTTTCATCTCTTAAACGTCTTCTATTGTCTGGTGTTCAAAAGAAAAGTGGCAAACAAAGATCTCGAAGAGCAACTCGTACCGAATCGACCTCGTTTGGTCAAGCTGAGCCCAGAGAACTCGTCCAAGTTCGCGAACCAACCTACTATAATAGGGATAGCCTCCAACTTACTAGGGATGGCCTCCAACCTAATAGTGATGGCCTCCAACCTAATAGGGATGGCCTGCATCCCACTAGGGATGGCCTCCAACCTACTAGGGATGGCCTCCAACCTACTGGCGATGGCCTGCATTCTACTAGGGATGGCCTCCAACCTAAGAGCGATGGCCTCCAACCTAAGAGCGATGGCCTCCAACCTAATAGGGATGGCCTGCATCCTACTAGGGATGGCCTCCAACCTACTAGGTATGGCCTCCAACCTGGTCGCGATGGCCTCCAACCTAATAGGGATGGCCGGCCTCCGTCCTACTAGCGATAGCCTCCAACCTAATAGGGATGGTCTCCAACCTAATACCGATGGCCTCCAACCTACGTAATAGGGATGGCCTCCAACCTACTAGGAATGGCCTCCAACCTACTAGCGATGGCCTCCAACCTACTAGCGATGGCCTCCAACCTAATAGGGATGGACTCCACTCCAACCTAATAGGGATGGCCTCCAACCCAAAAGGGACGGCCTCCAACCTCAGAGCGATGGCCTCCAACCTATAGCGATGGAAGGGGCTGAGTGTCAGAGACGGAAAGCAACCTAAAGAGCATGTAAGAAACTCAGAACTCGAGGAAGTTGAAGAAGTCTCACAACGAAGCACGAAGGAGTCGGGCTGAACTATTGCCCTGCTTGAAGCGTTTTTTGGAGTACATTCCAAGTGGAAGAAGGTGGTGACCAAAGGAACCTGCATGGACCAGGATCAGCATCAACTTCCACACGTGGCCGCCACTTGTAGGATGTCGGACGGATATGTTCCTGAAACTCATGACGGATGACTTCAGCAACCCGCTGTTGCTCTGGATAGCAAGGCCGATGTCACCAGCCGAAGGCACAGGAGCCTGCCCCCTGCCTGTACAAAGCACAAGCACGGGCACGCCGGACGTGCGGAGGCAATAGGGGGACGCCACACGAAGAGATCGTCTGACCAACCATGGTGGCAAATTGAGAAGCACACTCATTCCAAGAGCTATTGAAGGCGAGCGCCTCAGCTGGCATATGCGGCCAAGCAAATGTCTTATGGTCTACATTGGTCTATGCACGGGGATGTAACCCCTAGCAACCAACATGAAACTCAACCTTTTCCATCCAAGAAGGACCAACGTGCACGTTGTCTTGGGTGTTGTCAGCTTGCGGCCGCCGGAAGGCACTGTGCCATTCAAGAACTGAATCAAGCAATGATGCATGCACCCCAGTACGAGGAGCTAAAGAATGCAGAGGGCACGGGCTGCCTCAAGATCAAAAGCCAAAGGACTCAAAACGGCCCATGCAGACATGCTGTCTGAAAAGGCCCCGGACCGACACATGGGGTGTGGTTCCCGCGGATTCAGAGAAGCTGGGATATGGTTATCGCAATCTTTACGACATTTTTGAGGCATCAGCGAAAGACGACAGAGTTAGTCAAGGCAGACACACATCCTGGTCAGCCGCAGCATTCCCCAAAGCGTGATAGCAGAGCAGATCAGGGAGCAAACGGGGATGGCGTGACCCTTGACCTTAACCACCGTATAGTGTCCTGATTAGCCAAAGTTTTAATACGATGGCAAGGGCAGGTTGCGGAGGCTTGTGCAGTTGGGTACCCTGGACAGTGGCCGCGTCACGAAAAGTGTCAATGGCACTAGACGAATCAGCATGAATGATGGCGCGCCGAAAACATTCCTGCGCTCGAGCAACAGCCCTCAACTCAGCATGGTGCATATTTTGTTCATTGGGGCAAAGCTCTTGGATGGCCACATGAAAGGTTTGTGGCACGCGACCAGTCTCTTTATATCGTTGTGCATGCCAACAGAATCATTACTGCGCGAATCAACAACTACACTATATCCTGCATATCTCAAGGAGGGCGAAGTGGGATGTTGGCAGCTACCATCGGTGTAGACATGTAATGGTTGATCAGCCGAAATGCACGCCTGTGTGCGTGCCACCAGGGCCGGGTCAGGCGCATGCTCTTGAAATGCAAATTGAAAACTATAACGAAAGGTTCACAAATTTGCTGGGTGGCCGTGCGCGCAAAGAAGCGGTGGAACTTGGTGTCAGCTTGGCGAGTCCCAGATGGCCTGCTGGCTTGTGGACTGAAAGGCACCAGCGATTTCACGTCCCAAGAGTCGACGTTCTCCTGGTGATACATGTGACATAGCCTGACGAGTGAGATGCTGGTCAATATCAGGAACCAATCAGGGACTTGCGATGTGACTCTGCCACCAGCAGGCGATCCTGCCAAGAGCGCTCTGCAAACCACACCAAGGTGGACCATGGACAAGCAAGAAACTGTAGTTTGATAAAGAC
Organism: Durusdinium trenchii; assembly: GCA_963970005.1. Classification (NCBI taxonomy): domain Eukaryota; class Dinophyceae; order Suessiales; family Symbiodiniaceae; genus Durusdinium; species Durusdinium trenchii. Next base: position 24,384 of record CAXAMN010007036.1, read on the forward strand.
AGACGCCTGAATGTAACCCGAGGAACCAATGGACGAACTTGAGCGTTGATGCTGGACCTTTGGAGGTATTCGGACGAGGAAAATGCTCAGCAGCATAACGAAAGAAAGTCACTTGGGTGGCTCTGTCACCTGTCATGAGTCGATAGAAACCTTCGGCTGCTGCGCAGGCTTTCAAAAACAGATGTAACTCTGGGTCATGAACGTGTTTGGATGCACACAAACTGACCAAAACTGCTGACATGCTCTCAGATGGTCCCACCAAGGCCTCAGCAACATGATGGCACAAAGACCTAGTATATGGTTCACCCAAGGGGAAGAGCTCAGCCCCATGGAATGCCGCTGGATACACGCTAGCCGCAATGACCTTGACTTTGACACCTAGATCTGCGGCGACCAATCTTTGGCTAGATATAATGAATCTGTCACAGAGTTTACCTAAACAAGGGGCACCCTGATAGCACAAGGGGCAACCGTGCAACCCAAGTCCGAGGCAGCCAAGACACAGTCTCGAGAGAAAGGCAGCGTGCGCTACTTTGGCCAAATTGTTTTGATTTGTTATGCGAAGGCCACCGCCAAGTTTTGGACCAGTCAATGTTAAGGCCAATAATCTAGGTCACTGTACATTGACTTATGGTGGCTTCGAGGACAGGTTGAAGCTCAAGGACATCCTTGACAGCCTAGGCCCAGTTATCAGGCCCAGTTATCTGCGTAGGCATTGGCGTGCTTACGACAGGCAAGGACCCAGCATTGTGCAACTGAATCCGAACAAAATTCCCATCGCCTGGAAAGCCTAGACAGCGAGTGGGACCAAGTACGCAAAATCTGCGAGGGAACAAAAAGTTCGTGAACGATTTGGGCTTGGGCCAGATTTGCATGGTGAGATTGCCCGAATGCCAACGTAACAACAAAAGAACAACTTTGTGAGCATCAAAAAGCTGATCCTGTAAAACTTCAATAGATTGCAATCGTGGCAATAACTCTGGCGACAGAAAAGCAATGTCAGGAGTGGTGGCTTCCTTGCAAGTGGGCCAAGTGGGTGGCATGACACCATACATGGCGGAAAATAGCTGTTGCAGATGCAAATCGCCAATCTTGGCCAAAGTACTGCTTGAGGCCAGCTTGGAAACATCAGCGCTAAAGTCTTCCATAATAACGGAAGGAAGATTCACTTTCTGGACTCTTGGCCGCCAGCGCCAAAAAGCTCATCATTGAAGTCCTGAGCGCCCGAATTGGATTGAGCAAGACCGTAAACAGCGATGATCTGCAGCTTCCACTCCTCAATGACAACATGAAGAAATCTCAAGTCCATGCCCGGGTCGATCAACTGGAGGAAATTGTCTTGGAGAGAGGCTGAAGTTGTCACGGCCCGTTGCTTTTCCACGCTTGCTGATTTGATGGTTAGCCCTTGCGCGAAGGGAAGGAGCTGCCGTTGTGAAAGCTGAAAAGTTTCCGCCTTGTCATGACCTGAACTGGCAATGTGGCACTGGTCTCAGATGCCGCAATGAAATGACATTTGCATTGACAATGTAAATCACGAAAGGCATCAGCCTTGTTGGTCAAAAACGTGGGGTTGCAGAACCCGAGGTTAAGGACATCGGGCCCAGGGTCGAGCTTCGCCCAATCTAACTCCATGACCAAGGACACGTCGAAACAATCTGACGTGGATAAGACGAATCAATGGCTGTTGTAGCAAAAATATTTGCAACCACCAATGGCAAAGGAATGGGAAGGAACCCACACAAAAGCCTCAGTGAATTAACAGCCGCCTCCTTGGGCTTCTTACGGCCCAGATTTTCTTGGAAGAGCTCTTGTAGCAAGGCCAGCTTCCCATGGAATGCTGCGTTTTCTGTCCACATAGTCTTGATGACTGAAGCCTCCAATGCTTGGGCAGAGAGCTGCAAATGTTTATCAAATCGCAGCCAAATCGAAAGGTCGTGTGCCTGCTGGCGGATGCTGATGTCCAGATGGGTCAGGCGGGTTCTTTCTGGTATCAACTTGAAAGACATTGTTAGCCGCCTCAATGGAAGCCATGCGGACCTCAAGGGAGTGGAGTTCCCCTTTTGTTGTTGAAGTTCGGATTCTGTGGGCCTAACCGCACTGCGAGTCGTGGCTGGACCCGGAAGTGGTCTTCCCTGCAGCCAAATACTGAGCCCAAGGATCAGCCGCAGATGCTCCTGCTGCGCCACTCACCTAGGTATGACCCTCAAAGTGACGTCGCCAACAATGCCTGGGGATTTCTTGCTGACTCCTTTCTGCGGCCTGGGGCAGCCAACACTGGCGAGGAGTTTAAGAGCAAGATCGTTGTTGGAATCGGTTCATTGCTCGCAATCAACCATGCCCGAGCTCCAACCTGTCGAATTGGCTGGATGGTCCACTTGTAGGTTTGTGCCCCTTGGATCAGTGTGTCTGTGGAGGTGCCAAAAGGAAGCGGCTGAATCTTGATCCATGCCGCCCCCTGAAGATCTGGAGGGACATCTTTTGTAGGGCTGATGATTTTCAAAGCAGCTGCAAAGTTCCCATGCTTGTAGCGAAGCCGATGCCATCACGGCCCTTGACCAAACCAAAGCAATCAGTCCAGGCGATCTGAAACCTGGGATCCCGGCGTCCATTGCCCTCTTGATGGCGTCTAACCTACTAGGGATGGCCTGCCTCCATCCTACTAGCAACGATGGCCTCGCACATAATAGCAATGGTGTTCAACCTACCAGCGACGGCCTCCAAGCTACTAGCGATGGCCTCCATCCTAATGGTGGTAGCGATGGCCTAGATAAGTTAGGTTTCCCTAAAGATCTAGGAGACAAATCATCAGTGCATGAGCTATCCTGCGCCTACCTGGAAGCTAACTTAGCCTAGTAGCTTGCTCTCTTACTCAATTGAGCGGGCGGGCAAACGACGCCATCTATTTCTGCCCACAACAGCGGTCGGAACGGGGGGGGGCGCGGCCAGACAAAATGCCTAACGTTGCCTGGCACGTCGCCTTTGGGAGCCCATATATAGAATAGTCAGCCTGGCACGTTCCAGAGGCTGACTCCCGAGGCTGCAGTCCACAAGCAGAGGTGAGGCCCACAGACCAATCCTGCTCTGCAGACTGCCCAAAACGGGCTGGTGCAGTTGTCGCCTGGCATGCGCCAGGCGCTCCCTGGCGGGCAAACGACACCATCTATTTCTGCCCGCAACAGCGGTCGGAACGGGGGTGCAGCCAAAATGCCTAACTTGCCTAACGTTGCCTGGCGCGTCGCCTGGCACGTCGCCTGGCACGTCGCCTTCAGGAGCCCATAGAACAGTTGCCTGGCACGTTCCAGAGGCTGACTGCCAAGGCTGCAGTCCCACCCAACCCTCCTGGCTGAGGTGTGCGTATAGGCAGAATGCAGGCACAAAAAGGCAGCTCCAAAGGTGCCAGAGGCTGGTGCCAGAAGAGGCTGACTCCCAAGGCTCCCGCCAATTTCCTTCGCACCATCGGCCGCAGCCTTTCCGGGCGGGCAAACGACACCATCTATTTCCACACCAAAAAGGGGTGAGCCGCAGCCGCTTCGCCACGCCTAGTCAGTTAAGTAGGAGCGGGCTTTAAAAAACGAACGACTGAACTGAACGGACGCAGATGTCGAAGATCCAAGGCTTCATTCATTCGAGCAAGTTCTGGGCAGAGAATGTCCTAAAGCTTCCTGTTTGCAGAGGATGTTCATGCATCTCTTGACAGAGAAACCATGTGCTGCGTTGGCATGTGTTCCAAGAATTGAAAAAATTCAAGCTTACAGTTGCAGATGATTGCAGATGCTTGCAGATTGCAGCTGAACTCACAGACAACTCAGGTTTGAGTCCAATGACTTCAGAGTGACGAGCCTCAGAAGCCGTAGCTCTTTTGAGCGACTGCACGACGCCACGTGGGACGATGCTTTCGGTCTCCACCCGTTGTTGACGTTCCCCAGGCTCTGAAGGTGTTGGCGTCGTTGCTCCAAAGTCCTGCAACGGACGACACCACATTGGCCGTGGCATGCAAGCAACCCAGTGGCCGTGGCTACGACAGTGGTCTGACAGAGTGGTGGCCGACCGGCCGACGCGACCTGTGCGAGGTCATGACATTGGCGAGTTTGTGACCCTGCACCCTCTGGGCAAGAAGAAGGCTGGCAAGCCTCCTCGCAGTCTTTCAACATGTTCACTTTGATCCTGGACACAGGTTGCCCAGCTGCAGGTGAAGGAGAAGGTGCCAGACATCAGTTGCTGAATTGCCTTGATTCAGTGCACTGATGTTGCAAGAAGTCCAAATTCAGCATCGATTGGATTTCTCCAAATTCAGCTTTCGCGTTCGCTCCAAATGAATGTGTTTGCGGTTTTTCAAGGAAGCTTCCCCCCGCTGCCCTGGGGGAGCTTCCTTGAAGAAGTGCGAGCCATCCTGCGTCCAGCAGCTAGTAGCGGGTAGTTGTAGATCCTACCCTTAATTAAGTATATAGTCTTTACTTAACAACATTTTCTATGAGGACAACTCGGGATTTAAAGACAGAAAAACAGATCCAAAGAATGTCCTGCAAGTCCTGGCTGCCCTTGTAGGTCATGGAGCTGATGGCAGCCCCTGAGCAGAAATCCCGAGAGGTGCGTCGAGAAGCCTTGTTATGTTGCAGGGAGCTCAGCGAAAGCTGGTCGAACCACAACGTGGCTCTGACTAACCAAACCTACTAGCGATGGCCTCCACCCTAGTAGCGATGGCCTCCAACCATTTGATGGATCCCAGGTCAAAAGATCATGTTGAACAAGTGGCAGGCCAGGAACTCACAGAACAGTGGGGGGAATGGGATGTTGCGCATGAAGCGATTCCGATTTCATTGCCCGGATTCAGCGAACTCGAATTTCATGCCAGGATATGGAGCAGGCAGGGTGAAACCGGTCTTTGCATCAAAAGAAGCGGGGAGGAGGAGCCTCCTTTTGAGGAACTGAGATGGTCAGATCGTCAGTTGGGTTTCAGGTTCCAAAATGAAGTTTCGAACTCTTGAGTTGAGTCTGAAGCTGAGAGACGCTCTGAAAGAAGCACCAAGAAGCATCGCTTCTGTTTCAAATGGCAATTTTTCCGACCATCCTTTCAACATGCATGCTCAAAGTGCTTTGAACTGGGAATACTCCTTTGAACACTCAGGTGGCTGCATTTTCCCGCTCGCTTTAAACAAACACAGATTGAATCCATAAGCACTTGGCCACAAGCACTGCATAACTTCAGCATCGCCACGGGACGAGGCCGAGCTGGAACCTGGGCGTGGCTTCCAGCAAAGTCTGTAAGTTGACTTCACAGACTGGGCTCAACTTAGAAGGTTAGAAGCTTAGCAGTAGCAGATCTTAACAGCTTGTTGGACCTTGCTGGGAACTTTTAGCTGAGTTTCTGCGGGATTCCCCAGCTCAGATGGAGCTCCTGGGATGTCTTAGGCTGTATGTCACGATGTTTGTCATTTCTGTTCCAAAACCAACCGATGACGCTTTGTTTCCCTCGTCATTCCCACTCCGAAGCTGTGACCATTAGAGCCGGCTGGAGGAGCGGACAGGGATAGGGTTCAAAATCGTGACTGGGGCGCCGCGGCGGCAGCGAGACTGGGAGCAGTCTGATGTCACAACCCGAAGCCCCTCCTGAATTGTTGCAGGCATACTGGACCAGTTTAGTTTCCCTGAATATCTAGGAACCAAATGAATAGTGCGAGCGCTCCCTGCCGCCTTCAGGGCGGGGGGAGCTTACTTGAAGAAGTGTGAGCTATCCTGCGTCCAATACTAGTAGCTTAAGTAAGCTAGTAGCTACCTAGCTACTAGCTACCTAGCTACTACCTACCTCACCTCTAGCGGCCTACCCCCTCCTAAAAAATAGATTAAGGAAAGTAACAACAATAAATAAACAAATTCTGATTGTAGTTTTGAAAGTGCTTGGGATTGGTTTCTAAGTGCCAAGACTCTAGATGCTGATCCGCTGCAGAGTGTGGCGACGAGCTTTCTTGGAACGTAGACCTCTGACGCAACACATGCAACGAGTAGACCTCGTTTACTTCTTGCACTATTTTAATGGAAACATGGATGAGTCTCGGCCAGACAATGAATCTAGGATGGAGGACGCACTTTGAAGCACTTGGTCATTGGCCATTTTGGGCTCGAACGGAGGGATGAAGGGATTTGCATTTTTGGTGCCATGGAGCCAAGGCCAAGGCCGCTTTTTGTGGCAAGTCCGCAAGGCGGAGGTGTAAAGCCAACACAAATTCAGAGAATTCATTTTTTTAACTCACAAATTCTTTGTACATTTCTCGAGGAAGATCTGCGACTTGGGGTGTAGGATGGCAGGCCTCATGATCCTCTAAGACCTCTGAAAGTGTTGCGCCCTCTCTCGGCACAGTAGCCATCACGCCTTTATTGCAGTTGAAGTCAAAATGCTTGACGTATAATATTGCTGTTTGCAGATTGGGAAAATCTGCTTCACTGGGAAGCCTTCCAACTGCTGGGAAGGCACGACAGACCTTGGCCTTGAGCAGGTTTGAGTGGAGTTGTTCATGAGTTTTCTTGATTGATATAGCAACATTTCCAAAAGATCTAGGAACCAAATCAACAAGCCTCAGCCCCTTTGCGTCCCCTAAGAAGCTACTATATAGATAGTAGCTTGGTTTTCCTACTCAATGGCTGTACTTACGCTCAACCTCCCGGTCCCAATGGCCCAATATTGCACTTGTTTCTAATAGCTTCTTGTTACTACTAGTAAGGCCAGGAGCCCCTAGTAGCTTCTTGCTCCTAGTAGCGATGCCCTTGTTTCTAGTAGCTTCTTGTTACTACTAGTAAGGCACTTGTTACTAGAAGCGATGCACTTGTTTCTAAGACACGTTCAGCCTTGCCAGGCTGTGACCAAACGTGGTATTCGATTAGAGGCACGACTCGCGACCCGACGTGAGTGAACCTGAGGGTGACCCGATGGAGTCCAGTCTCCTCCGGGTTTTAGGAAGAAAGATCACTAATAACAACAAGAGATAAAATGGCTTTTTGCCTCCTAAAGAAAGGAGGCCCAGATTCTTGTGGTTCGGAACGAGTTCTTGCAACTCCTTGCCTGCAGGACCTTTGCAGACCACCCCGAGTTGGGCGAGGAAGTGTCAAGACAACCGGACGTGTGGTGCACAGAGCACGCGATACACATGAATTTAAACTTCCGCGAATCTTTGGAATCTCTTCCCAAATCTCTTGACACTTCTTGATGAACTTCTTGAAGAATTCTTGCTAAAAATGCACTTTACGATCTGGCCCGAAAGCAGCTTCCAACGAAAGCTACTAGTAACAAGTGCATCGCTAGTAACAAGTGCACTACTACTAGTAGCAAGAAGCTACTGGTAGCTATTTGCTACTAGCTCAGCAAGACAACATTTTGTCACTTCACCGCCAGCGAGCAGCCAGCGATCCGAGAAGAAGCGTTCTGTTTCTGTTGAATTGGATGAAGACGGCCTCCTTGTTACTAGTAGCGATGCCCTTGTTACCAGTAGCGATGCCCTTGTTACTAGTAGCGACACCCTTGTTCCTTTTTGAGGTGCTTTCCACAAACCTTTTGAGGTTGGGATTTGTCGCACGCTTTGTGAAGATGGCTGGCCCGTTCTAGTCCCCGGTCCTTTCCACATGTTGTCCAAGAAAACTGCAGGTGGCGTACCGGGAGATTGCAGAGCTTCGAAACTTCAGGCGGTTAGAGGCGCAACCTTGCCCTTGGTCTTTGTCCTTGGGTGTTTTGAGCTGATTAAACAAGACAGAGGATTTCAACTAAATCTAAGTTTGTGAATTCATCTAAGTTGAAGGCCATTGCTATTAGGTTGGAGGCCATTGCTATTAGGTTCGTGAATTCATCTAAGAGTTCTTAGTTGAATCTTCGAAGAATTCTTCCGAGAACCTCTTCATCGAAGCAGATTCCGATCGCTCTGGAGAGATGAGCTTCCGCCTTAAGATAATTGAGATGAGCTTCCGCTTTCTTCATTTTCTTCATCGTTTGTCAGGCCAAGCTGATTAAGCCAACAGTCAATTTTGGTCAACTAATCTTTCAATCAATCTGGCCTTACAATGCGCCAAACTAGGTCTGGATGAGTTTCGGAATGCTTTGCGGAAGCCGTGGGTCCAGAGGCACAAATGTGATTCCATCCAGTCGCTCAGCATCATTGACTCAGCTTGAGGGTTCTGGTGAAACAGGTCCTTCTCCTTGCTGGGCGTCCAACCGCACCAAGCAGAGGCCCAGTTTTGGACAAAATTCAAGCTGGGCGTCCAACCACGCAGATTGCATGACAAACCACAGACACGGCATCCATGGTGGGGTAATGACAAAAGCAAATGAGTCTTCCTAGCAAGCTTTTTCCTCTTGCATGCTGCATCCATGGCGAGGTCGTTTTCAAGAAGATGAACCGGGCGAATGCAGAGGCGCTCACTGGATGCCTGTGAACGCTCAGTCTTTTTTTGTTTCTGAATGCTTCTTAGCTTCGAGGAGATCAGCATCTCCGACTTCATGCAGGGCTTGGAGAGCATTCTCGGAACCGATTTGGATGGACCACCAAGGGACTTGGATGTCTCATCGCTTCTTGGAGAAGAACAACGAAGAAAATAAGAAACACAGATGAACTAAGAGAAGGTAGGGGCCCTACCAAAAGGAGGGTTCTACACCCCTTTTAAACCCCCATTTTTTTATCTCGTTGTTTCTTTTTTCCTTTCCAGTATTTTTTTGAAGACCGCAAGACCGCTACTTAGCTACTACCAATGGACCAACTGCTTAGTCGGAGGCCTCGGACTTTGTTACCTTTGAGTTACCAGTAAATAGACTTGCTAATTTCATACTACTATCAATGACCTCCAACCTACTAGCGACTGACTACAATTTCCAACAGCTTGTTAAAGACCTTAGATCGACCTCACTCCTAGCAAGTCCAACTTTTCAATGACAACTTTTGTTGCCTCAGAGTCTGACCTTGCCTTACCATGCTCAGGTTGAGCTTTCGCCTGAAGGCCCGCATGGCAGTTCAGCCAAGTGCAAGCTGTTGGTTTTTCATGGGAAGGCCAAGAGGAGGGAAGACTCCACTCAAGGACCTATATACTTTGATCGAGACTTTCTGAAGGGACACTTCACATTCATGGATGTTCCAAGGAGAAGGAGCACATGGTGAATCGACTGAGACACTCCCGGGAGGCCCTTTGGAGCGTTCCTCCACCGATGGTGTCTCATTCCATCTCATTCCGGTTGCCAGGCCAATCCTCCACCGATTTGCACAGCACCCTAGGTGGCGCTTGTTCAACAACAGGAAGCACAGAGTTGGCACCCGTGATTTCTGTGAGCAGACACGCAGGTTCCAAAGACCAGTGTCTTGACTGCAAAATGTCATGTGTTCCAACGCTGTGGAGGTTTTTAAATCCATTTTCTATCTCATTCTTGTCGTCAGGAAGCACATCTCTGCTGCCATGGCCGTTTTGTCTCCAACCTCCGTGGCGAAGAGGGAGAAGAAGGCTGTGTTTCACAGCGTGTTTGTACTCTTTTCTCCCCGTTTCTTTCGGAGATCTTTTGAAAGTGGTCGTATGAACCTTTATAGATCTTTTGGTTTTACCAATTTTCCTCTCCCGGAGACCGTCAGATGCGAATGGAGCTTCTAAGTGCTGTTAACGTCAGGAGCTCCGACGCCGAGGATCAAGTCAACAGGCAAGTCGACAGATCAAGGGATAAGATCCAAGATAATCGTGCCATGGCTTGCTTGGTGTCTTGAAAAATCACGAGTCCCGGCTACTACCAAGCCAAACTATTTTGTCCCTTTTGCAGAGTTGCCAAGCTGAGAGCCTGAGTTGCAGGCAGATGGCTTTGGAAGCTTTCACACCCAGGATGCTGGGTCACCCAACAGTGCGGCAAGGACGCAGGCAAACTATTTGATTGATATTCCTATAAGCAACTTATGCAACTCACGCAGCTCTTCACAACTTGTTGACTTCCTTGCTCTCCTGTGACACACAACATTTTGACAGTTTCTTCTCTCCAGGGCCCCTATGGGACTAGCTGAGAGGCCAAGCTCGATCGATCATCGCAGTGAACACCAAATCGGGGAGCTGGGGGGAGTTGTCGACGAGCTTGGTTTCTGCGATGATGCCGGACATTGGTGGCAATAGGCTGTCCGAAGGCAGGACGGCGACTTTTTAAACATTTTGAGCTCTCAGAGGTGCTTGAAGGGCTCAGTTGTGGATCAGAATCTTTGCTGACGGTGTCACCAAAGCTGCCAAAGGCAACTTGTACACAAGACAACATGTAAACAAATATCAACAGTACCAAAAAACGGAATGAACCCAAAGGCTGACCGAGCGCCCCGGTGCTCCGCTCCCTTATGTGTTTACCAAGAAAACATTTGTAAGATTTACTGTAAGATGGGTTCCAACGGTTTACCAATTTTGGTATTGTGGACTTGGCACAGCAAGTCTATTTGCTGTCCAAGCTTGGATCTGCAGCTCAACGTTGGCATGTGGAAAGAACGCTGCGTGATCTCACCACAGCAGGTTTTGTGCTCGAATAGACGATTGGACTCGTGTACCTGCTTTTGTCGTGCAGTTAAGATCAAAACAAGCACACGTGGGCAGATCATTCGCTTGAAACTTGCCAAATGCAAGTTTGCTTTTTGAAGTATGCTTGGAATGAGCAAGGCTTGAACGCTTGCAGAGGTTGTGTTGTGCATCAAAGGCCACCAACAATTGGGTATGCGTTTGTATATAGTATATGGAATTGGACCCCGATTGTGGACGTTCCACTTCTTTGTAATTGGCGTTGACTTGCAACGATAGGATTAGTAAGAAGAATTCTTCAAAGAGCAGCGAACAACCGAGAAGAATGCATCAGAACCGATTTCCTGATTTCAATGTGCGACTTATATCCTTGTCATATTCTGTTGCCAATTAACTTGCTACTTGATGGCCATGCGCTGTCTTCGTAAAGTTCATGCAGGCTGGTTTGCCATGGAACTGATCCTTTGTTCTGTTTCAATGCCTTCCTCTGTTGCAGGAAATTAAGATGATGGATGCGGACGAGGTCCGAGAGAGGGCACAGGAGTCCGTCGATACCTACTGACTCTTGACTTGAACATGCACTGTGTCGATGCAATATGTTCAATATGCTGACGGAGAAGTTGCCCATGGTGGGTTGCAAACCCAGAAGGAAACAATTTGGAGTCTGGATTGTTTCACGCTATTAGGTTGGAGGCCATGGCTAGTAGGTTGGAGGCCATAGCTTGAAGGTTGGAGGCCATTGCTTTATCATATGGCTCACATGGCATCCTCGGAACAAGATGCTCCAAGGTCAGAAGCATGACATTCAGGGTATCGTGGGAGATCTGGTCTCCAAATATCTCTTGGATCGTCCGGAGGAGTTCACGCCAACCACCCCTTTGTGTTCCGTGGAGATGCATATGTATAGCATTGTGTGAGGCTCAAACAGGTGCAAGGCTGCAAGATCCGTTTCCCTTTTGTTCACACCTGCAGGACATGAACCCGCATGAATACTTTGCACAGCAACTCAGGCTGGGCTTGGTTCGTTTCTTTGAGGGCAAGACATGAGCTTTTTTCGAATGTTGGAACAAGGAGACATCACCTGACACACGCAAGTGTGATGGCCAAGTTTGCCCTCCACAAGACGGATCCGAGATACGGAGTAGAAAGAACAGTTTTCTGGAGTGAGGGTTTCCAGGAAGCTCCTTTGCAGGTTGTGGGCTCAAAGGATATATGGGGATGTACTTTTGTTGGGAGGAGCCAGTAGGTTCTCGCATACCGGGTATATACCGTAAGCCGTAAGCCCTTGCCAAGTTGCTTGAATTTAGAATTTAGAATTCTGGGTTTGTTTAGCCCTAGACTTCAGAGGCTCCAGAGGGTTACCACTTTTGGCTTGGAGGCTGAAAATGCTGGCGGGAGATGAGGCATGTGCAGTTGGTTCTACCCAGGGTTTTGGATGTCATTCAGACGTTCATTAAGATTCCAAGAGGCCCATTTGGTGGAGGCAGCAACGAAGGCATGATGTGGGCAGAAAGAACACGGATTTCTTTTCCAATGAGACAAAGCACAACATAAAACATAAAGTGCATGAAAAGACAATGAACAAACTAAAGAAAAAAGACCAGACAAGAAAGCGAGTATTCTTTTTGTATCATTCCGATGAGAACGGTCGAGGTCCCAGGCTATGCTTTGCGACAGCTCTTTGAGGCCACCAAGAGGACAGAGCCGAGCCGAGCACTGGAGACGGTGAGCTGTGTTGAACCGCTTCGAGCGATCCTATGATACCCCAGACCACAAGAGAAACTTCTCTCTCCCTCTCTCTCTCTCTCTTTTCGGCTTCCATGAAAGACCGGCGAAGAAATGTTATTCTTTTGATGACGGTCTTTCATGGAAGCCGCTTGGATGTCAGGATCACCTCTGAAATTGTTCCAAAGGAGACCATCCGGGTGGAGATCCCTAGACCCGATTTGCTCCAAGTTTTTCATTCGCTGTGCTTCTCAGCCTGTTCGAGAGCTCTCAAAGGTGATCATTGAGGAAAGCCTCAAGGTGCTGAACTGTGATCGCATCTCCTTATTCGTCTTTGACAAGCGAATCGAAATGTCACTTGGTGACATTTCTACTATTAGAATAGGGAGACCTCCCAGTTCGACCTTCTGGAAGAGGAAAAATAGACCTGTCTACACACTATTGGGGGTTTCCCCAGTAAAATACAGATCCCAGTACACATCCCATATACTTCTTATTTGTATTTCCCCAATAGCCATGCTATGTGGTCTTGCAAAACTAATAGGCGCACGGGCGCCGTCGGGTCACCGTCAGAGCTGGTGGGCGGATGGTGTCAAGGTCATATTTTGATGACGTCCCGGTCATGTTGTGACGGTGTCCCGGTCATGTTTTGATGGTGTCCCGGTCGTGTTGTGATGGTGTCCCGGTCGTGTTGTGACGGTGTCCCAGTCATGTTGAGAGTTCGTCAGTTTTTAGCTGCTGTTGCCGAGAGCAGAACAAACCACACCGGTCATGTTGTGACGGTGTCCTGGTCATGTGATGCTGGTGCCCCGGTCATGTTGTGACGGTGTCCCGGTCATGTTGTGATGGTGTCTCGCGAATGTTGCGATGGTGTCCCGGTCATGTTGTGATGGTGTCCCGGTCGTGTTGCGCT
>CAXAMN010007036.1:39614-59560 GCA_963970005.1 Durusdinium trenchii
AAGATGAGAACTGGCGACTTGGTAGTACAACTTTAGTACGCGGAGTATCTGGGGAGTGGGAAGATGAGAACTGGTGACTTGGTAGTACAACATTAGTACGCGGAGTATCCGGGGAGCTGGAAGATGAGAACAAGCGACTTGGTAGTACAACTTGAGTACGCGGAGTATCTGGGGAGCTGGAAGATGAGAACTGGCGACTTGGCAGTAGAACTTTAGTACACGGAGCAATCTGTGGAGCTGGAAGATGAGAACTGGCGACTTTGTAGTACAACTTTACTACGCGGAGGTGACTTTCGAGAGGTGAAGAACTTGCAGAAAACAGGTGTTCCTGCGCTTCAGAAAGACATACAGAGAGAGACACATACACACACAGACATAGATACACACACACACAGAGACCCACACACTGCCTCAACACCCTCGACTTAACACTTCACACTGAACACTTATAACACACTTAACAGATAACTCGCACTCTGACTTCCTACGTGATGAAAAATGCTTTCGGGCCACTCGTCGTCTAGTTTGCATTTGCATCATCTGCATGGTAAGGTGTAGCTTTACCGAGGCCGATGTGTTATAGCTTCGTGCAGCTGTGAATGCATAACCTCTTACACACCTATACAAGTTCAATGCACTAATGAGACTTCAAAGCTGTGGATTGCTGCACGTTTCTCAAGGTTATCTAGCGGCTTAGGGAAAGGGAAATTGAAGTGCTATACCTGGCCTTTGAATTGTAGCTACCCCAGGTCCGTATAAATGCTCTTGTGCTATACCTCTTACACACCTATATAAGTTCAAAGCACTAATGAGACTTCAAAGCTGTGGATTGCTGCGCGTTTCTAAAGGTTATCGAGCGGTTGACGGAGAGGGAACTTGAAGTGCTATACCTGGCAACTGAATTGTAGCTACTGTGGTGTAGCTTCGTGCAGCTGTGAATGCATAACCTCTTACACACCTATACAAGTTCAATGCACTAATGAGACTTCAAAGCTGTGGATTGCTGCACGCTTTTCAAGGTTATCTAGCGGCTTAGGGAAAGGGAAATTGAAGCGCTATACCTGGCAACATGCTGTTTTTGGCCAACCACGTGCTGGTTGACAAAAAACGCTGGCTTTCGTTTTGCAGCTTCTAAGGTGTTGTGATGCTGTCCCAGTCATGTTGTGATGGTGTGGCGGTTATGTGATGATGGTGTCCAAGGAAGACATGGTCGATGTGTTGAAGACAGCAGTTGTTTCCAGATTTTGCCTTTTGTCCTAGTTTGTATCTTGCTATAAGGGTCTCCAGCTGGGCTAATTTGCTTCTTGCTGTGACCAGTGCAGATGAAACCATATGAAACCATGAGGTTGGTACTCAACGCTTCAAACCTGGAGCATCCAATTCGTGTCAGGTTGGGCGCGTCGCTTTTGAAACGACACGAGTGGTAAACCATTTTTGGGTCCTGAAACCACCTGATGTATTTTGGTTTGTCAAAAAACACATTGAAGAGTTTCGAGGCCAGGGCAAGGCATTGCCGGCACGGTCTTCACGAATGTGTGCCCTGGCAACGAGTGAGTGTCGGCATTCACGTGGCACTGCTGTGAGCACATGTAACACAGCACCAGCTGCACAGCACGCACCGGCAGCTCAGGCAGTCGGTGAACATCGCTGAAGCTCAGCGCTGCAATTGGTGTGTCGGACGCCGATCGTGTCGGAAGACCCGACGACCGCATTTGGACGCCGAAGGGAGTCAACGGAGCACCCACCTTGGTCGGTTTGTTCGATGTCGAGCGCAGTGAGAAAATAAGGACTGCTACAATGATTCGAGATTTGATCAATCCTTTGAAGCTTGATGCAGGCTTTAGCAACTTTATCCGACTTGACACCAACCGCCAGTATTTTATTCAAAGGCTGACGCCCCAACTCCGCACTATGATAGAATACTGAATACACACGACATGCCAGTGTTTTGCATCACCTGTCATACCCCATACACCAAAAAAGTATATAGCAAATACAGAATTCAGAGGTACTCAATGAAAGGATTGATACAATTGGCGTAAAGAAAATACTTGTCACGAAAGCTAGCCTTAGCTAGCTGGAGTTGCTCTTGCTTTAGCAAGTTAAGTGACGGGGTGGACGCACCTCAGAAACCTCAAATAATTGATTAAATCAATCTTATGGACCCCCCCCCCCCGTGGTGGGGAACTTTTAGACCAATGCGCCGCCAGCCTTTTCTCGCATAGGTTGCTCTTTGGCAATCTTGGATGAATGTCTCTGCAACTGCTTCATATTCATGAAGCTGTTGCATGGTGGTAGCTCCAGAATGGAGAACTCGCAAGGGCATTCCGAGCTTATGATAGGCATGAGGCCATAAGTATTTAACAACGAATATGTCCAAGCAAACTATAAGGCAATTGAAACAATGAGATCACCAGACACATAGGACGTAAGATGCCAAGTCCTCAAAGCCATGTCACACGCCATCCAAAAGCTTGCGCACGCGTGAGTCAACCATTGTGGACTCAAAAAAACGCAAAAATGCAGTGGTCCTAGGCACACTATGCAATCCAGAAAACATTGGTCAATAAGCAAGTAAAACTATTTCACTAAACAAAAATGTGTTGAAATAGAGGGGTGTTGATACATATTGATACCTAGGCACACTATGCAATCCAGAAAACATTGCTCAAGAAGCAAGTCTAACGCACACTTATGCCACAACAAGTTGATACATCTCCATATGGATATACATATATATATATTTATTTGTTTATTTATACATATATGAAAATAGTATTTAAATTCTGTTTTATGTGCACATAGAGTACTCACACAAACAGGCAGTTCATACTTTTGCACATATATGAGGAAACGATTTGTAGATAGCAGAATAACTGTCAGCCTGCAGCAATGTGTAGTTCACGATATGTACGTTTTTTGAGTCCACAATGTTGGACTCACGCGTGCACAAGTTTTGGACGTGTGCCCAGTCCCAAACAGAAGAAACACAAAACATCCTTTCGGAATGTTGCACGACCATAACATGCATCAACACCCCTCTATTCCAACATATCTTTGTTCATTGGAATAGTTTATACGCGCGACCTACAAAGGACTGCAGCAGTGTGCTTAGGTTGTGTCACGCGCCGGGCGTCTGCGATACATGCCTGCCCTTGACACACCTAGTTCACGTGGCAAAGTGAAGGGTGTGCGTTTTCTAGAAGCAGAGCTTGGCCGCTTCATGACACCCTTCCTGATTTTCTTTGATTCTTCTACCCTTTGCGCAGTCAATTTCAGGTTTTCTCGAGCACCACCTCCACGTTCACGTTGCCCCTGCACCCACTGTTTCCATTGGTTCTTGGACCATAGTGGATGCCCAACCTTACGGGCTAAGATTTGTATATTCGTCATCTGACGAGTTGTTGGTGCATGAAGTGCAGAATCATGAGTCCAAAGCTTAGAGAATTGTATAATTTGGAGCTTCAGTTGAAAGGTGCTGCGGTGCACACTCTGAATTTGGCGAAACCACAGGTTCAGCTCTGCATGCAGTGCTTCATTGCTTGTAGTGCCGGACGGCATAAGCATCCGAGTGGTTGCGCACAGGTTGTGCCGGTGTCTTAGAATGTTGAACAACCACTCCAGTTTATCTGGAGCTGTTGCAGTGTACAACATTCTGCCAACCGTCAACATTCTTCCTTCGAGCTTCCGCCCCATTTCAGAAAAATACGTCGAGGACAGCGCTGCCAAGGCTTCAATGAACTGTATTCGTGTTGGCCATACTTGTAGCTCCTCAATTGATACCAAAACACGTGAAGCTCGTGCTCCCGACATTTTGCCGGTAAGGATTTGGGAGCGTAACCCTTCTTCTTGTGCAGATAGTCTCCTTGCATCTTTGCCTGCAAACATTGGACCCCAAACGTCGCTACCAAGTCTTGGGTCATGTCCTTGAAACTTATGCAAACATTTTCTGAGGAGCATAGACCCCTGTGTCTTCCGACTCCCCGAGCTTTGTTCGTAGCGCATTGCAATGTGAGTGGCATCAAGCGACACTCCCTGGAGGCTAGGCAAAACTTTTCGCAGCTCTTCCACAAGACTGGCGCTTGGTGCGTCCACAGAGACATGCTTCACTTGATGCAGCGCTTGGGGTGGCAGTGCTGTGGTAATACAAGTTGCAATTTCTTCTGGACCTTCTCCGGCAGCAGGTAGTAAACCGACAACGGCGCCTGTTCGCCCTTTGATTGAGATGACCCTTGCAAAGGCATCTGCACCGTGAAATGGAAATTGCTGCTGCACTGCTGCCGGATCGTTAAACTTTGCTTGGCCTAACACACCAAAGCACACTCGAAAAGCACCATCAATTGACAGGTACGTGTATTCATCTCTGCCGATAGCACGCTGTTGGATACTTTGAATAATTTCTTTGGTAGCCGGGGCGCTGAAAATATCTTCTACCATTGGCCACCAGCTGCTGCTGTGTGTTGGCAGCAAATTGGCTAAAGAATTTTCTTGCGCAACTGCACGCATCATGAAACGCGGCCAGGTGGTTTTGACCTGAGACTGGTTAGCTGTCTTGATACATGATAGCAAACAACTTTAAAACTACCAGCGCAGATGAAAATAGAAAGATTCAGTTGTTCTTTTTTTTCCGAGGAACCTTTGCATGGTTAACAAGAATCTCCTGGAAGAGAACCTCTGCGAAAGCATGTGTCATCCACAGGTTCCCAACACGTCTGGCCAGTAGTTGTTTATCCACAGCATGCTGGTGAACAAAGCGTGGACCAGAAGCATCCAGCAAAAGACGAATGTGCTTGTCAATCTTGTTGGATGTAGTAGAGAGACTGGGACTCACTGTTTTCCTTAATAATGCAGAAGTTCTCCTGAGGTATGCTCCATGAGTCTTTCCTTGTCGAAGCATATCTTCGTCGTGAAAGGCCAAAATCATCCGCAGTTGCTTGGTGCCAGAACAACAAAATTGATTCTTGGCGTTGTGATATTTTTGCAAATGCGCTGCCACACGGGAACTTCTTTCAAACGATCGGAAGGGACATGCAGGACAGAAGATTTTTCCACCTCGGCTGCGCAGCTTTCCTTTTTTGGCAGCCTCAATGTAACCCTGCACTTCTGCTTCCAAAGTTTGCAGTAGGCTTCTCTCAACTGTGACACAACCTTCACCGTTGAGCCACTGTAGTTCATGAGGAGCTTCTGTATCAGTGTTAACATCGTCATCTGCATCACGTAAGACGAACGTATCACATTGATCGGGCTCTTCTTCGTCTTTTTCGATTGTAGCTTGCCGTAATCCTTCCAAAATGCAATTTGCACTGCTGTCAGCGCTGCCCCCAATGGCATCGGCTTCTGTTGGATCTTCTCCAGGCTCTTGATGTCTACATCTGCCTCTGCGCGCAACGGCGCTGGAAAGGAATCCTTCCTGCACCGCTTCAAGTGCACCAGCTGATGCCCTCTTCGACAAACAGGCTGCGTCAACAGCTGCATTGTAGCAAAGACTACCGGCTGCTAAGTCCAATAGCTGCTCCACATCCTCATTTGTCAAAGCAAGGCCCAAAGCGGTCATATTTTCATCAGGGTTCAACGCATAGATAACAGATGTAGCTCTGTCGACGCCTTCTGCCATTGCTCTTGTGAAGTCTGACATAGATAGCTGAAAACACCCATCCACGTCCCAGAGCAATACTTTGTCATCATCTTGAACTTCCAGTCCCACACAGTGTGGTAGGCCATTGTTTTCAATATGAAGCACCCACTTGCCCAGCGAGAGCTTCTCTGCCATCAGAACAGGCAACAGCTTGCAATCAAACATCTGTGAACACTGTGAATAGGTTCGGCAGTTGCGCTCTCTCTTGTATACCTCGCGCGTTCTAACGTTTTTTCAAGAAGTTTGCTGTCGTCAGACACCCACAGACCTTTAATGTAGGAGCAGAAACTCTATAATATGTTATCACCTACATTGTTGTTTTGCACAACACAATGGAAACTCTTTTTCAAATACAGGACTAGCTTCATTGTCAGGTTGGGCGTCGTCATTCAATTTCTCCATCGCAGTCTCACGCAAAGCACCCAGGCACGCCAGAGCGTGAGGAATGCAATTTCCAGAAGAGGTGAGGAGATGAGACATTGGAAATTTTGATTCCATGACTTCGGACGCTTTCGCTTTCAAACCACAAAGGATTGTCAAATGTTTCTTTTCCTTGATGTTGACAACAAAGGTTGTGTCGTCTTGAATGTGCGATTCGCTTTGCTTACAAAGATCTTCTGCTGATACACCATCCATGGCTGAAATGCGGACACCGTCAAAGTGTAAGGATAAATGCTTGGGAGAATACCTGCGCATAAGGAAGCCATACCAGGAAGAAAGAACATAGTAGTCTTCACAGGCGAAGTATAAAGCAGACAATATAGATGATTCTGGATTCTTCTTGGAAGTGTCTGCGCAGAGGGCCTTATACTCCGATACAAGCAAAGAAGCAGCGAGCCACCTGTACCAAATCGAAGCTCGTTGCAATCGTTGCACAAAGTCTGACTTGGCTACCTTTTGTGGAGGCGTGCCACCGTATAGGATTGCAGTCAGCATATGCTTTCCCTCATGCTCTGGCATCTGGAGGTATTCTGCACATACTTTTGTGCGATCTGCGCATTGCCTTTTGCAGCTGCTTCAGCTGGAAAGGTTTGCCACAACACAAGTCATATGCGTTTTCAATATATAGTTTTCTTAAATTAGCACGCAAAACCTTTCGCAAACCATTCTTTAGCCAAGTTGCTTCATCACTTCTTCTACTTCTTGCGGTATTGGAGGTGAGACCCGCAGCTTGTCAGACAATTGACGGAGAAGGGTGAATATACAGTTGCTGATATCCAAATCACATGTGTCGGTAAGCAAGAACATCTGCGCGCGCCGAGAGAACTTTTGCGCTCCGACATTTGTGACCTGTTTTCTTGTCCGAATAGTTGCCCCTGTATAATGGTAGGAAGATGTGGATTCAACAAAACGTGCAGTCCTATCCCTTTGCGCCGATAATCCTTGTTCTTCTTTGGCTCGTTTGGTCGGTCTCTCTGTGATAAACATCTTGTCCAGCAATTGGCTGCTGTTTGCTTCTGCGGCTTCCAGTTTTGCCGCTCGCTCCGATGCCTCCTCCTTTGCTCGCTGTTCGTCAGCTGTCTTACGGCCCCGCGTCCCCTTGCGGCTGCCTACTGAGGTCAGAACAGTCGCCAAAATGGAAGCATTGTCTCGGCGAAAGGCATGCCCAAAAACGTACTCATAGAACGCCTCAGTGTCATACCTCTCGGGAAGCTCTTCTTCGCACATGCGATCCTGGTGATGAATGATATCTTGCAGCTTTCTTTCTGTATGCAGAAGCGGAATGTAGCAGCTCTCAGCTTTGAGCCTGCCAGGAACCTTGAGGCACATTCCCATGTCAACCAAACCAGATAACAGCTCATCCTTAGATGCTGGCGGTCCATCCCTGCATTTCATGAGCCTCAAAGCTCCAGCGGACGCAACTGCCTTTTTGTTTTCTAACATAAATGTGATCAGTCCCTCGTGTGCACTCTTCCACTTTTTGTCCACTTCAGTCTCCTCTTCCGGCTGGTCGATGTTGATGATATGATTGATGCGAGACGTGGCAACTCGCACATCTCGCGGTGGCAAGCCGCATGCTTCCCTCATGCAAGCCTCAGTCAACCCATCGTCACCACCCCAAACGACATAATCCTCAATCAGCTTTCGGCAATCCTCTTTGCCATGTTTGGCTTCAAAAGCATGTTGCAGTTGTAACGCGGCGCCTATGGCAGGTCCGGAGATGAGAAAGTCAGCTAGATCGGGATCTTTTGGAAAGACACCATCTCGGTGGATGTCCTCATACGTCTTGTTCAAAGCAGCTGGATCCTCAAACCTGGCTTTCACTCTCCAAACAAACACACGTCGCATCATGGAATTGAAATCCTTCTTGCTAACCTCTGCAAAGGTTAACATCTTGTTCGCTTCCAGGCGCTTCCACCCGACACAATGAATCATACGCGTGCGAAATCCATATGGCTTCCTGCCAGCAATGCCATCTCCACTAGCGAACTTTTTGAACAGATCTTCTCGAAGCTTTCTATTCGTGGCAGGCGTTTCTTGTCCAGTCAATATGCAGCAACCATTTAACTGTTCGACTTGCTTTCTCATCTCGTCTTCATTGAACCAAATATTTGGATCAAAAAAGGCTGCGTTGTGTCCATACATCGCATGCAAGTGTGTGGAGTAAAGTGACTGCCCAACACCCCCAGCAGAAAGACCAATAAACAATCGCACAACATTCAGACCTCTCTTCGCCAATGCTTGAGCTGCTTGACAACATTTAAATACGCTAACATTTCCCCAAAAGGTCTGCTGGTAGAATTTCATTAGTCGAGCCATTACGTCTGCAGGAATAGGACCTTTGATCGAGTGTGGCACCCGCAGATAGCAATTCGTCAGGCTGGCTCGCTCCACTTGATACGCTGCTAGAAGGTCATCCTCATCATATTTGATGGCGCAATCATCATAACAGCATGACGGTTCTGGCTTCTTGGGCTCCTTGCACCACTCACTCATGTAGTTCAGCAGCTTGTCTTCAGTGATCTCCCGCGACAGTTGCCTCTTTACCGCCAGCACAGTTTTAGCTGCAAGAATCATCCAGGGAAGAGTGCGGTCATTGGCTTCCTGCCCTTCTTCTTCCGCTTCCTCAGGCACATGTGCTTCACCAGCTCTTCGTCTCATTTTGCCACTTTCGCCCAAGTTTTCCAAACAAGCGTTTTGACAAGTCACGCGTAGCTTGCTTTCATCGCACTCAGCCTTGCTCCACAGAGCACTAATTTCTGAAATAAGGTTTTGAGGATCTCTGGTGGTTTGTCGTGGGAGCAGCCTGAATACACCCTCAACATGCATCAGAAATACTTGTACTCTGTCATGATCTGGAGGTATTCCACGGTGCTGTTGAAATGCACCGCTTGGAGTGCGCATATAGCAGTCACCTTCGTGAAAGCGTAATGTGCTTCCTCCTTCTGCAATCCAATACACAAGCGCATGCTCTCTCAAAAATATATCTGCCTGCCGCACCCTAGCGAATGCTAGCACTGCTACACTCACGCGCACGAAATACTCTGACAAGGCAGGAGCTAACTCCTTCACTTGTTCCGTCCATCCCCGCACAGAATGAAGAATTGTGTTGGACTTGTCCTGTAACTCTGCCGGGTCGCCTTGAAAGCTTGCATTGATACTCTTCAGTTCTGAAAAGAAAAAAGCGAAATCTTCGTCTGAAGTATGTGCACCTGGCATAAACCTCCTTCGTCGTAGAGCAGAGAAGTCGTTTGCAGAAACATTTGCATCTTCTAAGTTCAGCAGCTGTTCTTCTGCTTCTTCCTCCTTGATATTACATCCCTCCTGCGGCGCCGTCTCTTGCCTGTTCTCTGCTGCAGTTCTGGAAAGATTTGCTCGAGACCTGGACGCACTTGCAGGAGAAGGTTGAGACTTTGCAGCTGTTTTCTTTGCCGACAACTGCGATGCCACCGGCTCTAGAGGTTCGATCGTTTCATCTGGCGCCTCACCAACTTGTGGCATGTAATCTTCTGCATCCTCCTGCTGTGCAGCAGCACTTCCTCCTACTACATCATGTGGCCTATCTGTTTCCGTTGTTTGTTCAGGCTCTCCAGCACTCCGAAGAATCCCGCTAAGTGAGTTTCTGAGAGCTGCACTATTGCTTGTGTGAGCAATCGCTGTCCGAAGAAACCGTTGCCGTTTCTCAAGAGTAGCTTGGAATGATCCCATCAGAGGAACGGATAAAAGATGCAACAAGCAGATCAATCGCACTGCGTGCTGTGATCGGACATCATTGGCGGTGAATATGTCTGAAAGTTCAATGAACTCCACAAGGTGAGCATGTCTCTCTATCTCAGGGTGGTACCAAGCACTCAAAAGAGCCTGCAGCTTTACAAACTCGCAACGATCAAGGCAATGTACAAAAAGATGTGCTGCAGACATCCGGGCATCCCACTCTAGATCAGACTGCAGGGTATCAAATGGCATTGGTAAAGTCCAGAAAAGCTGAGGGAAAAGGAATAATGTGTGCCACATGGAAGCTACCCGAGCAGAAAATTGCATCAATCGTCTTTGTGTTTCAACAGGTTCCTGATGAAGTGCAGGGACGCCAACCCAAAATTGTTGTTGCAGAAATCGCCGGGCTAGAGCTGCGTCTCTGTTTCTTTCCCCTTCCACAGGCGGCGCAGGCTGACAACCCACCCAATACCCTCTTCTGAGAGCTGCGCAGCGTCCTTCCCATTCTCTCTTTGTAATACTTCCATCACATGGGTTGAAAACAGCTCTGAAAGTATTGGCGTTCCGACGTATGGTCATAGGAAACTCTCTAATCAAGGAAAAATATATCCTGAGTCTCTTCAAAACCCGCCTGCGGTGCTCACCTTCCAGCAGTGATTCACGTGGTGTGCTGCTCACTCGAGCTAAATGTCTGATGCGCGCTTCTGCGTTACCAGCTTCCATTCGCCACTGCTGATCATGTTCAAAAGGTGTCGGTAGCCAAAACCATATGTCAGGCATGTACGCAAGCAAGGCAATATGTTCCATAGCTAAATCTTCCAACCAAGCAATTCTTTCAAGAATTTGGGCGGGCGAAGGCGTCACTGCAGCAAGACTTCCTCCCAAACAATCCCGCTGCGTCAACACATCTCTGTACGAAGGGTTCTCAGTATAGAAGAAGGCTTGCTTGTTGAGAACTCTGCACACACACCAGAGTTGCTTTTCTTTTCGGAGAGGAAGATATTCGTCTATATCATCAAACATTCTTACCAGCAAATGTTGCATCTTGATGTTTGCCCAGCAGTGGTCCATGAGCACTGCTGAAACTTCTGCAAAGTCGCGAGCTAGAGACAAAGGTGTATCGCCTCGCCAAGCTTCCGCAAGAGGGTTGGCGCCTGAGATAAGCAAATACTGCACGCACTCAAGCCTGCCAAACCAAGCAGCCTGATGCAGGCAAGAATGACCTCTTTGATAATCCCTCACCGACAGGGCTGCACCATTCTCAATCATAGTTTTTGCTAGAGATGTCCATCCAGCGATGAAGCATGAGTGCAACACTGGGATGCCGTTTGTGAACGTTTGCAATGGCGCGCCTGCTAACACTAGGGTGCATGCGACATCTTCCGACTCACCATACATGCAGCAATATGCTAGGGATGAGCAGTCTCCGCTCCATACGTTGGCCGTTTGACCTTCTTCTAAAAGTTTCCGCACAGTTAGGTCATCGCCTTCACGTATAGCAGCGAAAAATTCTCGAGGCGATCGGTTATGCATAGGTACAAAGATCACATCCAGAATCTCTGGCAGCCCAATCATTTCCCAGGACTCTTCTGTCGATAGGATCCGGCCGTTAAGACAGACTTGTGTCGTGAAGTATGGTTTCTGTAAGCCTCTGCGTACTGTGTCGCATGCTGAAGCCAAAGGGTCATGCACAGGCAGCAAGGTAAGGATTTCTCCAGTGAGTGCAGAACGTATGTGAACGGATGCTCCACCCTGTACATCTTGCTCTGCTGCACCTCGTGCGCACACCTCTCTTCGATGTTGCATGAGGAGGTTGATCTCCTCATACATGAAAGGAACCTCGTCAATCCAAGGTTCCTCAGGCTGCTCTGGGTGAAGGCATACCACGTACATGGCATCGACAATCATACCATAGTATTTCTCTACAATGTATCTGTATGTGTTCAGTTGCAATCTGTATTTGACACCAGTCGCATCGGGCAGATGGCTAAGTGGCGCCATTAAAGATTGCCACTGATTCGAATATTTGCTTGGTAGATCTTTTGTACGCTTCCAGTCAAAAAGCCTCAGTGAGATACGGCACAATGATTGCCTGGCTTTTGTTTTCAAAAAATGGAGTTAACGTTTTGTTACCTTGCTTAGCAGTACTGATGTCTATCTGAGAAACACAAAGTTGCCACGCATGTTGGTGGCGACAAAGTCTATGCTCCCAGCCAAGCTTTCATCTGTAGCCCATATACACCATTCCGTGCGGAATGCCAGCATGCACGAGGCTTCCGTCAGGAAATGTTGAAAAAGTGTCATCTCTCTGCACTGACCGTCTATGGCGCCACCGTTCAGGATGCATTCACACTGCAGGTGCGTCCATGTGCCAGCTTCAGCGCTTAGCTCAGCATTCTCAGACCACATACGCTTGATTTCTGCTGGCTGCATAATGAAGGTGTTGGCTACTGCGCTATGTTTTCCACTGTCCAGTATGCATCTCAAAGCCAAGCACAGTTTGTCGAGAGGAATCTCTTCCAATTGGAGGAGCTGTCGCAAGGGATCCAACTCGTTCAGCCCTGCTTCCTGCTCAACCATCTCATACGCGTATGTAGACTTTACATTCTTCAAATATTTTGGCCGTGGCCAATAGCTGGACCTTTGCATACGCTGAATGGTGATGTCTGCGTCAAAGGCCTGCATGGTCGTTTCTTGACATAATGGATTTAGCGACCAAAACTAATAACATCTTTCTTTTGTACCCGAAGCGCCTGGGAGAAGGTAGCCAAGAATGAAGTGACTGAAAGCTCGATCTCTCTTCCGTCTACAAAGTATTTGTGACCATCTGATTGGAACTGAACTTGTTGATCGCGGGGGTGCTCGTGGCAACGTTGCAACCATAGTTTTTCTGATAAGCTGACCGTGTCTTCTGGACACTGCGCAGGCAGGACAGGCGGATCAAAACCTTCTGGTGGAAGAGGAATGCGGATTCCTCTTCGATAGCCAGTCTGTCTGCTGAAGCGTTGCGCAATACATGGAGGCATGGCTTGGTCCCAAATGCGAATATGATATTGGATTTGCAAGCTCCTAGTCAAAGATGTAACGAAGTATTCCGCTTGAACCAGAGACCATCCTTGTTCAAGCAATGTCTCCACCGTCGGTATAGTGCGCCGTGGACGTCTTTCTCGGTCCTCGCGCGCTCGCAGCGCAGCCGTACGATTGCGGCAAATCTGCAACCAATCCGCAGGGCTTTGCGAACCACCCAAGACATCGGGATGCTCTTGAGCGTTCGTCTCCTTTCAACGTTTAAGCTTCATTATTGAAAAATCGTTTTACAAAGCTCTTGATTCCAAAAGCTTGAGTGTTGTCTAGTGTACCACCGTCCTCCCACAACGAGTTCACCTTGAAGATTGTATACCCTTCCACAAGCTCAGGTGTCCAGTCTCGCACTGCCCCAATGTGTACTTTGCGTGTGGGCCGCAAAATGCACGTTAAGTCGGACCAGATCTCAAATGCAACAAAGTGATGACTGCGGTGTAAGAGATACTTCCCTGGCCCCATGGATGTGGAAGAGCTTACCGGCGATAACTGTTTCCTGAGTTCACAACTCAGAAAACAGGCGCAAGTCGTTTAGCAAAACAATGTCCAAGTGTTGTCTTGCGTACGAGGCACCCGAAAGGCTTGAGAAATTGATTGCCATCTCTCAACGCCCAAAACGGACCATCGGCGAAGTAATTCACTGCAAAACCTAAGGCCCGTAAAGCATCCAGGAGGCATACCTCTTCGAAGGGCTTTTCTGTTATCATCCTGACAACATCTCACTGAAAATAGGAAAGCTTATCCAGACAGACAAGCGTTTCATTCTGAACGCTTGCTCTTCATCTATGCAAAAATATTTTCCAATCTGTCAAGCTTAAGATTACTTCTAGAAATGTTTCGTTTCTCAATATATGCAGAGCCACTGTGCTTTGGCAGCCATGCGTTTCCGCGGCCTGACTGGTGCACTTTTTAGATTCTTGAATGTGATATGCCTTTAGACTGCTGTTGTGTTTTTTGTATGTTATTGGTCTGCCTGTCACGAATGGCCTCGCATACACTCTCTTCTTGTGTCCTTGCAGAAGACGGTCTGATGGCCTTCAGAAACTGATTTCCTTGAATATACACAGCTGTCCTGCTGGCATCCTTCGCAGTATCTTGGAACTCTGCCAACACGCTCTCAAAGTAGCGGTTGTAGACAGATTTCCGATACCTGGAAGTAGATGTAAACTCGCGCGCATGCTTCCAAACCCAAGTCCTGTACCACCTATCCCGGCGGCGTTTTTTCTGGCGCCTGGTCAAGGAAGCACCTAAGCTGAAAAGTCAAGAGTGTAGAGTGTGTATACGCTATAGCTGTAGCTAGAGTCCTGAGCTGTCTGCCTTCTGCCAGACTTTGGCTGATATCCACACTCTCGAGGTTTGGACACGAGCTGCCTAGGCCAAACAATGTACAGACTACTACAATGCCAGTCATATAATAACCTGCGCACTGCAACGCACTTCGACCGAGTCTCTCTGCTCCTCCTCCCATGCGTCGGACCATGACTGCCACGGCTCAAGCTTCGTCCACTGAGAGGCCATGGTGGTGTCAGGTGTAAGCAGCACGCAAGTTGCGAATTGAAAAGCTTGAGTTGTAATCGCTGCAGAACTTCATCGCTTCCGGCTGAAGCATATTTACAACCACACCTTTCAATATCGACATCTCTATCGTATTTCATTGGAATACGAAGCAGTAAGCATGAACTTTTTTCTGAGAAGCTGTTTATGACATCAATGTCATTTTCTTTTCGACTCTGTCATATGGTTACCAAGCAGCTGGGCGGCCTTGGCTTTGGGCTCTTCGGCTGTCATCCTTACCTCAGGCCAACTGCGCTCTGGAAGCAACCTGTGTGTCAGATCTCATTGCATGTGACTTCCAAAATATCTTTCCTGCACACTGAGCTGATTCTAACCCAAGCGAATATAGGACAAGCCGATACATCAGACCAGCAGGAATCTGTTAAGTGAAAGTACTTTCAGTGATTTGTATCTGGATCATAAATGAGTTGGAAGCGAAATCTCAGGGAGCCAAGGGCTGCCGGCAAGATGACAGCACTGCCAAAATGGCCACCACCTTGTCCGAGCCCGCCACGAGGATGTCCACTGAGATCTCGCCGCCTCCTCAGATAGGTGCAACTGTATACAAGATCATTGTATTCGTGTCTTGCGTGGTGAAAGTCTTGCAAGATAGGTTTGCAGGCGTCCCAGGGAGTCAAGTGCTGTCCACAAGATGGCAGCGGAGACACAATGGCCGCCACCTTCTCAGGGCCTGTGAGAAGAATAGAATAGAAGACGAAGATGCAATATATGTAGGGGTACACAGTTCAGGGTGAGAATATTAGATGAATCCATTCCAATAAGAATAGCCAGACAGGGGTGCTGATAATGCAAATGGGCATGGCAAAATCATCAGCACCATCAAACCTGCTGCTGCAATACCATGCTCCACTACCATGCTCCCCTACCATGCTCCTCTACTACGCTCCTCTACCATGCTCCTCTACCATGCTCCTCTACCATGTCACATCGGGCAGACCACTAAAAGAAATCAGTTGTTAACAAAAGAAGCTGTGGAAGGTCTTACACAGCTCTTTCTAAACACAGTGAACGCAACACTGCTGTGGATGAGGGTTCACTGAAATCAGTTCGTATCTAATGTCAACCAAAACTGATACCTGAAGCTC
This sequence comes from Durusdinium trenchii, assembly GCA_963970005.1. Lineage (NCBI taxonomy): Eukaryota > Dinophyceae > Suessiales > Symbiodiniaceae > Durusdinium > Durusdinium trenchii. The sequence goes on from CAXAMN010007036.1 coordinate 55,146, forward strand.
AATGAAATTCTAGCAAGGGCTGTGTGTGTGTTACTTGGTACATAAATATGTATGCACATTTTTCTGTATATATAAACATTATATATATATATACATATGTGTATATATATACAGATTAAAAGTTTAGTTGTTTTACTCTCGATTGCCTCTGCCGCTACGCTCACACCAAGAATCCTGAGATTCGAGCGACGCAAACAATCTGTTTGGAAATGTCGATTGGTACTGTGGCGACGTTGAAAACCATGTGTACATCTCTTATTCTTTACCTTGCTGTGTCTGCAAAATTGGCGGCGCACATACACCTAATGGTTTTGCAAGTGTTGAGAATACAAGCAACACCTATCATCAGAGGCACCCTGAATTAGTCTCAAGATCTCACAGCATCTGGCGCCAGTCAGACAACCCCAGACAGTAACGGAAGGCAAGATTCGTCCGATGTGCGATCATCGGGGTGGAGGTGATATGGGTCTCCGGGGATCCTCAGATCGCACCGCAACATTAACTTAATCTGTTTTGTCACTAGCAGTTTCTTAGCCATGGCAATTCGGCATCTTCTGACAATCGCCCACCAAACAAGTCAGCAAGCAACTTCAAAGTAGAAAGGCAGTGACTACACAGTTGGCCCCTGCAGCGCTTCACTCTCAACTTCTATCGATTTCAGCCACGATGCGTCCACACTCGTCTGCTTTGTGACAATGTTCAACCAATACCAGATTGTGGTGTCTTTACCTCAAAGGAGCGCCGATCCGCACTTCCTGTCACTCTACCGGCTGACTGAAGGACAATCACAACTAGCAAAGACATGCCCCGCACATAGCAAACATCCAAAAAAGCCACAGCACGGCTTTGGACCTTGCGCCAGTTGTCGTTGTCCTGACGGATCCAGCGCGCAGACATGCAACTAACCGCATCTACGCAGACCTAGCATGGAGATAAGGCCCCTTGCGCGCAACCCTTTCACATTTTTACGGGTTTGTTTCGCCAATTTCCTTGGCCTAGTTTGTTCTACTCAAAACCTGAATGATGAAAAGGCAACAGCGCGCGTAAGCGTCCTCCTTCTTTCGAAGGTTGCGTAACATCTGGATGAGTTCACTTTCCTGCCACACAGACAAAGTAATCAAAGAATTGGACAAGCTCAACTGCTGTACACACATAGTTACATAGATCATCAAATGAATCAACTCGTACAAGTAGATGGTCACCAGTGACTCTTTTGGTCTTACGGATCAATGTCTTGGACTTGGAGGCTTCAGTTCTATGATGGGGACATGCGGGGACACTTTTGCCCACCGGCTTTGGTGGAGAATTGCATTGTATTTCTATTCTTTGTCAGTCAGCACAAAGGAAAACGTATGAAAGCGATAACATTTGATATTTTTTGCTAACGCAAATAAAAACCTTCGCAGACCTCATCGCAAATCTTTCGCGAATGGTTTCAATATCCGAAAGGTTGTTTAATATAAAACTCCTTACACAGGGCTTTAGATCCAATTCCATTGATATATGTTATATGTGTGAACTTCCTGTTGTTTGTGTCATGGTCTATGTTGGTTGTCGTTGTCATGCTTTTATGTTGAGTTCGAAAAGCTACATGACTTCAGCCAAGGGTCAGAGATTGAAGGTCTTGCCGCATGGTCGGCGTTACCCTTACTGCGCTTCTCCTCCTTTTTCGGCGAAGCCTTGCGCATAGGACTTTCGCAGCTGCCGATGAAATCTGTTGAACACAAACAAACCTTATAACACTGTTTCCTTCATGGGCAACTTCACCCGCGCCGACAACATAACAAATTGCAGAGTCGTTGTATGGTGCCTTTGGCCGTTTGTTTAGTAGACAGGCACTCAGTGATTAAGTACTAACTTTTCAAAGACATGAATGTGTTAAACGAACACTTTATGTTGCAGAAAAACTGTCCAGAAAAACTGTAAAGAAATGACTTCAGTGCTGAACGTGCTTGAACCGTTGATGCAATATATTGAACTTGGAGGACCCAAGCCCCAGGTCCCTCGGTCCATACAACCACAAACAATTCAAGGTGGTCCATCGTTGCCTGCAGCTCATCTGTAGCCCTTTGCGCGGCAGCAGCCTCCCGAGCAGCCTTGTCCTCCAAAACAGTTGCCGAAATGTGCTCCAGAGATTCAGAACGACGCAATCTTGGACTCATTTGTGTTGCCTATAGCCAATGATTTCTCCACATAAACTCCAAGTCATAGCCTCATCAAAAAACACAACAAATCTTTTTATTTAAGCTCATCGTGTCACATCCTTTGCGGAAACGTTAAGCACAAATACGAATAAATTAAGATGCATTCCGAATGCATCCGAAGGTTGTGTTCGGCAAAAGTTTTGAAGCCACTATACAATCAAAACGGATTTTGAACATCTGTCACGGATCCAAAAACATTCGATGTTCATGTGTTCCCTGTCGACCAACCGCCTGATCGGCGGACTGCTTCTTAGCAGAAGGGTTATGCCACTCCGCAAGCCGCTTTGCGCGGCGCTCCCGGCGTGTTGACGACATGATGCGCGCCCACCACTTAGTCTGTGAGGCTCAAAATAACATATGCGGTGTGTGTGTATATATTATATACGGAAAGTTCTGAATCATATCTAAAACGTATTAGCAACTAACCGTTCAGCAACTGTAGGTCGACCAGAGTGACATGGGACACATGGAACACATGGAACACATTGGAAAACATGTACGCCCTTGCACATCGCCCAACAGCCTAAAAAGACTCCGATCTGGTGTCGAATGCCTGCGGCAATGATTTCATACAACATCTGGCTTTTCAGTCTTTGTGCCAGATATGATGGGATCTCATACATGTGCAAAAAAGCTTCCATGCCTTCCAGATCATGTCACAACAGTTTCCGGTCACACCCCCCATCAGTCACTAGTCAATCTGTTCAAGACTAGTTTTGTTTAAATCAAATAGGCAATCTCATGGTGCTCCGCTTTATTGTATTTTCTACAGGTTCTGTATGATGACATGGTGCCCTGCATGGTCGGTCAGTAGATGCGTTGGGACCAGGACCTTCTTTACAGCTGCTTTCAGACTTTCATCGCACTCAGACCCAAAAAATATTTATGATTTTTGAGATTTTGCTGAATATCTCCTGGTCCGTGGTATAGTAACAATTTTATGTGTCAGAGTCATAGGGACAAATTATCCTGGAGGGGAAAGGTAAAGGTGAATTCCTCTTATTTCAGCCATCTACTTGTCAATGCGCTTGAATTCCCATGTCAAACCGGGCGGCGCGAAACCAAAACAAGTCTAGCACAACATCTCCTTACTACACAGGGCGGCACGAAACAAAAGCAAGGACAATATCACCCTGTCACACCGGGCGGCGCGAAAACAACGGTAGGACAACATCACCCTGTCACACCGGGCGACGCGAAGCCAACACTAGAAAAACATCACCCTGTCACACCGGGCGGCGCGAAGCCAAAGTTCTTCACCCTGTCACACCGGGCGGCGCGAACCTAGCACCACCTCACCCTGTCACACCGGGCGACGCGAAGCCAAACATCTTAACTCTGTCACACCAGGCGACGCGAAACCAAAGTTAGGACAACATCACCCTGTTACACCGGGCGACGCGAAACCAAAGTTAGGACAACATCACCCTGTCACACCGGGCGACGCGAAACCAAACACAGCCTATAGCACAACATCACCCTGTTACACCGGGCGGCGCGAAGCTGAACACAACCTTTAACACGATATCACCCTGTCACACCGGGCGACGCGAAACCAAAGTTAGGACAACATCACCCTGCTACACCGGGCGACGCGAAACCAAACATCTTCACCCTGTCACACCGGGCGACGCGAAACCAAAGCTAGGACAACGTCACCCTGTCGCACCGGGCGGGGCGAAAACAAAGGTAGGACAACATCACCCTGTCACACCGGGCGACGCGAAACTAAAGCGAGCGCAACATCACCCTGTCACACCGGGCGACGCGAAACCAAACACAGCCTACAACACGACATCACCCTGTTACACCGGGCGACGCGAAACTAAAGCTAGCACAACATCACCCTGTCACACCGGGCGACGCGAAACCCAACACAGCCTTTAACACGATATCACCCTGTTACACCGGGCGACGTGAATCCAAAGCTAGAAAAACATTACCCTGTCACAACGGGCGCCAAGAAGCCAAACATCTTCACCCTGTCACACCGGGCGACACGAAACCTAGCACAACACTACCCTGTTACACCGGGCGGCGCGGAAAAGGTACTTAATCTGGTGATCTCTGAGAACAGTCCGATTTAAATCGCAATCTTTTATATTTTCTATTTTTTTTAATTTTTCGGAGCCTTGAAAAATTTAAAAAAATTGAAAAAGTATAAAAGATTTCGATTTATATTTTTTAAATTTTTTAAATTTTTCGGAGCCT
>CAXAMN010007036.1:64560-75260 GCA_963970005.1 Durusdinium trenchii
AGCAGCAGCAGCAGCAGACCCAGCAGCAGCAGACCCAGCAGCAGCAGACCCAGCAGCAGCAGACCAGCAGCAGCAGACCCAGCAGCAGACCCAGCAGCAGACCCAGCAGCAGACCAAGCAGCAGCAGCAGCAGACCAAGCAGCAGACCAAGCAGCAGCAGCAGCAGCAGCAGCAGACCAAGCAGCAGACCAAGCAGCGCAGCAGCAGCAGCAGACCACCCAACAGACCACCCAGCGCAGCAGCAGCAGCAGCAGCAGCAGCAGACCACCCAGCGCAGCAGCAGCAGCAGCAGCAGCAGCAGCAGACCACCCAGCGCCGCCGCAGCAGCAGCAGCAGACGACCCGGCCCGGCTAGCTTTCGTTCACCCCCTCTGGCCTCAAGTATATATATATACATATATACACTTAAGTTAATTAGACTCCACAAACTACGACTCGCTTGATTTGATAGTCAGTTGAATGGCAAGCTTTCAGGACAAAGAAACTGGGCTCTTTGACTGCATTACAGCAACTGCATGTTTCACTCTCCCTCTCTGGCAAAGGATGTAGGCATGTTGAAGCCGAAGGTACGTGACACACAACCTCCTTGCCATCCCCATCGTGGACTTCGAGGGAAAGTGCTTGGGTGTGATCCAGGCGATCAACAAGAACGGTGCAGGCCTAGCCCAGCTTAAAGACTAATAGCAATGGCCTCCAACCTACTAGCAATGGCCTCCACCCACGGCCTCCAACCTAAGTGCAGAATGGTGCAAGCCTAGCCCAGCGGTAAAGACTAAAGTGCTCCACATGCCCACCATGTTATGCTCCACGTGATGCTTCTCATCATCGCAGGCCAGAGCTTCGAACCTGCTGATGAGATCCTTCTGACCAACTTGGCGCAGCAGGTCCAAACGTCTTCGAGAAAACATGAGCAGGAAGCAAAACCTGGTTGGGACGACTTCCAGTAAAGCAGGTCTCTGTGGCCCTACACAATGCAGAGTTCTACCGCGCTGCCATTGTCACCAGTGAAAGAGCCAACGCAACTGGGTTTCACAGCAAAACAACGAGCAAGTCCTGATTATGGGTTTGGAAGGGTATGAAGCATTTATGAAAGCGTGTGTGAAGCAGTCAATGGCCTCATATTGTGACAGAATCACGTTATGGTCATTCCACTCTCTTAGGCTCTCTTGAACATGATGCAATCATTGACGCATGACCTTGGCGCCCAATCTTTGGTCTTGTCTGTTCAGAGCTAAGACATGAGAGACTTGAGCAGATTGGGTTGGCAAGCTCTGAACAAGCCAAGCAGATTCGGTGTCTGAATTTTGCCCTCAAAGGTGGCGACCCACGCCTCGACACTGGTTCGAGCAGACCGCTGTACCGTCTTTCTCGTTGATGATAGGCGTCATTGAGAGGGTCGACTGTCGATCACAATCTGATTCTCGTTTGTAGACTCTGACGGCGCTGCTGTTTGTGCTGTAAGATCACACCAGGACTACAAGTGAGAGCCCAAAAGACACATTTCAATTGCACGACAGTAGAGTTTAGAAAGCAGGATTGTGCTGCATGTGAAGTTGGCAGAAGCACCAAGGGGACAGAAGAATGATACGAATGTCCAAGGGCGAGGGGTCAAATATCCAACTCTTTCGGTGTCAAACATCCCCTCTTTTGAGAGACTGTGATCAATTGGCCTTGTTTTCAGTGACATGTTTTTCTACATAGACGTCTCCGACATTCATGTCTGGGACAGTGAGGTCTCGGACATTAATCAGTGTGTCGGACAGTGAGGTCTCGGACAGTAAGGTCTTGGACGGCACAATTTGGAGGAGGGAGGCGCCATTACTTCTGAGCCACCCGAAGGTAAAATTTGAAGAAGAGAGGTGGCACTCCAAAGGCGCATGCCCTTCCAACCCCCCGAGGGTACAATTTAGAGGAGGAAGGTGCCGTTCCGATGGTGCATGCCGAGGGTAAAATTGAGGGGAGTAAGGTGACATTCCAACGGTGCATGCCTTTTGTGAGCCATGTGAGGGAAACATATACAGGAGAGAGGTGCCATTCCAACGGTGAGCCAGTAACATTTAAAGGCGGAGGAAGGTGCCATTCCAACGGCGCATACCTTTTGTGAGCAACCCGAGGGTAAAATGTAGAGGAGGAAGGTGCCATTCCAACGGTGCATACCTTCTATGTGAGGTCTCGGACAGTGTCGGACATGAATGTCTCGGAAAGTGAGGTCTCTCGGACAACATTCAGATCTCGGACGGTGAGGTGTCGGGTCGGGCGTTAATGTCTCTGACAGAGACGTCTCGGACATTGATGTCTCGGGCAATGAGGTCTCGGAGACACGCTTTCCTGTCGGCCATGCTCCATGGAGCTCCAACGGGCTCATGAGCCATGTGAGGGAAACATATATAGGGAGAGAGGTGCCATTCCAGCAGCGCATGCCTTTTGTGAGCCACCTGACATAAACATATAGAGGAGGCAAAATTTAGAAGAGGGAGGTTCCATTCCAACTGGACATTGATGGAGAGTCTTCCGGACATTCATGTCTCGCACCGTGAGTTTTCGGACATTAAGTCTCGGAGAGTGAGGTCTCGGACATTAAAATGTCTCGGACAGTCAGGTCTCCGACTGGTGTCTCGAATGTGGTCTCGGCCTGGGAAGGTCTCAGGCATGAATGTCTTTCAACAGTGAGGTGTCGGACATCAATGTCTCGGACAGCGAGGTCTCCGACATTGATGTCACTGACAGTGATGTCTCGGACAGTAAGGTCTTGGACATAATTATACTGTCTCGGACCGGGATGTCTCGGACATTCATGTCTTGGACAGTGAGGTCTCGGACAGTCATGTCTTGGACAGTGAGGTCTCGGACAGTCATGTCTTGGACAGTGAGGTTTCGGACATTCACATTTTGGACATTTTGATGCCTCGGAAAGTCAAGTATCGGACATTATAATGGCGCGGAATGTGGTCTCGGACGTGTCAGACACATTTAGACACGACTGAAAGGGGAGATACTTGACGCCAAATGGAGGGGATATTTGACCTCCCCCCCGATGTCCAAATGCTCAAAAACAACTCAGAAGAAAAACTGGCACGGAGGATCAGTGACCTCTGAACCACAGCCCGTCTGAACCAAAGGCTTCGGCACTCCAGGCTTAAGACCTTGTAGCGGTTGACGGTGGAGAGGAATCCGAGAATTGGAGTGAGACTTGGAGTTTTAACCAGACAGAAGCGAATCAGAGAGGAAGCTAAACCAGACAGACGCGATTAATTGGATGAATGGGGAACAGCTACAGGATCACAGAGGAACACGCTTTGCGAGCTGAGCAGAATGAAGACTATAAGCAGACGAAGAAAGCAGACTGGAGCACCCACAGAGAATCCAGAAATCGTCAAGTTTGAAAGCAGAGTAGAGCCTAACAGCACTTGAATAAAATGCTTTCCAGGAACAAATTGGAAGACACTGGCCGGGTGCCTCTGAACAACACAGCAAAAAGGAGCACAAGGGGAAAAAACCCTAAACCCACTCTCCTGGCCGCTTGCTTTTGGGCTGCTTCTGACCGTGCCATCTGTATGTTTTTGGTGCCGTGGTGTCCCTGGTCCTTGATTTGACCAGAAGCAGCACCACCAAGCTGCGCACACCATGTGACTATTGGCATTTGTTTCATTTGTGTGACAAGACACTGGAGGGTACAAACATGATGGAGTAGCAAGATTATCAAGCTGTATTTGCAGTACATGCATTTGGCGCATGGAAGCAGCCCGAGGTGAGAAAAACGACTGTTGTTCATCCACGTGCAGTAATGGGACAAAGAATGAAGACTTTGCGATCCTTTGTATTCTCCTGCTTCGTAGAGTGTCCCTGCTCAGGGCTGAAGAGTTGATATCCATTGCTAATGACTCTGGCATAGAGATCAGGCTGGAGTTGTGTTGCGTTTAAAAGCATTTGAATGCCCTAACTCGACGTCGAGTACTTCGACAGGATTCCCAAGTCTCATGGAATTGCTGGAGAATGTGCGACCGAAAACAAATTGATTGTGATTGACGACGCGTACCCTGACAGAACAGTGCCTTTGAAGTCTTGGATTGAAGTCAAGTGAGCTTTGTGTCAAGCATTGTCAAGCCAAGGTACGAAGATGCTCGATTTAATCCCGAGTACGACGAAAAGACTGGTGTGGACCTCAGCTCAAGCTAGTACAGTATTCTGAATTCCATCCTGACATCCGTCCTTGGCTGACACCGGTTTGCTTTGGATTTCTTTGATGCTGATGTGGCTGGCTTAGCCGCCTAAGCATCCTAAGCCTTGTCCATGTTGAGGCTACCGGACGCATAGCATCATTGCTCTTCCGGTGAAACGGCCGCCTACCAAAGACAAGGCATGTGCTGTGATTCAAATGAGCTGCCCTCAGTAGTTTTTTGTTTTCTGCGCTGAGAAGAGATGTGAAGATCATGAGGATAGGGATTCTGTGAAATTCGTGAAGAGTTGTTACATTCAACCTGATTGTTTTTCGGGGATCGCTTTTCAAGGATCAACAAGCAGGAGTTTGATGACGAAATCGGCCGGTTTGATGACGAGGATGTGCAGGCCCGCGGCCAGCAGGGCCTGGAGCTCTGATGAACTTGGGGAACGGAACTACAAAGAGACCAAGATAAGCTAGTCTAAGTGCGAACAGAGCCTCTTTGACTCGTGGTAAAGCGCAATCGGGACAGGTTTTGGAGACCTATGCCATGTTTGTTGCAACCCAGCTGGCTCAATCTTCCTTGCTCTCTGAGTCTTGGCAAAAGCTACCTAAACCGGTCGCCATGCAAAGAAAAGCATTGCAGCTTTACAGATGGTGAGTGAACCGAGTCATGAGAGAGGAGTTTCTTCTTTTTCCTGTTTCGTTGGACCATGTTGGACCGATAGACTTTTCATGTTGCTTTCATTTTCTTCCTTCGTCTATTGGAGTATCGATGGATTTGAGAGATTGCCTTCAATGTGTTTGAGGCACGTGGGAAGGCCTTGACCTCAGCTGCGGTGCCTCAAGCCGTGTGTCGAACTCGCTGTTTGAGCTTCTTGAGGCGAATAGCGAGGAATTTGAGACGCACACAAACACGACAAGCATGAAGTTTCTCAGCTTTTAAGAGTGCTTTGTACCCGGATTCATGATTCATACAGATTCATCCAGATGTGTCGCACAGCTCAGGCAAGGGATGGACTCTTTCCAGGACAGCGGTTTTGCGTCAGAATGCCCGCAGACTTGACATGCGCTGCAGGGAGTGATCGAGGAGATGGATGAGGAGGAGGATTGACCGAAGATGGATGGTCTCGGTCCCGAGAGGTTGATTCCCCGAACCATTTGGAAGCCATTTAGCACACAGAATCAATGCACAAAGGTAAGATGAGGGAAGTACCCAAGCGCGCTCGCAAGCCAACCCTGCGCTGCGCTTGCGCTGCATCTTTCGGTTTCACAAGTTGGATGCGACCAAATGTGGCTGCAGAGAAACCGAAAAGAAGGTTTGGATTCAAATGCACCAATGTCAGTTGCCTGTCCGTTGCCTGCAAGTCTTGTTTGTGGGCGAGGCCAAAAGTGAGCCTGCAACTCGATCATGCTTGACCATCCACCGGTGCGCCGTCCTTGGAACCGGCATTGTGGTTCAGCCGTTGGATTGGCGATGCTGATGACCTTCATGTATCGACATGAATTGCAAGTGCAACTGCACCATCTCCAGCAATTTTCCACGGGATGTACGACTGTTGACTATTGCGATGTTTTACACTCAGAATTATTCATGACTTTGATGTAAAGGCTGCGTAGCTCTTCCATCATGTCATGTATATATATATATATAGAGTTGCAGCAGCTTTGTGCTTTCGCCATGGAAAGCTCAGGGAGTGTTTTTTCAAGCCTTTTATCAATTGCATCCAGCTGTTTGGACAGGGCTTTGCTTCCTTTTTCTTGACATGTCTTCCACAAACTTCACAGAGGGCTCTTCGAAGTGTGGCGGCCAAACCTTGAGAGGACTGCTTCCGCGGTCTCCGTCGAACATCTTGCTTTCCAAAGTCTCCGATTTGGTTTGATTGCCACTTCATCTTCAGACGGGAAGAGATTTGAACAGTCGGCCTTTAAGCATCGATCTGTTTGCTTTTTGTATTCTTCCTAGGCTGGACAATTTGCTTTGAGGTGGCCTCAGCCACGCGGATGTGGAGAGATATGGCCGACAGATTGTGCTTCCAAGCCTGGGTCCGGAAGGCCAAAAGAATCTCCTGGAAGGACTCAGAAACGAGACGCAAAAATACGATTGGAAGAGAAGGCAGATTGGAAGCTGGCAGGAAATTCAATTTTTCTTGTAGGCCAGATGGCATGCACCCAACATGCCTTTTGTTTGATGAATGTGGCAAGCATCTAGAATCTAGCAGAATCTATATAGCAGAATCTACCACTTGAAGGACGCTTTCCAACACAGTTTGTACAAAAGGAGTTTCCTTACAGAACTGAAAACAAGGAAGCATCCTTGTCGTGGGAGCTGGTGGGCTAGGTTGCCCCGTTGCTTTATACCTGGCAGCAGCAGGTGCGATCGCCTGACATTCAGCAAACTATATTGGACCTTTCTTCCTTTTCTTTTTTCTTTGTTTCTAATAGCGATGGCCTCCAACCTAAGAGCGATGGCCTTTTTCTTTTCCCATCCTGAACGATATCGTTCCTACTTGACCATTCTACCCTTGCAAGAGGTCTATTGAGTCTATTGCCTACTGACACTCCACAAGAGGCCTATTGTCTAGGTAATTTTTTGTACACTAAATCGAACATGTCATGAAGAACAACATGTTGCAGATGTTGCATGAACAGGCCAAACATGGTCAAACCACATTTTGCGGTTCACTGCCAACTAGACTTCACTGACCACTTCGCTTTGTTTCATCGTCGCAGGTGTTGGCTGCATTGGAATCGTCGATGCTGACACTGTTGCTTTGAGCAATCTTCATCGACAGATTGGACACTCCTGGAGATGGATCGGAAGAAGCAAAGCAGAATCTTTGGCGCACGCTTGTCAAGAAGTCAATCAGGCAGTGTCAGTCAAAGCGCACAGCCTGCGGCTCAATGAACGACGAGAAGCTGCTGACCTCATGGCAGGTTGCTTATTTGATAGAGGTTTGTACATCGTTTTTGGATGTTTTTGGACACCGCCACGAAAGAGGAAAAAGGGAACGTGTGTGGGCCTTTTCAATACTGTTAGTCTTGACATGAATTTGTAAGTTTTGTTTTTTCAAGTTGGATTCGTGAAGGCTATGATGTCGTGGTCGATTGCACAGATGCCCCTCCAAGCCGATATTTGTTGAACGATGCGGCACTATCTGCAGCACGACCGTTGGTAGCAGCATCTGCAGTTGGGCTTTGCTGGCTAAATTCAGTGGTCGCTTTCATGAAGCTTTGCCGTTGTTGATTCAAACCACAGGTATCTTGTTCAATTCAAACAGAAACTTGATGTGGAAACAAGATGAGACACGCACAGGCTGAGTGGCCAGTTGGCAGTGTACAACTTCGAGGGTGGCCCATGTTTGCGCTGTGCTACTCAGATCACTGCTTTGCTGTGGGTTTATGAACATTTTTTTGTTGCCAAAGCCGATGTTTGCTCAACATCCAAGGTTTTTCCAGTGCTGGCATCACCAGCGGATGCGGAGCCGGTTGCGTCCTGCGAGGAGAACGGTGTGCTGGGGCCGATTGTAGGCACTGTGGGCTCGTTGGCAGCTCTTGAGGCTTTGAAAGTGCCTTGCTGGATAAGGATTATTATTTTTTTTAACGTTATTTGGATGTTGGAAGCAAAAAAGAGCCACAATGGCATATTACAAAGACACTTCGGAAACTTCGTAAGACTGCTCCAGAAAATCCTGGAGACGCGGGTCTTGGCCGCACCGGACTAAGCTCCAAGGATAGCGATTCAACATGTCCCCTTTGGCTCTAGACTCTAGTCAAAACAGTATGTTCTACAGTACTTTTGATTGACCTCATGCACACTTGAAGCAGAATCTTGCGCCGAAAGAGGCAGATTTAAGCAAACACACAACACTCAGGCTTTAGAAACTTTAGCTGCTCGATGATGCTGAGGTGCTTGCGAAACAATCTGCTCTTCACAAGTCCTGTTTACGGGGCAAATTGCTCCTCTTTGACCCGACAAGCTCTCTGCAGCCTTGTCGGACTGTACGAATCCGAAGGCTGATCGAACGCTTCGGCTTTTGCTCTGCAGAAGATTTCATGGTTAGATTAACGGACCGATCCTTGGATCCTCTTGTTACTAGTAGTGCTTGTTACTAGTAGCTTCTAGCTACCAGTAGTAATGTCCTTGTTCCTAGTAGAAATGCCCTTTGTTCCTAGTAGCGTCCTCGTGTTTCGGTAGCAAGGCCAGGAGCTACTACTAGGGTCCTTGCTCCCTTTGTAGTTAAATAACCCATCCTTGGATCCTCTTGCTGTAAGCATCGTTCGATGTGGCCAAAAAGCCGCATGGTATCCCCGAGACTTGTGGCCTTGAGACTTGGAGGCAACCTGACTGTGTGGGATGTGCATCCAAAGATGATGGTGATCCACCAGTGCCGTTGACTTGTGCAGTGCCTAGTCAGCTGACAAAGGAGATCAGTACCTGCTTTGCACAAAGAGCCAGCATTTGGTGATTAGTGATTAGCTATAAGCTGCGGAGCAGAAAAACCAGTGACCCCGATTGCTCAGTGGCAAGATGCTGAAGCGAAAAACGCAAGAAGCCAAGGCATATCTCCAAAAGCTTTGCATGAACGCTTGTCGACGACCGACCCCATCATCTTGCTTGATGTGAGGCGGGGTATTCAAAGCCGTTTCGATCCATTCGTTTGCTCTACTTCAAAATGTGAAGTCTGCAAGGCAACCTGCACATTTCGCTGTAACAAGACTGAAAGCTGCGGTGAATTGGCCGCTGACAGAGATGAATAGGCAATCCCTTGAGGACTGAGCACTTTCAACTTCGACCGAAGGAATTGCTGTCCACGAAGCCCTGGAGGAAAGACAAGAGAAGTTCAGGTCACTCGAAAAAGATCTGATGAAGCCTGTGGTGGTATGCGTTTGTCGACGAGGAAACGATAGCTCTGTGGCCACGTTGCTGGCCTGAATATCAGGATCCAACGCTCAACATATTATTTTGCTTCCGTTTTCGCATCAAGAATGGTCCCAGTGTCTCACGCTAAGTCTGACATTTTGCATTGTGTCAGTAGACTTAACGTGATCTGCAGGTTGCTGATGAGAGATGCTGGCATCCCAGCCCTGAATCTCCAAGGTGGTTTGCAGCAACTCATGGCATGTGAACCGCTTTTTCAGCGGAGTCTGCCGGCATTGACATGACCAGAAGCAGAGCAAAATGGTGGCCATGCAGACATGCAAGACCTTTTGCACAGCAGGTTGTTGAGATGAAGTGGCCGGTGACCACGACTTGAGAACACGGTGATGTCTTGGATCTTAAACAGGCCTACAAATAGCCCGCATTGCTTGCGAACTTAAAGGACCACCCAGATTTGCGATTACCACGAGAGCAAACATCAAATACAACAACCGTTTTTCTGCGAGGGGTGAACTGAGCCCATATGAGTGATTGTGTTGATTTGCCCCAAGCAAGCAGACAAAACTGAACATAAAGCTTTAGAATATGGAAGTTGAAGGAGCCTTGGAGCCTTTGCCTCAGAGATTATTTGCATGGGCGATTCGAGTTGGCGTCCCCAAAGCACTCGAATAAACACCCCTTCGGCAAACATCACACACACATATATATTATATATACAACTATATATAACTATTATATATTATATTTCTTATCATTTCCTGAAGGCTTGAGTCAAGAGGAGAGGAGTTTCCTGCCCATTTTTTGCTGCGCCTTCTTTTTGTTCGATTCTCTTCCTGAGCCTGGGTCCACGGGGAAGAACTTTTCAAGCCAAGGTCTGCAGTGCAGCTGTTGCAGCGCAGGCACTTCTGTCTTCAAAGCTGATCGATTGTTGTCAAGAGAATCCACAAGGGTTTGAAGTGCTTACTACAAGATCTACAAATCTTGTGAAGCATGAGTCATAACATACCACTAGGTGTCATGACAGCTACAGTAAGATCTGTTGGCCCCCAAGGAGATCCACCGTAGATCCACCGGGCCCATTTTGTCAATTCGTTCGAACGCTGAGACACTCTGGCAGGCTAGACGCGCTGCAGAAGGAGGCCCAACTTGTTCAGAGAGAAGTTCTGTCACCACAGCTGATGGGAGGTGAGGAGCTGCCATGAAGAATCCGCAGCCCTTCGTGAATACTTGTCCGAGGCAAGCGATGGCTCCATTTCTCAAGAAGCGCCGAGAGACATGTAGTCCATTTTGTCCCAGGTTGGAACGATTCGAATGGCCTGTAGCTCAATCAATCTGAGCGTGTTGGTATGTGAAGTGTGTTCGGGAAGGGCAGTTGGCCAGAATGGTGATAAAACACGCAAAGCGGATGTGACTTGTTTGGCATGGTCACGTTGGAAAAGCAGCTGCCAGATTTCTGGCTTCAGACCATTGGGCTTCAGAATGCCTGGTTGCAGCAATGGAACTTCCAGAGTGGCTCCGAAGCGAACCCAGCCCAGCCTTGGAGCCTGAGGACATTCGTTCTCTATTCTTTTAATTCTTATATATATATATCTCTCTATTAATAGGTTGGAGGCCATCGCTTCTAGGTTGGAGGCCATCGCTCTTAGGTTGGAGGGCATCG
>CAXAMN010007036.1:78052-96108 GCA_963970005.1 Durusdinium trenchii
TGCTCCTAGTAGTAAGGCCAGGAGCCCCTAGTACCGTCCTTGCTCCTGGTAGTAAGGCCAGGAGCCCCTTAGTACCGTCCTTGCTCCTAGTAGTACGGCCAGGAGCCCCTAGTAGCGTCTTTGCTCCTAGTAGTAAGGCCAGGAGCCCCTAGTACCGTCCTTGCTCCTAGTAGTACGGCCAGGAGCCCCTAGTAGCGTCCTTTGCTCCTAGTAGTAAGGCCAGGAGCCCCTAGTACCGTCCTTGCTCCTAGTAGTACGGCCAGGAGCCCCTAGTAGCGTCCTTTGCTCCTAGTAGTGAGGCCAGGAGCTCGTAGTACCGTCCTTGCTGTTAGTAGTACGGCCAGGAGCCCCTAGTAGCGTCCTTTGCTCCTAGTAGTAAGGCCAGGAGCCCCTAGTAGCGTCCTTGCTCCTACTAGCACGGCCAGGAGCCCCTAGTAGCGTCCTTGCTCCTAGTAGTACGGCCAGGAGCCCCTAGAAGCGTCCTTTGCTCCGAGTAGTAAGGCCAGGAGCCGTCGTTGCTCCTAGTAGTACGGCCAGGAACCCCTAGTAGCGTCCTTGCTCCTAGTAGTACGGCCAGGAGCCCCTAGTAGCGTCCTTTGCTCCTAGTAGTAAGGCCAGGAGCACCTAGTACCGTCCTTGCTCCTAGTAGTACGGCCAGGAGCCCCTAGTAGCGTCCTTTGCTCCCAGTAGTAAGGCCAGGAGCCCCTAGTACCGTCCTTGCTCCTAGTAGTATGGCCAGGAGCCCCTAGTACCGTCCTTTGCTCCTAGTAGTAAGGCCAGGAGCCCCTAGTAGCGTCCCTTGCTCCTAGTAGTAAGGCCAGGAGCCCCTAGTACCGTCCTTGCTCCTAGTAGTACGGCCAGGAGCCCCTAGTAGCGTCCTTTGCTCCTAGTAGTAAGGCCAGGAGCCCCTAGTACCGTCCTTGCTCCTAGTAGTACGGCCAGGAGCCCCTAGTAGCGTCCCTTGCTCCTAGTGGAGCCCCTAGTAGCGTCCTTTGCTCCTAGTAGTACGGCAAGGAGCCTAGTACGGTCAGGAGCCCCTAGTAGCGTCCTTTGCTCCTAGTAGTAAGGCCAGGAGCCTTTAGTAGCGTCCGTTGCTCCTAGTAGTAAGGCCAAAACCCCTAGTACCGTCCTTGCTCCTAGTAATATATCCAGGAGCCCCTAGTAGCGTCCTTTGCTCCTAGTAGTAAGGCCAGGAGCCCCTAGTAGCGTCCTTGCTCCTGGTAGTAAGGTCAGGAGCGTCTAGTACCGTCCTTGCTCCTAGTAGTACGGCCAGGAGCCCCTAGTAGCGTCCTTTGCTCCTAGTAGTAAGGCCAGGAGCCCCTAGTAGCGTCCTTGCTCCTAGTAGTACGGCCAGGAGCCCCTAGTAGCGTCACGGCCAGGAGCCCCTAGTAGCGTTCTTTCCTCCTAGTACTAAGGCCAGGAGCCCCTAGTACCGTCCTTGCTCCTGGTAGTACGGCCAGGAGCCCCTAGTAGCGTCCTTTGCTCCTAGTAGTAAGGCCAGAGGCGTTAGGCTCAAGCCTACAAGTGGCGCGCCCGTCGCCCCTGCATTTTGCAGGGGTACCGATTGAGCCATGGCATATGATGCAATCCCTATTTCTGCAGCTTTTGCCTGGAAGACGAGCTGGAAGAAGGCTACACGCTTTCAAATCACACCTGTGCAAGTCCTGCAGAGAACGAAAGACTTTTCGCTTCTGGAGGCTTCCGATAATGCAGGCATTCGACTGAAGATTAAGGTCCCACGAAGATTCCTGTCGCTATTCCACACTGCCCACTGCAGTGTGATTTTCGCCTGGAAAGAGAGTGGCAAACTTCGCTTCGGATGTCAGTCTCCGGCTGCACCGGTGATGGAGGACCCATTTCTGAGTCGAGATGAATCCTCAATTGTCAGGACCGCGTACGACCCTGATTACAGGCCATTGCAAGAATTCTTCGAACCTTGGGCACAGCAATGGGCATCGTCGGAGCAGTATGCGGGCTTGGGAATGATGTCTCAGGCCGATGATCTCACTGAACCCTGGATGGAAGGTAAGTTTGGGACCGCTACCTTGCCCAACGAACAGGGAGTTAGTGCACATCAGCAAAGCAATTTAGATCACCACCAGGTGTGGAATTCCCTGCCCACGTTACCTGCTACAGGCAACTTTCAGCCGGATGGTTACCCTGAACCGTGGGCCTACAACCATGTAATCGAAGTCAATATGGCTCTTGAACGCACGCTCATGAGTCAAGACCAGGACGAACCATGGGCCTATCGCTTTGGCAACAGGCAGCAGGGATCTAATTTCGACAAGTCGTCATACTCAGGCTGTCATGCACCTGAATGGTCGGGATATCCTCCAACTACATCTAGCACATCTACTGGCAAGGACGACCATACCCGGCCTATCCGACCATATGCCATTGGCAATGATGAACCCCTTTTGCACTCAAATTCACGTGTGTCTTCCACATGTTATGCATGTATAAGTGGTTTTTACCACTTGCTCTCGAGGAGCGTCAGAACTCGCATTTCGAGGTCATATCCCCATCAAAGAGACTCACTACCGGTCCCGGTTCCATCACCACCTTTTGGCAACTGGACCAACACCGACACCCTTCACTATGTGGGTGAATCAACTGAACAAGGGGATTTTGTCAAGCAGTATTGGATGCAGACTTCGACGAATACTCACACAAAACAGATTGACTTTCTGGATCTCCTTGACCTTCGACAATTCTGCGACAGAAACCTGATTCGTCATGACTGGAACCCTCGGTTTGGCAAACAAACCCGGTCATGTCAACCGTACGGCAGGCAAGAGCCATTTAAGTCGACTCATGATACACCTGACCGGTCCTGTCGCCAAGAATCTCTCGGTAAGCTACTTCAGATGTATTTCCAGAAACATCAGGCCTTGGCTAGAGGTTTGCATAAAACAAAGAAGACGTCAAGGGCTTCGCATTCGACCAAACCTCATTGTGGCTTTCCTTGCATGCAGGCCGGTTGTGTACTTGAGCAGTCCCATGTTACCAAAGGCCCCATGAAGATAAAGACACGAAAGCCCATGCACAATGTTGAACCGGCTTACCGTGTTTTTGATTCCAACAGTTCACATGCCTCAGAGTCGCAACATGTCCACTTCAGATCCGATCAACTTGAAGTGGATAGCCTTCCACGTCCTGGTTCATGTCCTTTCTCAACGAGTTTTCCACATGTCAATATCCAGGATGAGCAGTTGGATGGCCATATGTGCCCCAATTCCCAACTGAGTTGTGCAGACAATTTGAACGCTGCACGAGATGACTCAATTCCTCCTCAGTTGGCTTCGAGGCTTACACGAGATTTCCTTGGTGTTCCTCAACACCGGACTTCGTTTTCGTCGTCAAAAGACTATACTTGGTTGCTACACTCTGATCGTCACCAACCACTCAGAGAAGTTGTACGACTTCTACCAGCTACACAATTTGATACTATTGCTCGTGAGGCTGCATCCGATTCCAACGTGATTCATCAGATCGTGAAGACATCTGCAACTCACTGTCCTATTCCAGGAACTGATTACTTTCTTTCTGCTCCAAGGGAGCCTCAGGACCAGCTCCATGCTCAAATCAGAACGGGGTCCTATCAGCAGCTTCATGGTCGATCCGATTTTGACAACACCTGCTTTTCCAACGTGGTCAGATACTCAGACCATCTTTGTCCACAACATCCGACTACATCAAGTGGGGCTGTACCCGATAACGACCACACGTTTTCAGCCAAGTCAGAGACTCATAACAAATGTGTCGCTTTGGTGTTTGATCTTCGTCAACATGATGCATTTCGTCGTTGCCCACACCTGCGATACAACAACAGTCCTTTCAGGGTCATTAACAATGGTGAAGTGGAAGACAGGTTGAGCTCCCACAAACACCTGGTCGCCTCACCATGGCCCAGTGATTTTCGTCAAGCAAGATCTACGCCAGAGTTACATTTCCATTGGACTACGCCCAAGGATACCATGACAGCACAGTTCTATGATGGCGACGTCGATTTGATGCTACAAGATCAATTTGTGCCCGTGTTCCGACATGTACTTCCATATCGTCCATGGTCTTGCCATACTGACAGATTTGATCAACTCACTGCAAGTGTTGACACAGAAGAGATCTTGTACATGTACAACCGATGCTCAGCATCTTTTTCGTCTGGTGTACCTCAACATGGAACTTGCAGCATCCAGGATGATACCAGCCATTTACCAGTGGTTCAGACACTCCCCTTCACCCAGCGGGAGCCACACGACCCAGTTCATGTCAAGATCAATCTGGCGTCACACCAGCAGTTTGGTGCTCAGTCTTCGTCAGGCCATAGCTTCTTCCAGACCAATTTTGACTATGTACAATGTCAGCGTCCACAGCACCGTACATCATCAAGTGGGGCTGTACCCAATGACAACCGCATGAATTCACGCTGTCCAGGGGCCTATGACGACGCTATTTACCCATTCTTTGACCTTCGTCGAACAGGTATTCTTTTTCAATACCCACAAGATAGTCACATCGCCAATTCTTTTGTGCATGCTGACTGTGATGGAACAACAAGCATGTCGCACCATGGTGGCCTTGAGAACGTGTCCTTCGTCGCCCACAATGCCTGTCACAGCCGGAATCAACCTCTACGACATATTACCACATATAGTGGGGCTGTACCCAGTGACGTCATCTATTTACATGATTGTTTGGATTACCATAAGGTGACAGTATTCAGATCTTGGACAGGCGAGGACGACTTTTCCGTCGCATCTCTTTGCGTCCTAGAGGCTCTCCATCGCTGTGATCTACGTTCAGACTCCGTAGACGGAACATCCCGCCTTATTGAGTTTGATGATGCCACACAGATCTTGAATTATTATCGACAACATGCTGCCTTCGTTAGGCCGGGTGACTCACTACAAGCCCAGTCAACTTTTGAGTCACAGTTACATTCGACTGCTTCAAAGCTCTCAGTACCTTTCTGCGTTGAACTCGAAGAGGATAACAGGACGACACCGGTTCCACGACATTCAACCACATACAGTGGGGCTGTACCCAGTCACGACAGTGTACATCATGAGGATCCAAAGTGTATCGTTCCGTTTGATCAGACAAGTGCAAATTATCTTCAGTTCATACAACAAACTCAGACTGTTCAGAGAGCAGGTAAGCCCGAATTTCCAATCATTCCAGAGACAGATGCTCTTACGACAATTCCGTCCCACGCACAAGCTGGAGCAAGTTCGTCAGAAGTTTATTTTGGCCTACCCTCAAGGGGTCACGTGCATCAACTTCGACAACCAGTATATCGGAATAGCGATATTCTCCAGCTGTCCCATCAACCAGCAACTTCAGATGACTATGTACCACTCAATGCAGATTCGCCGGACCACACTTTCCCCGGCTGGAGCTCTGCGATCTATCGGGGTGGCCATCCGGCGTGGGGAAAATGCCAAATCATTCACATGGACCCCAACCCCTCTTTCGATGAACGTTGTGCTGCAGCCATGCAGGACGAAGGATGGCTTGCATCCGACGAGGCCTTATGGTTTCTTCGTAAGTTGAAAGAATGGCGATCCGACATTGCCATCGGCCCAATGGTGCAGTGGAGTCCAAGCAGAGATCTCCATCATTTCCATGATGCCGAAAATCAGCTACAATATACCAACCGCCACTTGAATCTTCAAATTTTCCTCGTGGATGCTCACTGGTGCGCGGTGGAGATTGATCGTCGCACTAACCCTACTCACGTAGTCCTCATTCAGTGGCCTACAACTTTGCAAACTACAGCAGTACTGGAGATATCCCGTATTCTGCAAATACCATGTAACCGACTGCTGGTCACGGTCAATGATGATTACGAGGTGATGACCATGTGCGGCTGGACTATTCTCTGGAGATGGTACAAAAACTTCGCTATGGAAACCTGTCTTCAGCAGATGATTCATGTGACACCTCAACATCAAGAGCAGTTTAACCGTGTCATTCGATGTTCCCAGCAATACTGGAATCGAACAAATGCTACACGAGAACTGTGTCGTTTTGCTACCGAGAGTAGACAAGCGTTCTTGTCTGAGTATGCCCGCCATGCAGCTGACACACATTTACCACCAGGAGCCTCCACAACGATGTTCGTAGGCCCAACACAGGAATACATTCGAGAAGTGTGTCAGGCACAACGATCTCCAACTCACAGAGAGAGAGAGATAAACTGGCTCCGCACAATGTTAATCCAACCTGCGTGGCTGACTAACTTTGAAGTGGAAGTTGTCTTGCAAGCTGTTCGTTTTCAGATGTTGGACAGGTATCTACCATCTCCACTACATTTTAACTCGACCACGGAAACTCTTGAACCATTTGTCAACGATTTACCGAGTGTTGCTGGTTATTCCAAGGTACTGTTCTTTGTGACTTTCCACCACCACTGGTTGACAATTTCTGGTCTCAAGCATGAGAATAGATGGATGCTGACTGCTGCCGTTCCGGACCCAAAGAGCCCTCAACTCCCAGTCTTGTTTTCGGCCATAGCATCCATTTTAGAGTCATCACCAAATATGGTTCACATCCAAGCTATTGAGACTAGATCACCACCACACCTTTGTGGCTGGATCTTGCTGCATTCGCTCCAGGATTACGTGTCTCTACCTATGCTTCCCGATACAACCCTACTTCTCCAGCGGATAGCGACGATGCCTAATTCACGCATCAAGACTTTACTTTTTGAGGAAGCTCTGAGTACATGGACACGACATGCACCACATCAGGAGTTGGTCACTTTCGCCACTCAAGTTCGAATTTTCACTTTGGCACATATGGACTCATGGACGTCCCACCATGTCATACATTTCGGAGGCATGTTTCCCACACCGACTGCGCCATCTGTTCAGGCATCATGGAATGTGGTTTCTCAGGCCACTAAGTCAAAATTGCTTCAGAAAATCCGTTCTCATGTGCTGCGACCGTTTGTTTGTCCATGCATTCACCGACTTACAGCCTATGTCGAGATCGATCGAAGGATTGCCTCCGACGACAACATTGCCCTGTTTGCAGCATACATCAAGCCCTCTCCCTTGCAGTGGGCATCGCATTTCTGCCAAGAAAGTGTGATTCATATTCCGTGCTCACATACCCAGGTCACAGAAATCCTCATTCAAGTGCCCAAGCTGTCTGCCAATCTCATCCCAGGCCGAGTTGAAGCCATTATTTACCAAGGCCGGGTTACAGGCACAGCTGCTCCATTTGTCATCAGTATTCTTGACCTGGAGTCAGGTATTCGCATTTTCCGCCATGGCCGAAATCACGCAACACTCAACCTCGATATCGGTGAGTTCTGTTCAGGTGCTTTTAGTGGTTGGACACAGGCAAGCAAGGTCCTTGAAACCATGGGTTACTCCACTGCCACAAAGTTTGCTATCGACCATGATCCTTGCGTAGCCACTTGGTATGCTCGGAATTTTGCCGACGGAGCCATTGCCGCAAAGCCAGAGGATGTCTTTCGACTACGTGACGAGGCATTCTACTATAGGGAAGCCCCAATCGCATTCCAAACAGACGTGCAGCTTGGGTGGTATCTCCTTTTTTGTGAACCGATTGAGATTGCCACGGCATCACCTCCTTGTCCAGCTTTCTCGGCCGCTAGCACCTCAGCTGGACTCGAAAAAGCCGAAGGACAGGTCATCATTGACACCTCTCTCAAAATCTTGATTCTACAGCCAAAGGTCCTCGTACTAGAAGAGGTCGCTACCTTACGCAATCATGCACATTTTCCCCTGATTCTTGAGTTATTGAATTGGGGAAATTTTCAAGTGGCATGGCAAGAAGTCCTGAATCTTGAGGATTGGCTCCCTCAATCTCGACCCCGACTACTTCTCGTCGCCTTTCGCCGATGCTCGTATGGTCTCAAACACTTCCCATGTCAACCATGGCAATCCGGCCCGTCTCGTCCATTATCATTAAGGAGCAGCCATTGTCTCCTTACGGATGAAGCAATCATCGAGATAACCTCGGCACCTCTTGATTTCGACACAGCCAAATTGTACTTTGATCCCAGCAAGATCCCAGGAGCAGTCCCACGGTCCTTTAAAGATGTGATACGCTTTCGCTTGCGTACCCCTGATGATCGTGTCCAATGCCTGATGGCCAGTTATGCTTACGGCCATGAGTTTGATGCAGCCTCACCGTCCTCGAAAGGCATCTTCGGGTCCTTATTGCGACGCCAGGGTCGTTTACGTTTCCTGGCAGGACCAGAACTTCTATGGCTTCAAGGACTGTCTGTCGAGTGGTGTGGGCCCCTCAACTCTCGGCTTTTGAGTCACATCATCGGAAATGCCATTAGCGTTCCCCACGCCTTGGTGGGACTCTTTAATGTTTTGGGCCATTTTGCTCATCTCGAGTTTGATGTTTTCCCACATGAGTTGTTCACTACCGCTATGGCGTCCAGATTGCACTCACAGAACTCGGACTGTATCATTGATACACAATCGGGAACCTTCACGATTACCCCCAAACTCGTACCAGCGACAGCGCCTTGGGCCCTAGACTTTGTTGACCCTTTACCGTTGACTCGAGTCGTGTTCTTACAGGGCAATAAGCGTCGCAAAGCGTTCGTCCAAGCAGGTCTCTCCATTTTGTCTGTGTTTCAGTCCCTGTTTAGTGCCTATGATGTCGAACATATCGCCTGGCTCCCTTTCGATCGTCTTGGGTTGGACCTTCCTATTGCCGATAATGACAAATTCTGGGGGGCACAGATGACATTTTCCTTGCCGGAGTCCTACCGCCTGTGCCTACATGAACAAATGTTCCATGCCAGTGCCGATCAGTGGACAATTGTCCTTTTCCCAGATCAGCTGATCGTGCATCAAGTGACAGCTACTGACACTGTGGCATCACTCAGTCGAGTCATCGCGCAAGATTCGTTACGACCATTTCACCTGTGCAACCACATGCTACAGAAACTCGATGCCACCACTAAGCCACGACAAGCCATCGTTGCCCGATGGGTAGAACCACCAGCAACATACCTAGATGAAGCCTTTGATGGAACATTTCTGGATCAAGGAGATTGGCTACAAGCTACTTTGACGACTACAGAAGCCGAACTCTTCCTTCAGACATGCCATGCTAGTGGCGTCACCGACCTCTTGTGGTCTTTAGGGTGGCAAATGTTTCAACTCCAGGATCCGCACCCACGAGTTTCGCGCCGGCAGTTGAACATTCTTCCCACAAGCGCGCAGTTGTTTGTTGATGCGGTAGCAATTCGCAACATGTTGGCAGCCCATATCACCAAGTGGTACCTTCCTCCAAGTGTGTCACCGACCACTAATACTGTCCGGTTGTCCCTTAAGCTTTGGGCTACTGTGATCTGGGACGGTCATGTCCTGCTTACCGCCAAGACAGACATTTTTGCTAAGGCATGGGAAGCAGCGAGTAGCTTCATGGGCCCCCTTATCCCAGTTCGCACTATTCTGAGAGGCAAACGCCTATCGCCAGAAGAAAATTTTGCAGGCTACATCGCCCATGAAGATCGAGAGTCGCCACTCAACAGGGTGCACTTGATTGGGGTTTTATTCGGAGGAGGGAATAAAACTGATTTGGCTCTCCGGACTAACCAAATGATGACAGATTTCCTTTTCCAAAATGGAGCTTCAAGCATTTCGACCCCCAATTTCGTCAAAGAAGTCCTTATGCTAGCAGGTGTCACACGGATTCAACAGATTCTTGCAATGCGCGATCCTCCCGCTAAGCTTGAACAAATTAAACAGACAGCACTTCATTTTAATGTCCCGCTACCAGAGTTTGCCGATCTAGACACCGACACAACCAAACGTGTCCGTCGCTTCGCAGCACAGCGATTCCATGGTCCAACTTTGCACAAAGCTAGTGAGTTTACTTTACCTGAGGGCTTGTTTCATGATGCATCTGGTGCGCCCATTGCTAATCAGGCCGACCAGACACAATTATCTGGAGTATTCCTGCTGGATGCCCCAGAGGCACAGGGATTTCAAGAGACACATCAACAAACCTCTCTTCCCTGCGCTATGATCATCCTGGGGCCCACATGCCCTCTACAGACCAAGCAGTGCTATTCCTGCAACCTACCAGCATCAGACAGTCAAGGAAACAAAGTGGTGATCGCTACATGCATTCATTACGTGGGTTCGGCTAAGGTTACATTACGAGGAGCAGACCAGGAAGACATTCCTACAGAATCAACTTCGGTGATTGCCTTCACGGCTTGGCAATCCGAAACCACAGCTCAACTTTGGTCTGAACTCCAAGAAGGACCCCTTCGAGCCATTTGGCGAGTCTTCGCCATTGAGCCGGCTAAAAGTGTCGTAACCAGACCATGTGGTAGAAACTGGAGAGCCGACGGTAGGTCCGTTGATCCCGACAAAGCCGATAGTTTCCAAGTGCATGTACGCGTTTACACGTCTATCGTTTCCACGGTTTTGGCACAATCCGGCTCCCAGGGAATCTTTGTGAACCCAAAAACCAATGAGGGTTCTACGATAGATCCATCCTATGCCATTGTCTGGCTTCGAGACAAAGACAAACAACAAGCCCTCGAGGCAGCCAAGAAAATCCATGAACAAGCAGGGCTAGTTCTCTCGTTTAAAGGCAAAAAAGGCTACGGAGTACGAGTGCCTAGCTCGGTGTACGAAGAAGCACAAGGGATCCTGAATCCCACCCTTCCAAAGCAGATCCACATACCGGCCACATGTTATGTCAAGCTTTCCCCACTCCCTCACGGAGTGACTCAAGACGATATCCGGCAGTGGCTGGATAAGCAGGGTCTCCGTATGCGACCAATTCGATGCCTAGCCGCCAACACATGGCTCTTAGCAGCTAGTACCAGGACAGATGCCTGCCATTATTTGTGGGGGCGATCCACAGTGCTCATCGCACCGGTGCAACAAAACATACCACCACAACCCACCGTACTAGCAGGAGGCATTCGTAATACAACTACTTACAAGACCTCAATGGCTGCCAGTTCCACTAAAGACATCCAGGATGCTGACACTTGGGACCCATGGGCAAATTGGAACCCCGTCCTTGAAGACAATTCGGCTAAGCGTAGCCTGTCCGAAGGGTCAGGTACCCGACGCACCTGGTCTTCTCACGGAAGCCAATACTCCAAGTCAACAGCCTCCGGCTCCGGGTCCTCAGCCTCCGAGATTCTCGCTATCCAGAACCAGATTCGTGATTTGACAAAGGCTACGAAAACCACTCAGGATAACGAGACACAGCTACGCCAAGATATGCAACGTGAATTTACTAAAGTACGCGCAGAAGTCCGTACACAAATCGAAGCTTCGGAACAGTCGGTCCGTACCACCTTAGACCAACGTATTCATTGCATCGAACGCAGCCTCCAAGACACTAACACAAGTATGAAAGAAGGTTTCAGCGCCATCTTGGCCAAACTCGGCCATTCGTCTTCCGATGATTCCCACAAACGAGCCAAACCGAATGAAGCTATGCAAATTGATTCGTCGTCCTGACGCCATAGATCTATCCAATTCGATGCAGAAATTCACTTGCAATATTCCAACGGGGTCAGTCTGGGGATGTTTGTTTGTATACAGATTGGCCAGATGTGTGTTGTTTGCAACACGAATGATGACCGGTCTTTTCTTTTCGTTACCTCTACTGTGTTTCCTCAGGCTGACACCGCGTCAGGTAGCGCCTCGTTTTTGTGGTTCTGGCCGCACGCAGGTGTTATCACGAGTTATTTTGGCCCTCAGCCAGTCCAACATACCTGTTGCAAGAACACCAGTTTCCCTCATCACTCAACTAACAACGATTATTACAACATGACATCCACCACACGCAACAATCCTAGTTCACGAGTGGCCATCCAACCTTTCCTTCGTGACCCACAAGATGGTCACGCTTTTGGCCAGGAGGGGTCATCTCGAAACAGCTTGTATTCGTTAACTTATTTAGTTGCCACCGACCACTATGACCATCAACAGTATTCCATCCTGGCCGGAAGCTATCAACCAGTCGACTCCTCGCAGAGCAAAAATGATATTTGCTTATTCGGTGACATTTTACCAAACTCCTATGCAACAAATCCAACCAAATTGGCTCTGCCAATGTTGCTACCTACACTAGTAGCCTTTAGTTCATTTACTCATGACTGGAAACATGCAGTACGGATAGGGGAGGCATCCAATCCAGGCCCCCCTCAAGGGTCCCAGTCACTCACGATAGGCCTTTTGAATCCGACCACCGTATACCAAAAAGAAGATGACCTCATATCCCTTGACAGTGACGTGCTGTGTCTCGCCGAAACGGCCGCAACAAGAATGGTCCAAGGGGTTTTTACTCAAGCCACTCGAACAACTCCATTTCGCACGTTTTGGTCCGCACCAGTCCCGGATAAGATCACTAAGGCTGACCCTACCCTTGGTCAAACACTTCGGGGTGATAATTTAGGAACAGCCATCATGACGAGACTCCCATGTCGACCAACAAGGCACTCGTTTCCCCCGGCAGCCTGGGACACATGTCGTTTGAACAGTGTGGTAATTTCTACTGGAGCCCTTGATATCTTGGTCATAGCAGCTTATTTTCACACTGGTAAGTCCGCTGAGGCTCGCATTGTCAACAACCAACTGTTGCATGACATCTTGCTGCACATCATTCCCACTGATCTTCCATTTGTGGTTGTAGGGGATTTCAATATGGACGTCCGTCAACTCGACGTATTCCCTCATTTTCGACAGCTTGGGTGCCAAGAAATGTTTGAATATCACCGAGCATTTTTCGGCTTCGAGTTGCCCCCTACATGCAAAGGAGCGACAAGATACGATTCCATGATCTTTCATCCGTACCTACTCAAACTTATTCAGCGCATTGAAGTAGGGCCAGAGCATCAGTTTGCCGACCATAGACATGTTAACGTATATCTTGATGTTCCAACACGGAAAGTTGACGCCTTTACATGGTTTGTTCCTAAATCATGGACAATTTTTCCGCTGGATTCTCAAGTTTTCGCTACACAATACCAACGATCACGCCGATCGCTGCCTTGGCGCCCGCAAACACCATCACAGACCACCACCGATGAAGTGACCAATTTGCTGTTTCGCTGGTCGACTCGCATTGAAAGGTCTGTCCACCAGTGTCTACAACAGCAACACCAAGCAGACCCATTGTGTCATCCACAAGGGTTTTTGCCTCGTACGTACAGAGGTCGCTGTGCGACACCTCGTTTGATCCGAGCTTCTTGTCCTAGGACGCCTAAAAGGGATTGTACGGGCTTTTATGACCCTCCGTGTGAAGTCACGTCCCTCAAAAGTCGCTTGAAAGTACGACAGACTCGTCGGCTTCGCAGCCTCGAACACTTATACAAGAAATACGGTCTTCATGCTTTGCCCAGTGACCAATGGCCTGCACTACCACATTTTGAAAATTTAGCCCTTCTTTGGCAGGCCATTCGTTCAGCCAATGGATATGGCCGCTCTTGAGCCCACTGGCTTTTGCAGTTCGAGGCAGTTCCGGTGGTCCCCTTGACTCTTCCTACTTATGACCAATTATATTGTATTCGCCAAATCACACAATATGATGCCGATCTCTACTGTCAACAGGAAGCCCGCTGTCGACGTCTCTCCCATAAACATGGCATCGATCTTGATAATACTTTGAAGTCTTCCTCCCGGTTTTATCAGCGGCTAAAACCCTCAGATGCCAAGATCCTTCCAGGGTTCCCAGTTCAAGTCCAAGCCCAAGCGACACTCAGCCGCCTGTCTAAAGGCCCAGTTCGCCTGATTTTGCACCAGTCTAAAAATTTTCGTCTATATGCTGCTGCACAGTTTGGTGACGCCCAAATTCGAATTTTAGAACAGACAGAACATTATATCACATGTCAAGTTCTTCACGGTCAGATCCCAAGTCACGGCACGCTCTGTCAAACTATTTATGCCTTTGATATAGCTGAAATGACAGAACCCTTTCAGACCTATTGGTCCCAATTTTGGAACCGCGACACAGACATAGATGAAAGAACCGACCACCCGTGGTCTGATCTTCTACAGTCTCTGCGAAATCGAATCCCACCAACTGCGACTCTGCCCGTCCATTGGGCCGATCCGCAGCTTATTGCACAGACCATTCGCAAATTGAAACCATACAAAGCAGTTGGCATCGATGGATGGCGTGCTGAGGAGTTACAATCACTCCCATTCACCGCACTGGAAGACTTCGCCGACATTTTGGCACATATCTGGCCGATTGGGTTAGCTCCACATCAACTAATCGCACGAGTGATCCTCCTGGCTAAGCGAACCCCAGCTCTTTCGATCACGGACGGCCGGCCTATCACCATATTAGGCTATATCAGTCGCCTCACATCTAAAATTGTCGCTGATCAGCTCTTAGCCCACTGGGCACAAACCTGGCCGAGTGCCATCTCCGGGGGTTTACCATTCCGAGGAGTCCAGGACATAACGTTTCTCCAGCAGTTTAAAATCGAGCAGGCTAAGAAGCGAGCACAACCCTGGCGAGGATTCACGCTTGATCTCATTAAAGCATTTAACCTGTTGCCCCGCCGGGTTTTGTATCATCTCCTGATCCATCACGGCGCGCCACCCGAAGCCATCGACTTTTGGTTCATCAACCTTCGTCGGCTGACACGGCGCCTCCAGATCCGCGGTAATATCGGACCCCCTATGTCCATGACTACGGGAGTTCCAGAGGGTGACAGCCTTTCTGTTTGTGCCATGCTAGTTGTCTCGTCGGCATTCTACTGGACACTGTGCTCCCCCACAGTGTACCCTTATGCTTATGCTGACAATTGGTCTTATCTGACCACCAACCAGCGGGCCAACATTCAGGCATTCCGTCTCGTGCAAAAGCTAGTGGCAGACTTGCGGATGCAAATCGACTACTCAAAGTCTTGGGCTTGGGGGGCCACGGCAGAGGCTCGCCGTGAATGGCAAGATTTTTTGCACCTCACTTTCGAAGATGATAACCAGATTAAGATCCTCAACTCTACCAAAGACCTTGGGTGCATGACTCATTATACCAACCACATTGTCTTAGGGCACCTTAAACAGAAAATCCAAGCGGCCGCACAACGTTGCCGGAAAATTCGATCCTTCCATACTGATATTATCCACAAAGCACGATTTATTCAGACGGCAGTGTGGCCCCACGCCTTCTTTGGAGCAGAAACCCAAATCGTTGGAGAGGCCCACTTTCGGACGCTCCGTCGAGAAGCAGCACGTGCCCTTGTAGGCCCCCACGCACAAGTGTCTAGTTATCTTGCTGTCCACATCTTCACGCCGCAGTTACAAGATCCCCTTCTGTATGTCCTATCGACCGCGCTGTCCTTCTTGCGCCGACTATTTCACACCAACTCAGCATTGGCTTCTACTTTCCTTGCCGCCGTAGTCCATCATGTCGGCCCTGCCGTCGGCCCTGCTGGCGCACTGGCACGATATCTAAACCTACTTGGGTGGTCACTCGACTTACAAGGCCAGCTCACACTTGATGGCTACCTCTCGGTATCGGTCCAGAACGATTCCCTCCGTCACATTCGCTCAACACTTCGACGGGCATGGGCCTATCACCTACATCGTCAGATTAGTCATCGTAAAGGCATTCCACCAGTGCCATTCGATTATGACATCCTCTCTCGAGCACTACGACGGATACCTATGACCTCCTTGCGCCAAATCGCCTATAATTTAACTGGGGGCTATCAAGTAGGCGCCGTCAAGGCCCAATGGTCCGCCACCGTTGAGGCAGCTTGCCCATTTTGCGGTCAACTCGATACTCACCAACATCAACAATTGGCCTGTCCACAATTTCAGCATATTCGTACGCGTCACCCGCAGGCAGTCACATATCTCACCAATAACCTCAATAAGCTGTGGTTACCTTTGCCGCAATCGTTCCCAGATATATGCATGTTACGCCAGCTTTTGTCATTTCGAGGTCAGGGCACGGATCACACCATTATCCAACAGGGTCAACAAGTCCTTATGTTCTTCACCGATGGGTCCGCCGATACACCACTTCATCCAGAGACCCGACGAGCTGCCTGGTCAGTCATACAATATCAACCGGACTCCGTGACACACCCCTTCTTGACTATCAAAATTCAACACGTCCAGGGTCCCCAGTCTATCGCACGAGCTGAACTTGCCGCTGTCACCTGGCTGGTCCAACACATCGCTACCAGCCAGCGGTCCGAACGAGTCATTATTACAACAGATTCGCAGTATGTGATCAATACCGTATCGCAGCTTACAAGTGACACAGCCGTTCCTACATGGCATCGCCTAGCACATGCAGACCTCCTTCGAATCCTGATTACCCATTGGAATCCTGAGCAATTCCTCCTTCGGAAAGTGAAATCCCATCAGGATATTTCACAGTTGCCACCAGGACAAACGCGCACGGCCGCTATCGGTAATTCATGGGCCGATCATGCAGCAGTCAAAGCTCGCCAGACAGATCATCCACTAATTAACCAACTTTTTCAACGAGCCCAAGTTTGGCATAAAGAGCAATATCTTCAGACTGTGAGTATACTGCAATACTTGGCTGACCTTAATTTACATCACCTCCAATTACGTCAACAGGCATCAAATCACAAAGCACTGGATGGCACAGGGGATTCGGCCGATAATGCCTGGGGTCATTTGTTTCAAGCACGGAAATCTTACCAGGTGTCACCCCCGTGGCAAGTCTTTCGACCATCTATCCATCCGGCTTTCCTTACCGCATGTGTTTGGGGCAATCAATATGCTGATCTGGTCATGCGTTTTTGTGCTTCCCTGCGCTGGCCCTCCGCTGATCCCATTCCTAGTGATACAATTGCCAACGATGGGATCACCTGGCATGAACTGGCCGTAGCCTTTGTTGTTAATACGGGCCTCCAACTACCTACCTGGATCAAGCTTGAATGTCATCAACGTGCACAACCTGTCCATTGGCAAGATCCTCGGGTGATGGCACTTCCGCCCCATCGTCGTTCACTCCGAGAACAGGCTGAAGCATTTCGTACCATCGTACTATATCTTCAAAATTATGCCAGTACCCCACTGATGCCAACCTACTCCAAAAAAGGCTCTCTCAGCCTTACCAAAGTGGGATGGGGTCGGGCTTACACAGGCGGCTTCCGTCTGCGGCCGGAAATACCCAATTCCACAGCCGTGCAACGTACCATGATTCGATACGCTGAAGACCTGCACTGTAAGCCCCCCTATCATCCAGATGGGGTTATCCCGATGAACCACGTCCACCCAACACTAGCAGTTGTCGACGCTATTCCACTTACCTTCGAACAAAGATTCCTCTACCGTCGATATCTCCGCCAATGCTGGAATCGACATGGCAATCTCGACTCTGTGTCCATTCCGAGAGCACCAAATTAGTTCGGCAACCCAATTCGTAATTCTTGTTCCCAACCCTCTCTAGTTGCAGCGCGGATATTCGGTTTCACCTAGTTAGATAGGTTTCGGAACGATCTGTACAGTGTACCCTTTTTGTACATCATCTTTCACACCGCCATTTCACCACACTCCCCACTACCCACCAACAAGGTGAAGGGGTGAGGGAAGCGCCAGACTCGTTGCGCAAGTTATGGGAGTAGTAAGGCCAGGAGCCCCTAGTACCGTCCTTGCTCCTAGTAGTAAGGCCAGACACCCCTTGTAGCGTCCTTGCTCCTAGTAGTACGGCCAGGAGCTCCTAGTAGCGTCCTTTGCTCCTAGTAGTAAGGCCAGGAGCCCCCAGTACCGTCCTTGCTCCTAGTAGCACGGCCCAGGAGCCCCTAGTAGCGTCCTTTGCTCCTCGTAGTAAGGCCAGGGCCAGGCCCTTGTAGCGTCCTTGCTCCTAGTAGTACGGCCAGGAGCCCCTAGTAGCGTCCTTTGCTCCTAGTAGAAGGCAGCCCTACTACCGTCCTTGCTCCTAGTAGTAAGGCAAGGAGCCCCTAGTACCATCCTTGCTCCTAGTAGTACTAGTAGCGTCCTTTGCTCCTAGTAGCAAGGCCAGGAGCCACTAGTAGCGTCCTTTGCTCCTAGTAGTAAGGCCAGGAGCCCCTAGTA
>CAXAMN010007036.1:96118-110667 GCA_963970005.1 Durusdinium trenchii
GTAGCGTCCTTGCTCCTAGTAGTACGGCCAGGAGCCCCTAATAGCTTCCTTTGCTGCTAGTAGTAAGGCCAGCCCTAGTAGCGTCCTTTGCTCCTAGTAGTAAGGCCAGGCCCTTGTAGCGTCCTTGCTCCTAGTAGTACGGCCACTAGTAGTAGCGGCCTTTGCTCCTAGTAGTAAGGCCAGGAGCCCCTAGTACCATCCTTGCTCCTAGTAGTACGGCCAGGAGCCCCTAGTAGCGTCCTTTGCTCCTAGTAGTAAGGCCAGGAGCCCCTAGTACCGTCCTTGCTCGTAGGGCCAGGAGCCCCTAGTAGCGTCCTTTGCTCCTAGTAGCAAGGCCAGAGGCATTAGGCTCAAGCCTACTCGGGGCGTGCCCGTCGCCACCACTTCGTGTGGTGGTACCGATTGAGCCATGGCATTCGAACATCTGCCTATCAGGGAGACATTCTCTGAACGATCGACATGGAGGCATGCCAACCGCTTCCAGATATCACCTGTCAAGGTGCTCCTACGTGCGCTGGATTACAGTATCTTGCTGGCTGATTCTAATGATGGTATCCAACTGAAGCTCAAGGTGCCTAAACATTTGCTGCCGGTGTTTAATACACATCGTCCAAATGTGATTTTGACCTGGTACGACGGCAGAAAGCTTCGCTTTGGTTGTCAGATCCCAGCAAGTAGCCAAGCAGGAGATCCTTTTCTGATGCACGATGAATCCTGCATTGCCAGAAGCGCTCTTGATCCAGACTACCGACCTCATGGGCGCAGCAATGGGCAGTTTCAGAAAAGAGCGCTGGATATGGACAGGTGTCTCAAGCAGATGAACTCTCGGAGCCGTGGATGGAGGGTATTTTTAGCAATTCCATGTCTTCAAGCTCGCCATTGCATGTTCGTAGTCATGATAGCAAATCAAGTCTTGGCCAAAACCAGAGGCCAACAACGCACGCGTCTTGTCCTCAACATTTGAAGCAATCAGAGAATCCTCTGGAGCCATGGGCCTATGGTCATTTTATTGCTACATCACATCATAGAGAGGCCAGACCCATGGATTTTGATGACGACCTTCCGGAGTAATTCGGTACCAAATTGACTCCTCATAACACCTCCTCTGGCAACTTCCAACGACAGGATCCTCTCATATCTCACGTTGATCAAAGCAAGCGGCCATCAATTCAGCAGAATTCAGAGATTGAATCCAAGAACCAAGTGTGCTTCAGTGGTCTTTACCACTGGATGTGCCGAGTGCAGAAGACCAGTGTGTCAGATGATCAGTCAACCAGCATTGACAGGCATAGTACTACTCCAAGTACGTTTGCTGGTAATATCTACCAATCAATACATTCTGAGATGAACGATACATCCTTTCTCCCACAGAAACAGGCACCATGGTATGGGAGTCTCCTACCTTGGTATTGGACCTGTCTAGGTGGTCATCATCACCTGGCATCCGTGGCTAAAGGTAGTTCCGTCCCAGATCACCCATTCCCATATGTGACTTCGACCCAATTCGATCTCGACAATAGACCCGCTCCGAACTGTGTAACACCAGTCAATCAAAGTGATTTTGTCAAGAATTACTGGCATCAGGTGTCATCCAATGCAGAGGTCTCACCGATGAGCTCCTTCCTGGACATGTTTGATGTTCGCCAATTTTGTCAGAATAATCAGATCCAATATACCATCATCCCGGGGCACCATGCTTGCGCTACTGACCCTCGAACTGGAAAGGATTACCCGGTTTTTAGTGCGCTGTCATCATCCAAAGCCTCCAATCATCAAGGGTTATCACATGAAGGTGTAAGGGAAACGAGGATTCTTGCTGACATGTCTTGTTCCTGTGACACCAATCGTCCGAGTTGTATACCCCGTGTTCCTGTTCACCCAGAACGGCTGACCCAGAACCGCTACCAGGGTATACGAGATGACCGCATTCCTCCTCAGACGGTTTGTCGCACACGACCCAGGCCATTTCAAGGTCGCTCTCGTTTCCGAGTTTCCTACAATCGATTGACAACGAATGGAGGTCCCCGTGGTTCGAGAAACTGACCCCATGATCATCTTTTGTTCAATGACTTGATGCATCACCCTGATGACTCTCAGATCTCGTGTCAGGCCCAACACACAGCAGATTGTAGTCATCACTTACGCAGTACAAACCAACATTTGCACAGTCATTGTCTACCAGCCGCTAGCCGACGTACAGTCCAAGTCTTGCCAGACCAGCGTCCTGTCATATACTCAGGTCCAGTCTTTACCGCCCCAGGTCTGCAGGAACCTGATATGCCGATTTTGCCCTCAATTCCTGATGACACTCTTGCAACTGTTGGACTTCCAACAAAGACAGGAGCCGTTCTCAGTAATTCGATGCTACCAGACTGCATGCAAGATCTCCGCCAATATGGATCACTCGATCCTTCCAAAGTTCGATTCTATACTAGCCCTTCGGTGAATCTCATGCCAACGCCAAGGAATGACCAAGGTCTGGTAGGTAGTACAGTCCATTTGACAACTGTACGAGATGCAAACATTCCTCCCTATTGGACCAATTCCTTAAGCCATGACCGCTGTTGTGTGATTCCACACATACAGTTATCTCAAGCAATCACCGAGGGCACCCCTTCAAGCCAGCAACCACAGCATTCAGTTGTATCTGATGCAACGGTGCCCATTGGTATTATGTCGCCAGGGGTTCAGGACTTGCCTGGTATCTGCCAGTTCTTGTCCTCTGAAAAGACGGCACCGTCCACTGAATGGGCCAATGAGCCTACTTTGTTTAAGCTTTTATCGCCTATTCTGTCACTTGATCCACAGCTTTCAACAATATGCAGTGGGGCTGTACCCAGCTACGACCGCGATCACTTTTATTGTACTTTGGACGATGGGCAGTGGCTTCGTGTTGTATCATTGTTACCAAAGTCTGCTGCCAGTTTGAAGTGCAGGCCCTACAAACAAGATGCGTTGATGCCAGTTTTCGACATCACATTTTCCAACATCTCGACTTTCTCTTCAACCAGTTCATCTGCCATCTTTTGGCCCTTTGACTCGCACCTCGACCAGACTACCATTGAGTCATGTGGTCCCTTCAGTGGAGGGAAGCCATCTTATTTGACATTTTTGGATAATGTCAGTGATGGATCGTCATTTGACAGGACACCATGGAGTCATCACAGCTATATACAATCCTCGTCTTTGCTTCGACCTACGAATCCTTCTCACATCATGAAGGAGCGTCATCGACAATACCGATCAGGGGATGATCACAGACCGCTCACAGACCTGGACTCTTCAACGATTCATCATTGTCTACAGCATCTTACAACATCCAGTGGGGCTGTACCCAGTAACAACCGCTTGGATTTGAGCAGTTCCGCAGTATCTTGTTACGATCTCGACCCTTGTTTCGACATTGATCGTTCAACAACCATTTTCCTTGCTTTATCACATCGATCCACAAACATCTTGGAGGTGTTCAATGATAATAATCATGCAGGAGAACAGTTGCGTCATTCGACAAACCGATCTGCCTTTCATAGGCCCAGTGACTCCATCCTCGCAGGGACTACATTGAAGTCACAGTCATGGATGCCGGTATTCCAAGATACAGAAGTCGCGCAGCTTCACCCACAGATTGTATGTCTCCGGAGACGACTTGACTTGTCCGAAGACTGCAGATCTCCACCAGGTACCTACATATCTCATCCTACCACATGGGCGCTCCCTGACACAACCTATGCTGCAGGTCAGAGGCGATCTTTTGAGATGCTGAATGCTTCACCTGATGACCCAGATGATCGCAATGGAGATAGGCTGACTCAGGTACACCACCATCGACCACCACATCTTACCACATTCAGTGGGGTTTGCGTGCAAATGTGAGTCCAATGCTGTGTGGAAGAGCTCGTGTGGGAAAGTGTCGAAATCCAAGTGTGTGAAATGCCCTAAGACATTCATCAAGCCGATGAGTGCATGCGGGACGCTGATGGCATTGCCAACAATATGATTCAATAATCGTGCGTTCAGTGGACCCTGCCATGCTGTGGGCAATCCTTGGAGCCATAACAATTCTGGTCCGGCCAAGAATTGGACACGTCGCTTTATCCATGTCGACAGTGGGACATTTTCCATCACCCCTAAGCTGGTACCGATGACTCAACCATGGGATTCTCACGAGGATAACTTCCTGCCGTTCACTACTGTAGTCTTCCAGCAGGGGAACAAGCACAGAATTCTTCAAGTTCAGGCGGGTTTGCCGGTACGACCAGTTCTTAGCACCCTTTTCAGTGCATTCCCTGTCGAACACATCCAATGGTTGCCTTTTGAAAGTCCAGAACTTGGCATTCCAGTCGATGACAAGGATATTTTCTGCAGAGCACTTTCGATTATGCTTGCAGGAACAGTCATTTACCACCCCAGCCACTGGATGGACAGTGATTCTTCAGCCAAACCGGCTAATAGTCAGACGAGTCACGGATACTGAGAACATTGCGGCTATTACTACCGCAATATCGCAAGACCAACCTTTTCCGTTCCACTTATGCAACCATATGCTGGTGAAACATCATGCAACCTCTCGTCCTTGTCAAGCAGTTGCAGCCCGTCTAGTTGAACCTCCACGAATCCATCTTGAAGATACCCTTGACGGCGCGTTTTTGGACATGGGCGATTGGCTTCAAGCCACTATGGATAGCTCCGAGGCCAGTCTGTTTTTGCAATCAAGTCATTCTAGTGGCCTGTCTGACCTTTTATCGTCATTGGGTTGGCGCATCCTCCTGCTGCAGGAGTCTCATCCCGCACGATCGTCACGGACTGTTGTACTCTTGCCGGCCAGTGCACAGTTATTTGTCGACACAGTTGCTATCCGCAACATTCTAGCTGCTCACGTGACCACCTGGTATTTACCACCAAGTTGCGAAGAGTCCCCCAATGCGGTTCGATTGTCTCTCAAGCTATGGGCTACAGTCATTTGGGAAGGACGATTACCCATTACTACAGCAACTGACGTTTTCGCGAATGCCTGGCACGCGGCTAGTAGCTTTGTCGGGCCTCTAATCCCAGTGAGATCGATTCTCCGTGGAAAACGCCTGTCCCCAGAAGAGAATTTTGCAGGATACATTGCTCAGGAAGACCGAGATTCAGCCCTTAACCGCGTTCACCTTGTAGGGGTTCTCGAAGGTGGTGGTAGCAAAACTGACTTGGCCCTTCGGACCAACCAAGCCATGACTGATTTCCTGTTCCAGAACGGAGCATCAAGTATTTCGACACCACAATTTGTCAAGGATGTGCTCACACTTGCAGGAGTGACACGGATTCAACAAATACTTGCTATGCGTGACCCAGACGCTAAGTTGGAACAGCTAAAGCAAACAGCGCTCCATTTCAACATCCCCTTGCCAGACTTCGCAGATTTGGAAGCAGACACTCATAAACGGGTCCGTCGTCTTGTTAATAGACGCTTGGCTGGCCCCAGTTCCCATCAGGCTAGTGAGTTCACCCTTTCCGAGACCTTGTTTTACGATGCAGCAGGTACACCAGTACCCAATCAAGCTGATCATACCATGCAGTCAGGGGTGTTCTTGCTCGACGCTCAGGATGCTGGTTCCTTCCAGGAGGCACATAGTCAGTCGACGCAACCATGTGTGATGGTTTTGTTAGGCCCCGCGTGCCCGATCCAAACCAAAGAATGCAAGCCTGGTAATTTGCCAGCCATCGACAGTAAAGGAAATAAAGTGGTTATCGCAACTTGTACCCACTTTTTGGGACAAGCGAAGGTCACAATGCACGGTGCCGACCAGGAAGATATCTCCGTTGAGGCCACCTCAGTACTGGCCTTCACTGCTTGGCGGTCCGAAACCACCGACCAGCTCTGGTCTGACCTCTGCGAAGGGCCACTCCGGGCCATCTGGAAGTTATTCTCCATCGAGCCCGCAAAGAGTGTGGTCACAAGACCATGGGGTCGAAGTTGGAGAGCGGATGGCAAGCCTGTAGAGTCTGAGCAAGCAGAGAGTTTCCAAGTCCACGTCCGAGTCTACACCTCCATCATATCCACAGTTCTTGCCCAGTCAGGGTCTCAAGGGGTCTTCGTTAACCCCAAGATTTCGGAAGGTACCACAGTTGACCCCGCCTACGCTATTGTATGGCTACGTGATAAGACTAGATCTCAAGCTCTCGAAGAGGCTAAGAAAATTCCGGAGCAAGCTGGCCTCGTTTTGTCTTTCAAGGGTAAAAGAGGATATGGTGTCCGCGTTCCCAGCTCTGTCTACGAAGAGGCACAAGGTCTGCTCAACCCTTCATTGCCCAAGCAAGCGCGTATCCCAGCGACTTGCTATGTTAAGCTCTCACCATTGCCCCATGGCGTCACGCAAGACGATATTCGACAATGGTTAGAGAAACAGGCTCTCCGTATGCGACCCATTTGATGCTTGGCAGCAAACACATGGCTTTTGGCCGCCGCCAATAGAGTAGATGCCTGCCACTACCTGTGGGGTCGATCCACAGTACTCATTGCACCAGTGCAGAACAACCCTCAGATCAAACCAACAATTCTGGCTGGAGGAATTCGAAATCCTGCACCTTCAAAGCCGCAGATATCAGCAAGCTCCTCCAGTGACCTTCTGATGCAAGACGCTTGGGACCCCTGGTCCAATTGGAACCCAGTCTTAGAAGATGGATCAGTCAGACAAAGTTCGTTGGACGGATCAAATACTCGTCGCACATGGTCATCCCAAGCTAGCCAACAATCCAAGTTTACATCTTCGACATCTACGTCCAAAACATCCGACCTTGCAGCTATTCAGAACCAGATCCGCGACCTAACAAAAGCAACCAAGCTTAATCAAGACAAGGAAATTCAGTTACGCCAGGACATGAACACAGAATTCAAGAACATTCGAGCAGAAGTACGCACCCAGATTGAGGCTTCTGAACAATCAGTTCGAACCACTCTTGACCAGCGTATCCACTGCATTGAACGCAGTTTACAGCAAACCAATACTGGCATGAGAGAAGGTTTCAACGCCATCCTGGCCAAACTTAGCCATTCGGACGACACACATAAACGTGCCAAATCCAATCAAGCTATGCAGATTGAGCCTAGTTCGTGACATTTACAGTCTGGTCAATTCAGTGCAGAAATTCATTTGCAGTATCACAAGATCGCTGGTCAGAGGAAACCTCATTCTATGCAGATAGGCCTGATCGATGTTGTTTGCAACACGAATGATGACCTGTCTGTTTGGTGTCAGTTTGATCTTGTCTTTGTTATGCCTCTGGCTGGCCATGTCTGTTGCACAGTCCCACTACTGTGGTTTTCACCACATGCAGAAGATGCCGCTTGTCCTTCCGGGCGACTGCTTCAGGGATTGTGCCCTCACTTCAACCGTTCATGTCACAGTCATCAAGGTCACTATCTACTATACTTTCAATATATACCTACTTCTGTTGATTCTGAATCAGGTGAGGACCGTTCCCCGCTCAGGTGTGGTCCAAAAGTCGACCACATTTTTGGCCGAAACCTCTTGTCTATGCTTGCCGCTTCACCGATCCATATGTCAGTCACATCTATTTCAGGCACTTCCATCCATTAGTTTCCAGGCCAAATGCTCTTTTGCATCAGACCTACGCCCAAGTAGAAAAGACAGTGGCTTTGTCGGGGACCTTGGGCGGGTACGCCATGAGGACTTCCTATTTTGGTGGTCATCGGATCCCCTTTGTCCTAGTGTGGTCTGGGTTCACCAGTTGTACCATGATTGGAAACATACCACACGTATAGGAGAAGCCTCCAATCCTGGCCCATCCACTGTCACTGCCTCTACACGCGTAATCACATTGGGTCTTTTAAATCCTACTACAGTGTATTAAAAAGAGGAAGACCTGGTCTCTTTGAATAATGATGTTTTGTGTCTGGCGGAGACTGCAGCTACTAATATGGTACAAGGAATTTTCACACAGGCCACTCGCCATACACCTTTTAGAACATTTTGGTCTGCACCAGTTCCAGACAAAATCACCAAAACAGACCCCACACTGGGGCTCACCCTGAGAGGTGACAACTAGGAACAGCAGTTATGACCCGTCTTCCTTCACGGCCAACCCGTCACCAGTTTCCGCCTTCTGCATGGGACACATGTCGCTTGAATAGTGTTGTTGTCTCTACAGGGGCACTTGATGTTCTTGTCGTCTCGGCTTATTTTCATACAGGTAAGTCAGCCGAGGCCAGAATCGTCAACAACCAATTGCTGCATGATATCCTGTTGTATGTCATTCCGACAGACCTTCCGTTTGTTATTGCAGCCGATTTTAACACTGATGTTCGACAACTCGATTTCTTTCCGAACTTTAGGCACTTAGGTTGTCAAGAAATGTTCGAATTCCATCGCAATGCGTTTGGCTTTGAATTACCGCCAACCTGCATGTTTCCATGCACCTGAATGTTCCCATGAGATCGGTTGACGCATT
The DNA here is from genome assembly GCA_963970005.1 of Durusdinium trenchii. Lineage (NCBI taxonomy): Eukaryota > Dinophyceae > Suessiales > Symbiodiniaceae > Durusdinium > Durusdinium trenchii. Next base: position 104,570 of record CAXAMN010007036.1, read on the forward strand.
TACATGGTTCGTTCCAAAATCATGGACCTTGCTCCCACTCAACCATACGGAACTTGCCGCTCAATACGAGCGCCTCCGTCTGTCGCCATGCTGTCAAAGTCAGTCTCGACCCACTTCCACCCCTGAGGAAGTGAACTCGCTGCTATTTAAATGGTCATCTCAAATTGAAAAGGCAGTCGACCGTAGCCTTCGTATACAGAGACAAAGGGATCCAATCCGTCACCCACAGGGTTCTTTGCCACGCAGTTTTCGTGGGCGATGTGCAACCCCACGCTTGATTCGTGCCTCCTGCCCACGGGCACCCCAAAAAGATAAAGCCGGCTATTACGAACCTCCTTGTGAAGTCACCTCGCTCAAAAGCCGACTTAAAGTGCGTCAAACACGCCGTATTCGAAACCTTGAGCAATTGTATCGAAAATACCGTTTCTCAGACACGCCAAGGGAGCAATGGGCCATGCGCCCACATTTGCAGGACCTTCAGATGTTGTGGCAAGCGATCCGAATGGCTAATGGTTATGGTCGATCATGGGTCCATTGGCTTTTGACTTTTGAGGCAGTCGCAGCCGTTCCCATTGCTCTTCCTGACTATGATCAATTGTACAGCCTGCGTCAGATTACTCAATTCGATGCCGACGTTTACTGTCAACAAGAAGCCCGCCTCCAACGGCTCTCCCACAAACATGGGCTGGACCTCGATCAAACATTTAAGTCTAATGCAAGACTTTATCAACGACTTAAGTCGTCAGAAGCAAAAATCTTACCAGGCTTTCCCGTTACTGTCCAGGTCCAAGCCACGTTATGTCGCCAGAGTAAAGGTCCCATCCGCCTTGTCACACACCAATCCCAGACGTTTCGTTTGTTTGCTGCGGCCCAATTTGGAGGGGCCCAGCTTCGTATTCTAGACCAATCTGGCCCATATCTTACCTGCCAGCTGTTGAACGGTCAGGTTCCATCGCATGGTGACCTTTGTCAAAATATTTATGCGTTTGACCTTGATGAGATGGCAGGCCCATTTCAAAACTATTGGTCTCAATTTTGGAATCGGGATACAGAGCTCGATGAAACGACAGATCACCCCTGGTCTGATCTGGTGACTTCCCTGCAGAACCGTATCCCACCAACTGAGCCCTTATCGATCCAATGGGCAGACCCACATATCATTGAGCAAACCATTCGCCGCATGAAACCGTTTAGGGCAGTAGGCATTGACGGATGGCGGGCTGAGGACTTGCAGGCCCTTCCTTTTGCCGCCGTGGAAGATTTCGCTCTCGTCCTGGCTCGTATTTGGCCACCCCGAGTCATTCTCTTAGCCAAAAGAACCCCCGCACTGTCTATTACGGACGGCCGCCCCATCACAATCCTCGGCTACATTAGTCGACTCACCTCTAAAATAGTGGCGGATCAGTTACTCAGTCAATGGGCGCAGACATGGCCCAGCGCCATCTCCGGTGGACTGCCTTTTCGCGGGGTTCAAGATATCACTTTTCTACAACAATTTCAAATTGAACAGGCCAAAAAACGGACTCAACCCTGGAGAGGGTTTACCTTGGATTTGATCAAGGCCTTTAACCTCCTCCCACGTCGCGTCTTATATCACCTCCTGATACATCATGGTGCACCATCAGAGGCCATCCAATTTTGGTTTACTAATCTTCGACGCCTTACGAGGCGCTTGCAAGTTCGAAATAATGTCGGCCCTTCCATGTCAATGACCACCGGAGTCCCAGAAGGTGACAGTCTGTCCGTGTGTGCCATGCTTGTGGTCTCCTCAGCTTTTTACTGGACGATTCACTCCCCCACTGTCTTCCCTTATGCTTATGCTGATAACTGGTCTTATTTGACAACGAATCAACGTGACAATATCGGGTGCAACAGCTAGTGGAAGCCCTTCGTATGCAAATCGATTACAAAAAATCATGGGCTTGGGGCTCTACCATGGAAGCCCGCAAAGACTGGAAAGTTTTTCTGGACCTTTCCTTTCCCGACTCTAACCACGTCCAGATTTTGAACTCGACGAAAGACCTAGGCTGTATGACGCATTACACCAATCATATCGTTCTTGGTCATTTAAAGCAGAAGATTCAGAACGCGGCCCAACGGTGCCGTAAAATCCGACGGTTTCCCATAGACATTGCCCAAAAAGCACGGTTTATCCAAACCGCAGTGTGGCCACACGCCTTCTTTGGAGCAGAAACACAAATCGTTGGAGAATCACACTTTCGTACACTCCGTCGTGAAGCTGCTAATGCATTGATTGGCCCACATCCACAAGTTTCAAGTTTCCTCGCAGTCCACATCTTTTCGCCGCAACTACAAGACCCCTTGCTATATGTCGTTTCTACAGCGGTGACCTTTCTCCGACGGCTATTTCACACCAATCCAACATTAGCGCAGGATTTCTTGCAGGCAGTGATCACCCATACCGGATCGGCGGTTGGACCCGCTGGCGCCTTGGCTCGTTATCTCGACTTGCTCGGTTGGTCACTTAGTCAGAATGGTCGACTAGTCCTGGATGGATACCTTTCACTTTCGATTCAGCATGATTCACTTCGAGCCATTCGACACACTCTACGTCGAGCCTGGGCTTATCATATTCATCGACAAATCTGTCATCGTAAGGGAATTCCCGACTTGCCATTTGACTATGACATCCTGACTCGGAGTCTTCGTAAGTTGTCCATTACTGCTGTGCGTCAAATTGCATACAATCTTACGGGAGGTTATCAAGTCGGCGCGGTCAAGGCTCTATGGACAGCTACGGTTGATGCCTCATGTCCATTTTGCGGGCAGATGGATACGCGCTCACATCAGCAGCTCCATTGCCCAGCTTTCCTACACATCCGCCAGAAACATCCACAAGCTCTCGTATACCTTGCCTCCTGCCCTGCCAAGCTGTGGCTACCCTTGCCACATTCCTTTCCCGAAATTGCCACGCTGCGACAGTTGCTATCATACCGGGGAGCGGCTACCGACCATACTATCATTCGAAATGGTCAGGAGGTGCTGATGTTCTATACGGACGGTTCCGCAGATACTCCCCTTCATACTGAAACTCGTAGGGCAGCCTGGTCCGTTATCCAGTACCACCCAGATGTCACACCACAGCCTTTCTTAACTATCAAGATTCAACACGTCCAGGGGAGTCAATCTATAGCCCGTGCTGAACTTGCTGCAGTTGCTTGGATCGTGGAACACGTTGCGACACATTATGGAAGTCAGCGTACAGTCACAACTACCGACTCCCAATATGTCATCAATATTGTGTCTCAATTGGCCCAAGCCACCTCGGCCCCTTCCTGGCATCGACTTGCTCACGCAGACCTCCTTCAAATCATTTCCGCACATTGGGATCCCTCTCAATTTCACCTACGCAAAGTTAAGTCACATCAGGATCTCTCACAATTACCTCCCGGGAGGGCTCGAATTGACGCACTTGGTAATTCATGGGCTGATCATGCAGCCGTTCGTGCCCGCCAAACCGACCACCCGAATATTCATCGTTTCTTTCAACAAGCCCAGACTTGGCATCGAGATCAATATACTCAAACGGTCAGTATCTTGCAGTACCTTGCTGACTTGAATCTGCATCACTCTCAACTTCAACAACAAACAACCGCGCAGAAGAATCTTGCAGGAACAGGTGACACTGTCGATAATACCTGGGGGATGATTTTTCGCGCGCGAGAATCGTATACTGTCACCCCGCCTGGACAGGAGTTTCATCCAGTTGTGCATCCCACATTTGTGACTGCGTGCGTATGGGGCAACCAGTATGCCGACCTATTCTTGCAATTTTGTGCCTCTCTTCGATGGCCGACTGCTGATGTACATCACACTGACCCCACTGTTACGGCAGGTATTACATGGCATGAGCTTGCCCTCGCCTTTATAGTAAATACAGGGCTTCAATTTCCAACTTGGATTCAAACAAAGGTGAACCAAAAAGCGCAGCCAGCACACTGGCAGGACCCTCGAGTTCTAGCCTTGCCTGCCCATCGTCGGTCCCTCCGGGAGCAAGCGGAAGCCTTTCGTACGATTGTCTTATATCTTCAAAAATACGCAGACAGCCCGCTTCTCCCAGCCTACTCTAAGACAGGATCGCTGAGCCTCACGTATGTCGGTTGGGGTCGTGCCTACACAGGGGGTTTCCCCCTGCGACCAGAGATTCCCAACTCTGCAGCTGTTCAACGCTCCCTTACTCGATATGCTGCCGACTTACATTGTAAGCCCCCATACCATCCTGATGGGCTCGTTCCAATGTACCATACCCAACCAATCTTTCATGTGATTGATGCCATCCCCCTGACATTTGAACAACGTTTTCTATACCGAAGATACCTTCGTCAATGTTGGAATCGTGATGGAGACTTGAATGCAGTGCCTATTCCCCCGGCACCCAATTAGGAATTCAGGCCATATCACCTTTTTCGTTACCCATCTTCGTGCCACGCGGACATTCGGTCTCACGTAGTTAGAGGGTTCCGATCCTGTATAGTGCATCCTTGATCTTGTAGCAACCTGACATTACACTCCACTCCCGGGTGCCCACCAAAATGGTGAAGGGCCCCGGGAAGCGCAGACATCGAGCGCAAGTTTCGTGAGTAGCAAGGCCAGGAACCCCTAGTACCGTCCTTGCTCCTAGTAGTACGGCCAGGAGCCCCTAGTAGCGTCCTTTGCTCCTAGTATATAGTAAGGCCAGGAGCCCTTTGTAGCGTCCTTGCTCCTAGTAGTACGGCCAGGAGGCCCTAAAAGCGTCCTTTGCTCCTAGTAGTAAGGCCAGGAGGCCCTAGTACCGTCCTTGCTCCTAGTAGTACGGCCAGAAGCCTTAGTAGCGTCCTTTGCTCCTAGTAGTAAGACCAGGAGGCCTTAGTACCGTCCTTGCTCCTAGAGGTACGGCCAGGAGCCCCTAGCAGCGTCCTTTGCTTCTAGTAGTAAGGCCAGGAGCCCCTTGCAGAGTCCTTGCTCCTAGTAGTACGGCCAGGAGGCCCCTAGTAGCGTCCTTTGGTTCTAGTAGTAAGGCCAGGAGCCATTTGTAGAGTACTTGCTCCTAGTAGTACGGCCAGGAGCCCCTGGTAGGGTCCTTTGCTCCTACTAGTAGTAGTAAGGCCAGGCGCCCCTGGTACCGTCCTTGCTCCTAGTAGCAAGGCCAGGAGACCCTTACTAGCGTCCTTGCTCCTAGTAGTAAGGCCAGGAGCCCCTAGTAGCGTCCTTTGCTCCTAGTAGTACGGCCAGGCCAGGAGCCCCTGGTAGCGTCCTTTGCTCCTAGTAATAAGGCCAGGAGCCCCTAGTAGCGTCTTTGCTTCTAGTAGTAAGGCCAGGAGCCCCTACTAGCGTCCTTGCTCCTAGTAGTAAGGCCAGGAGACCCTAGTAGCGTCTTTAGGCCAGGAGCCCCTAGTAGCGTCCTTGCTCCTAGTAGTATGGCCAGGAGCCCCTAGTAGTGTCCTTTGCTCCTAGTAGTAAGGCCAGGAGCCCCTAGTAGCGTCCTTGCTCCTAGAAGTAAGGCCTCCTAGTAGTAAGGCCAGGAGCCCCTAAAAGCGTCCTTTGCTCCTAGTAGTAAGGCCAGGAGCCCCTACTAGCGTCCTTGCTCCTAGTAGTAAGGCCAGGAACCCCTAGTAGCGTCCTTTGCTCCCAGTAGTAAGGCCAGGAACCCCTAGTAGCGTCCTTTGCTCCTAGTAGTGAGGCCAGGAGCCCCTACTAGCGTCCTTGCTCCTAGTAGTAAGGCCAGGAGCCCCTAGTAGCGTCCTTTGCTCCTAGTAGTAAGGCCAGGAGCCCCCAGTAGCGTCCTTTGCTCCTAGTAGTAAGGCCAGGAGCCCCTACTAGCGTCCTTGCTCCTAGTAGTAAGGCCAGGAACCCCTAGTAGCGTCCTTTGCTCCTAGTAGTACGGCCAGGAGCCCCTAGTAGCGTCCTTTGCTCCTAGTAGTAAGGCCAGGAGCCCCTAGTAGCGTCCTTTGCTCCTAGTAGTACGGCCAGGCCAGGAGCCCCTGGTAGCGTCCTTTGCTCCTAGTAGTAAGGCCAGGAGCCCCTAGTAGCGTCTTTGCTTCTAGTAGTAAGGCCAGGAGCCCCTACTAGCGTCCTTGCTCCTAGTAGTAAGGCCAGGA
>CAXAMN010007036.1:121901-138048 GCA_963970005.1 Durusdinium trenchii
ACTAGCGATGGCCTCCAACCCACTAGCGATGGCCTCCAACCTACTAGCGATGACCTCCAACCTAAACCTACTAGCGATGGCCTCCAACCTAATAGCGATGGCCTCCAACCCCCTAGCGATGGCCTCCAACCCACTAGCGCTGGCCTCCAACCCACTAGCGATGACCTCCAACCTACCAGCGATGGCCTCCAACCTAGTAGTGATGGCCTCCAACCTAGTAGCGATGGCCTCCAACCTAATAGCGATGACCTCCAACCTAGAAGCGATGTTCTCCGAGCTAGTAGTGGCCTCCAACCTAAATAGCGAAGGCCTCCAACCTAATAGCGATGGCCTCTAACCTAGTAGCGATGGTCTCCAACCTAGTAGCGATGGCCTCCAACCTAATAGCGATGGCCTCCTATACTGTTGGCCTCCAACGTAATAGGGATGCCTGATAGGTATGGCCTCCAACCTAATAGCGATGGCCTCCAACCTACTAGCGGCCTAGAATCATGTCTATAGAACTGTGCTTAAGAGAGAAAAGTCATGAAAAGTCATGAACAGTCATTATAACGCATTAGCTCATTGGAGCTTTTTGGCAATGTTTTTAAACTACGATTTTTTTGGCCACCACCAAGGCTTTGATCCCAAAGTGGATGCCTGGGAGGCAATTGGTCCGTTGCAGCTGTGGATTTGTCTCACGTTCCACAGTTATTTTTCTATTTTTTTTTCCGTCGGAGCTGTGTACGTACTCTCAGCTGCAGATGAAAGGGTTGCTTTTCTGACCCTTCGCCCTTGACCATTGGAACGCCGTTGCGCTACAGTTTTGCTTGGCATGGCTTTCAACAAGGTTTGAAAACCGGTTTGAATCGTGATGCGATTGCATATTCAACGATTCAACAACTGGCAGCCTCTGTTTTGCGTGAGCATACGTCCGCCTGACTCCTCTGTTGCAGGCGTTGCCTCCCATGCTCTCCAGGCGTGTGGGTGCAGCGGTACGATCCTTAAAAACAGAGCCGAAAACTCTTGAGATTTTCATTTGGTTGAGCCACTGTCACTGTGGTGTTCTGGCATGCCATTAGTTCTCACAGAGTCTCAAAACGGACGCCATTTTTTTAGGCTGCCGCTGTAGCTGGTTGCTTTTATGTTTGCGGTGGTTGGGACGGACGCCAGTCTCAGCCTCAGGTGCGACTGTGAGTCGTAACTAATAATGGCTTTAAAGTGCTGATTCACTGTTTTCCCTTTTCCCAGACAGGGTCTGAAGGTCCACAAACGAAAAGAAGTCCGGACAGCAAGAAAACACCAGACACAGAAGAAAAGGAACGAATGAACATTGAATGTTGGACACATTTGTTCCCTTTTTTCCTTTCTTGTTGGATGTCTCTCGTCCGAGGCGCCTTGCGTCCGCTGAGCGTTTCAACCCGAGCAGTGGGGTCTGGGAAGCACTTCCGCCCATGAACGAACGCCGTGACCGCGCGGCCGTGGCCACCATCGCAGATCGGCTTTATGCTCCATGGCTGATGGCATTGGAGATCTCTTGAAGGAGGGAAGGCTACCTTTCATGTTTGATCATGACAGGCACAAAAGCAAATCCGATGTGTTTGGATGTGTGTGATATGAGCAGAGCACAGGAGCCTGCAAAAGAACTCGGGATGAGCTGAGACAACTGAGGTCTGTGGGGGCTTCAATGGTGATTCTGATCTCAGGATCGAGTTCCGGTTCTCTTTCATTGCAATTGTTTTGCTCTTGAATCTTTGTATTGACATCTCCTTTTTCTCTAGGAGTGCGGAGTGTTTTGATCCCGCTTCTGGGGCCTGGCTCACCCTGCCTCCTATGCAAGAGAGGTGCACGAGCATTGCGCGAGCTCCAGTGTTTCGAGGTTTGTCAGATAGGCTCCCACCCAACAGGGCAACGTTTCTGAGAAAGTGTCCGTTTCTTGCGCTGGAATACTCCTAGCACCCTCTTGTTAGGTAGCAGTTCGCAGCATTTCTTGAAGCAAGAAAATTGGGACTCAGTTGATATGCCAGGCGATCCAGTGCTGTTGCCGTCGCAGCGCTTGCATAGTTTGGTCAAAAAGAGCCGGCAGAAGCCTAGCTGTAAGCTGTTCTGCATTCAGAATCCGCCACCAATTGCTATGATGTGGGAAGCTTTGCTCGTTTAGGCTTTAGACTCTAGAAACTGGAGATCACTTAGGGACTTGGGGATCAACAGTTGATTTTTTTGCACGATTCGGTGACTTTTTTGCTTTTTTGTTGCTACTAGTAACAAGTGCCACGCTAGTAGTAACAAGTGCCTTACTAGTAGTAACAAGGACGCTAGTAGTAACAAGTGCATCGCTACTAGTAACAAGTGCCACGCTACTAGTAACAAGAAACTATTAGCCGCCTTAGCCCTGACTATGATCACTTGACTTTTTCTATGTCGCCATGAATGCCTTTGCCCTGAGCGGGTCATCCGGCTGCACAGCCAATCCAGTTCCCGTACGCATAGGACAGCCGCATGCTTTGCAATAACAAAATTGCTTAGTTTCTATCTCAAGTCTTAGGGAGGACCTTCACGCTGTCCTCAAAGGTTTCTTGCAGAGAAGCTCTGAAACCTGTCTGGAGGATTTACTGGTCGCTGTCAACTTGCGGGACATGCTCCCGCAAGACGTGCTGAAGGAGTGGATTTGCTTTCCTGATTTCTACACCACTCCTGGTTTTCTTTGTTGCTCGGGTTCGATTGAGAGGTCGTCGGAGCACTTTTCTGGCCTTGGCTATCCTGTGGAAGCTCGAACTTCAGATCACTTGAGTCATACATCCCTGAATTAGGAGGATATTTTCTTATTTGTTTTCTTATTTATTTTCCTTTTCTTTTCACTCACTTGAAGCTTTGCCTTTTTGCCAAACTAACTTGAGGTCCTCAAGAAGGCGACTCAATGCTGCTCGCAGCTCTGGCAAAGGAGCAGGTAGTCGGGGATGCCTGTGACATTTCACATGTGGGCAGGTTGGAGGCCATCGCATCTAGGTCGGTTGGAGGCCATCGCTTCTAGGTTGGAGGCCATCGCAATTAGGTTCCTTTTGCTAGTAGGTTGGGGCCATTGCTGTTAGGTTGGAGGCCAAGGTATGCACTTTGATGCCAGGAGAGCTTGTAGAGCAAGTACGTGACACGTTACGAAGGTATGGGCAGCCACTGCAGACACTTGTCCAAAAAGCTTATTCATTGTTCGTTGAGTTTTTGCCATACAACGGCGAGCTGTATTTTCTTTGGTCTTCGTCATCTCTCATTTCTAAAAGGCTCTCCGTCTTGGGCTCTGCTGTGGACTGGACTGCCGAGCAGCGTGCGAAGTATGGGCGGCTAGCTAGCTTCCTGCGCCGCCAGCCGGAGCTGTGGCTGCAACTCGGCACGTCAGTTAGAGGGAAACGTAGATCGTTTCCTATCCTTGATATGGCCTCAGTATAATTTTGTGTGATTAGTCTGACTGCATCAGTGACAAGGGTTTCATGGGAAGGGTTCTGATCATCCTTGGGAGGATCTTGGGAACGAACATTCCACGTGGGTTAACACCATGGAAGTTTGCTTGGACCGAATGATAATGATAAGCTGTTCAATGTTTCAGCAGTTTCTTTGTTCCCCAAATATATAGTGCTCCGCACTAAGGGGTTCTTACGGTAAGAGTTAAGCGGCTTTAGATCAGGGTTCGCGCGTGTGGCCCCGGCATTTTGCGTGGGCCGGCTCGCACAAAAGTTACTTTTTGAATTCCTCATGTCCATTTCGACTGCGCAGGCTTGCATAAAGTGGGGGCCGCGGTCTTCGTGCTTGCGGGACAAAGCTCTCGTGCAGGTGCCGCGCTCGTTTTCGGACCTGAAGTGAATTTCGCGTGGCAGGCGCAAGGAATTCGACACATTGGAGCCTCGAAAAGGTGATTTTACGTGGCAGGTGCAAGGAATCGGAGACTTTGCAAATTTCGTGGCAGGCGCAGTGTTTTGTGGACGTTGCAAAAACGTTGGCAGGCGTGTGTCATTCGCAGGACTGCGTTTCACGTGGCAGGCGCAGGGAATCCGCACCATGGATGCGATATTTTGAGGTGAAACGGCTGAATTCGTGGTCGCATTTTTGGACTTTGACCTTGAGGATGATTTTGCGTGGCCAGTGCAGCATTTCGTATGACCTGCAGGCATGATTTCGTGGCAGGCACAGCATTTCTGAAACGCATTTTAAAATTTGCGAAAGCCTCGTGCAATTTGCTCATTTTGGATCTCCGATGTGCAGAGCTCGTGGCAGGCGCAGCACTTTGTGAATCTCGATGTGCAGATTTCGTGGCAGGCGCAGCACTTTGTGAATCTCGATGTGCAGATGTCGTGGCAGGCGCAGTACATTGTGAAGCTGGATGTGCAGATTTCGTGGCAGGCGCAGTACTTTGTGAATCTCGATGTGCAGATTTCGTGGCAGGCGCAGCACTTTGTGAATCTCGATGTGCAGATGTCGTGGCAGGCGCAGTACTTTGTGAAGCTGGATGTGCAGATTTCGTGGCAGGCGCAGTACTTTGTGAACCTCGATGTGCAGAGTTCGTGGCAGGCGCAGTACTTTGTGAACCTCGATGTGCAGATTTCGTGGCAGGCGCGGTACATTGAAAACTTCGAAATGCTCCTATGTACTCGCCTATGTGCTCTCAGATTTGTGCTTGTATGTGCTCTCACATTTGTGCTCTCAGATGTGTGCCCTCATATGTGCTCCCATATGCTCTCATATGTGTGCTCTCATTTGTGCTCGTGAATCTCGATGTGCAGATGTTCTTGAAGGGTGTTTGAATTTCAATGAACTTGCCATGTTCCATCTGTTCCTCTTTACACTATTTGGGGTCCCTTGCCGGTGGAATTTAATCTCTTTCTTTGGACTCCTCTTGCACTCAGTAGATGTTTGTGAGTGTGTGTGTCTGTCTGTTTGAGAATTGCATTTTGCCGTGCTATTGGGCCGTTGTTGGATCTTTTGAAATTGTTTGGCATGCTTTGGATGGTTGTTATAAATGCTTCAGGTTTCTGAATATCACAGAACAGAGGCAAAAGAAAGACAGTGAAACTGAATGTTGGGAGTTGTATGTGACAAGTAGCCAGTTCATCAGTAACCTTGGGGGTGACGCCTACATATATCATCGTACATATATTTACATTGTTTTTCCCCAATAGCCATGCTATGGGGTCTTGCAAAACTAATAAGCGGACGGGCGCCTTCGGGTCACCGTCAGAGCTGGTGGGCGGATGGTGTCCCGGTCATGTGATGCTGGGGTGTTGTGATGGTGTCCCAGTCATGTTGTGACGGTGTCCCGGTCATGTTGAGACGGTGTCCCGGTCATGTTGTGCTGGTGTCCCGGTCATTATGTGATGGTGTCCTGATCATGTTTTGGCGGTGTGCCGTTTGTTTTGATGGTGTCCGGGTCATGTGACGGTGTCCCGGTCATGTTGTGAGGGTGTCCCGGTTATGTGATGATGGTGTCCAAGGAGGAGATGGTCGACGTGTTGAAAACAGCAGCTGTTTCCAGATTTTGCTTTTTGTGCCGGTCTGTATCTGGCTATTGGGGCTCCAGCTGGGCTAATTTGTTATTCGATTGACACCTTTGTCGGAGGTCCGGTGGCTTCGTCGGTGAGACCACCCTTCGCCCGGGAGCTCGGGGAGACCGCGACGAGCGTCTCTCGAGGCTCGGGTCGAGACGAGCGACACATCCCAGGCGATTGGCATCCGCGAGAGCGATGTCCACCGAGACCACTGCACGAGCTGCGAGTCTTGGAGTTCTTCTCCGGCATTGGAGGGTTTCGAGCGGCCTTCCAGCAAGCATGTGGATTGGCAGGACAGCTCGCGTCTGGCAGCTTGAAGTTGGCCGAACACAGACACAAACAACACTTGGCACTTCACGAGATTTTCATGCATATCTTTGGCATAGCGAGGCCATTTTGCATCAGGACACGATGGAGACTCGATGTCTGAATGGGTCAACGTCGAGTCATCGCCGCTGGCCAATGAGGCGACGACGGTTTTGGGTTGCACTGCTTCAGCTAGCTGGAGTGCAGCCTCAAAGACTTCAAAAGATTGTTTTTTGCAATGATTTTGACGTTCGAATTGGCCAGGTGTACAGCTGTAACTTCAATGTCCCCTATGGACCCTTGCTGCCCAAGGATATTCGCAGAGTTGCAAAATCAGAGGTGCAGGACACTTGGTCACTGCTTTCCACGTTTCTGGAGTTTTTGCAGCAGTTTGCGTCGGTTCCAGTGATGCACATTGTGCATCTTTGTGCAGGTGGAGGGAGCAGATCTTTGGTTGATGTCTCCGCCATGTCAGCCGTACACGCGCATGGGTCTACGTCGTGACCTGGAGGACGGTCGTGCCAAGCCTTTGCAACACTTGGCTCAGCTGCTGCCAACGTTGGAAAGACCGCCAGAGGCGGTGTGGAGATCGATCGGTTGGAAGTGATTGGCCGACTGGGGTTTCTCCATTGATGTTTGCAGGCGGTCCTGCTAGAGAACGTGGTTGGTGTCCTTCTCAAAAGAGCAAGCTGTGTCAAAACATGTCGTTATGCGCCAAAAACATGTCGTTCTTTGGTTGAGGATTCGAGAACTCGGCCTCTTTTGAGCTGATCTCTGAGGCAAATTCTGAAGAAAACTGAAGAAACAACACCAACTGGGCCATTTTTCAGACAGATTTATTTGCATGCCACGCTTACACCTTCGGGTCCGTTCTTTTAGGCACTATGTCGGGCTGGACTGGAGGTGCGGCATTTCAGCCTGAGCCCTTTACAACTTGGCGCCTTGGAGAAGATTGGAACTCGCGTTTGCTTTGAAGAAAAGTCCGCAGCATTTGCATGAAGTGCCTTGGTGAGCCTTGGTCCTTCTTCCAAGCATGGGTTTAAACAACGGGTTGAAGGATTCTTGAGGGTCTTGAGTTTCTGGAACGTCCTATATTGAACCCATGCTGCTTGGTCGCTTTTGAAAGCATGGAACATGGTCCGGTGAATCTGGAAAGCTGCCTTCGCGTTCGCCTTCGAAAGCAATAGCGAGAGAGCGACACACCATTCCAGGCATTCCGAACCGGAGACCTCGGATTTACCTCATGGCCTTTCAGTCAGAACAACCTCGTGTGCACCCTTTGGAAACAGTGACTCGACAGGAAACGATGTTGTTTTTAGTCTGAGGACTCAGTAGGTTGGAGGCCATCCCTAGTGGTAAAACCTACCGAAACGCGCTTGAGCAGTGCTCCCAGGAATTCCCGGGACTTCTGGAATCTCCAGAGAATCGGCAGTTATCTGAGTACTTGCAACTGCAGAAGGCTAGGATGTCCCTCACAGTGTTTGTGCATCCTGCGATTTCTTTCATGTGGGTATATGTCTGTATGTGGCAAGAGAGTCTCGAGCTTATTCTTGCAGTTCACACACTGAAATTGATTCTCACCACCGTGATTCCTCCCTTTCAGGAGCATCAAAGTGTGCCAGAGCGACTGCTAGATCTTCTCTGGGAGAAAGGGCAAAGATGGGAGGTCCCATTGAGAGAAAGAGCCAGACGTCAACTACCAAACTGTGTAGGACGCGTAGTTGGCTGCAAGAGCTGGATTTAATGTTACATTTAGAACCAAGCTAAGGTATGAGCCATAGCAGCTACAGGCTATAAGATAGCTTAGCTTTTCATAGCATGATGATGCATGGCTTCTCATGCTTCCTTTGGAGGTTGTCACTCCAAACAGCACGAGCTCATCCACTTTTACGTCAGGAGACATTTCTTCCTATTGTAAGCGAATCATGCTCCGGTTCCAAGTTTCTCGATGGTTCCTGTTTCTAGAGGGATCCCCTGCCAGGATACACTACGCCCTGCTTTGATGCTCACCGCTTCGGGCCTCTGCTCGCTACAGATGCTGAAGGCCTAGTGTGTTTGGATTAAAACATGCCAAAAACAAAAGGCACCAAAGGCATCAAGCTTTGAGGCCTTTCCGGGAGTTTGCAACAACAGACGTGAGGAATCCTAAGACCGACAAAAATTGGACACCTCACATATATAGATTCATCCAAACTCATCCAAGATTGAAAGCTACTAGGAACAAGGGGCATCGCTACTAGTAGCAAGGACGCTACTAGGGGCTCCTGGCCATACTACTAGGAACAAGGACGCTACTAGGAGCAAAGGGCATCGCTACTAGGAACAAGGACGCTACTAGGAGCAAAGGGCATCGCTACTAGGAACAAGGACGCTACTAGGAGCAAAGGGCATCGCTACTAGGAACAAGGACGCTACTAGGAGCAAAGGGTATCGCTACTAGGAACAAGGACGCTACTAGGAGCAAAGGGCACCGCTACTAGGAACAATCTATATATGTGGAAGCAAGTTTTTCGAGGCCGCCCCGAATTGGAGCCACGACACCTGCCCGGTGGTCGTGTCCAACGGCTGGTTGCACCAGGAGAGGATGTGAGGCGCTCCAGCCCGACGGTTTGACGTCAAAGCCATTGGACGAAATAAAGCCTTGAAGATCAACCCCTTGTTTGGGACTTCTTTCTTTCGTTCTTTCTTTCTTTCTTTCTTTCTTTCTTTCTTTCTTCATTTTGGCTCAATCGCATGAGGAAAGAAAGGACGCTAGGGGGAAGCATTACAATGTAGGATGCGGACCGGAGATTTGTGGACTTGGTCGACCCATCCGGTTGTCCGTCGTGGAACTAGCGCCACTTTTGGTGGTGCGCCAATTAGTTACTAGTTAGTAGCCTTCTTGTTACTAGTAAGGCCAGGAGCCCCCAGTAGCGTCCTTGCGCTTAGTAGCGATGCGCTTTGCTCCTAGTAGCTTCTTGTTGCCGGACTCCAGGTACTTCACCCCGCTGGAGCTCTTGCAAATCCACGGCTTTCCAAAGAGTTTTCACTTCCCGGAGACGGTGACCGAACACCAGCGCTGCTCAAAAGCGAAGCGGAGTCGAACATCGTATGTTGGAACTTTCAGTTGAAAAACATTTCCAGTTATCAGAGTCAACGGCTTCCATTGACATGTCCCTGTCCTATCACATCAGAAATGGATAGTTGCCATAGTTGCCGAACCGATTGTTGATTTCAAGAATTTATAAAGAAAGGTGCTTCGATTAACACATTTGGACGATTTTGGACGAAGCTGTGCGTCCTTTCAATGGTTTGGGAGAATTGCCCTTAAGCAAAAAAAAACAACACACATATATACAGATTGTGCCCCTGGTACTATAGTAAATGTCTGGTCAGCGGGACGAACAACGTGGCCATTTTGGGTCAAGTCCCGCACTCGAACGGTCCTCCCCTGAATTTAAAATCAGCGGGGGGATGTCAGTTCCAGTGTGGGTACAAGGAAGGCCCCAAGCCGGCAGGCCTGTGACCATTTTCGACCCCCCACGAGGACGCGGTCGAAGCGGCAGCCGGGGGAGAGGACCCGGCTCGAAGAGGATCGATGCGGTCTCCCCCAGGAAGGACCGGGCAAAGCTTGGCAAGACGAGCGGACTGTTTGCTGCCGGTGCTTGGTCCGCCAGGGAGGAGATCGCAAGGATGATCGAGAGCGGGGTCCCTTCGAGCGAGATCCTGGAAGCTATCCGGAGCGGCTCGGAAGGCGATCGACCCTTGGAGTTCCAAGGAGAGTTAGGCGACGCGGAAGACACCGCAGTGAAATCCCAGTCGGAGGAGCGGCCACCTGAGAGTTCCCGGATGGGCCCTCCAGGATGGGCATCGGAAAAGAAGGCGGAGAAGCCCTCTAGGGTGCCCGCAGGTTCAGAGGGTTCTTCTTCCGCCGCTTCTACGCCACATCTCTCATCAGATCGCTCTTCCCGGGATGCGCCCACCTGGGCGCTCGGGGCAGCGCACTCGCCCCTTGGCTTCGTCAAGAAGGCCAGCAATCCAACCCCTCCAGCTCCGCAGGTGCGAGTGAAGGAGGAGGAGACGGAAGAGAAGCCAGGACCATCGTCAGGTGCCGGAGCGGTGGAGCCGGAGTTGGACCCGGAGCAAGTCGCTAGGGGACTGGGAGAAGTCGGAATCTTCGGAGAGTTCTCCAAGAAGGCAGGCCGGCCTCCAGACCCAGAAGCCCGGACTTCCCAGACAGTGCCGTATGTCCCTTTGAGCCTGCCTCGTAGGAGCCGCCCCCTCGAGGAAACCAAACTCGAGGAGTTCAGGAAGCTTGCAACCCACCTTTTCGAGGAGCTCGTGATCCATGAGGTGGAGATGGACCTAGTGGAGGCAGTGAGCTCGAAAGAAGGGATCATCGACTATGCACTCTTCCATAAGTACACTGATCCCAAGTCGGCTGGCACAGCTCTTCGGTATGCTCGCCTCTTGGAGCGGTATGTCCAGGCCTACGAGATCAAACACGGAGCTCCCTCGGTCACCGGGCCCAAGATCATGGGGCTAGAGGCCATACAGGCATTCGTCATCAGCATGATCGAAGAGGGAGTGGGATTCTATACCCCTCGGAGCTTCCTCTACGCCGTTGAGTACTTCGGCGGCCTCTTTGGGTACCACTCACCAGGCTCTGCGCACCCCCGCGTCCGAAGGCTTTGTTCCGATTACGTTGGCAAGTCACCGGAACGGAAACCTGCACCTTTCTTCGAGATCCGTTTTCTGAGCTGGCTGGAGAAGGTGGTGTTGGATGAAAGCCGGGACTTGCAGACGCGCATTGCTTGCGGCAAGCTTCGTTTGCGCTCCCAATCCAGCATTCGTCACTCGGACCTGGCAGGAACCGCCATGAGAGATGTTGAGTGGTGCCGGGTGGTTGGCAGCGCGGGAGTATTGGGACTTCGAGCGAAAGCTGCATACACTAAGTCCGGCCCCAGGACATGGGCGGCAAGCCTACTGGGAGTGCATCCGGACAATGACAAGTGGTTGATCAGGTGGGTGGAGCTCCTACTGGTGATGCACGGCCACGACTGGCGCACCCACACGTTCGTTGGCAGGGCGGCCGGGAAGACGGAGGGGTGGGAGATGTACCCCCCTCTGATCTCGGAAGACACCTTGACGGTGAAAAACGCCCTCCTGGCCGACATAGATGGGGGGAATCCGCACATCATGCCCAGGGAGCAGGCACTACGCCTGAGGTGGCACAGCTGCAAATCCACCAATCCACCATGCCGACCTACATGACCCACTTCAAAGTCACCACCAGAACGGTGAGGTTCCAGGGAGCCTGGAAAGATCCTTCGGAGCTCATGCCCGATTTGTATCTCCGCGAGTCTCAGATTCTGGTCCTAAAGGCACAGATAGAGGTGTTAGACCAGATCCGCCGTGGAGCAGTCATTCAGACCCTGGAGGGCCGGGAGTTAGACAGCATGCAACAGCCCGATTGGGCCACGGTCGAAACCCTCATTGAGGAGGACAGGCTACCTAAGTCCGGCGGGGCGATTTTGGGCGTGGAAGCCATGACGCGCGCCGTCGTATGCACGGAGGATCAACAGGGAGAACGCCAGATCAGCGGAGACTGTGCGGTCCCTGTCACCGAACTCCCACCTGCGCTGCGGGGCGCGGGAGCTGAAGACCTGGAGGAGCTTGAGGTGACCCTGGAGAAGGAGAAGGAGACCAAGACGAAACACTACCGGGATCATCCGCTGGAGCAAGTTGAGACCACACCCAACGGAGTTGAGCTGGGGCCGGACTCCGACGACAGCGAAGGCGATCCAGCGGCTCCCGATTTGGAGATGCACCATACTTTTGTGCAGCTGGCCTCAGGAGCGGGGAGGATTCACAAACCTTCTCCGCGAGATGAGGGCCTACCGAAGTGTGGGAGCCAGGGATCAAGGTTCGCAGAACTGCAAGTGGACCACAGCTGGGGCGTGGACTATAAGCTCTGCAATAAGTGCTTCGGAAAGAACGCAGAGTCATCCACGTGCCCCTTGCTGTGTGACTTCGTGCTGGTGAAGGGCGGCCGGGCTGTCCTTCGCTGCGGGCGGCGATGCAGGGGCGATCAAGTACAAGGACACCTGAACCCGAGTGAGCCAGGCTTCGACCTCTCGAGTAGGCACAGGTGCACCCTGCACAGTGAAGAGGTGCTAGAGGACGACATTTGAATCTGTGGACCGATACGATGCAAAAATTCGGGTGCCAGGGCGATTGTTTAAACCATGTAGCCATGCAACCCAGTTCGCAAGATTTCATGCAATGCTGGAGTTTCCATTGGGGATCCATGTCCTTTCGTATGGACGTGATGGGTGCACCTCTATTGTAGACGTATGTGCCGATGCCCCAATGAGTGGATCAAACACCCCCCCCGGAGTCCCGGAGTTCCTGCCGAGATGGCGGATGCAAAGTCGACTCTGGCCTTCGGACGAGCCGCGGTGAGCTTCGAGGTCCATGAGAGTGACTTTTTGGTCATGGCCGCAGACAAGATAAGCACCTTCGAGGCCATGGCATACCGACTCCCGTCCAACGCTGATCTTGAGGACTACCTCAAGAAGGTGCTGCGGAAGAGGGGAGGGTACCGCGACGAGAACGACGAGATCGTGGTTTACGACAAGCCGGTGATCCTCTCATGGGAGGACTACAAGTCCGAGCCAGACACAGGCTGCCTTCGAAAGCTCTGGGGGCTGGCCACGCAAGTGGCCAAACGCCATCTGGAGAGATTGGCCGGAGAAGAGGGCGAAGGGAAGTCCAAGATTACCCTGGCCTATGCCCAGGAGCTGGAGGACAAGGCGGTTGAGACCAACATGCCTGAAGCTAGGTCCGACAGGGAAAGGCCTTCGCTCCACACGCTCTCCAAAGTGCAGGCGACCTTCATGCCGAACGGGGCGTTCCAGCACCTTGCTTGGGAGTCGTACGTGTCGATGGAGGTTGAATCAAGGTTGAGGCGAGCTGGAAGGTTGCCAAAAGACAAGAAGGAGCTCGTGGTCGATGGCAAGAACTTGAAGATGACCGACACGGACGTCGAGTTCCCGGAGACGGTCGTGGTCGACAACCTCGTGGCGCTGCAGGATCTCTTCGAGTTGAGAGCCAGGGCTTTTCACATCCTAGATGTCTGCAAGTACGACGTAGTGAAAGCATATGGGGGGAGGATCATCGCCAGCCTGCGTGGAGTCACGGCAGAGGGCATGAGGAATCCCACAATGAATGAGGCGCGTCGTGCGGACAGGGAGATTTTTGGAGAGATCCTGAAATGGGTGGCCAAGGGAAAAGGTTCTGTGGAGGCAGGCCTGAGCCACTACATCAGGGAGTTCGCCACAGAACCGCTGTAGAAGCTCCTCAGCCAGCAGCCAGAAGGCCACCCTGACCAAGGGAAGGAGAGGCCGTCGGCAAGCAAGCGCTCGGCTGAAGAGAAGAAGGGCACCAAGCGATCGCGCACCCCTGAGAGGCCCCACAAGGACAAGCAGGGCGACCCTCAGAGGCCCCGATTGTGCATCGTCTGCCGCAAGCACCACGAGCCGCGCTGCCAGATCCCTCCCGGATTTCGCGTGAGCAGAAGCGCAAGCGGGAGGAGGATCACAAGAAGGAGAAAGGGGGAAAGACGCCAAGAAATAGGGACAACTCCTCTCGGGAGTGCGAGCGGCCCGCGCTCCGGGAGGTGTAGAGTTTTTAAAGACAGAGAGCCTCCGACGAGAGGAGAAAAAGGTCGCTGAACCCTGGGATTTGTTGAGGGGAAGGGATGTTTTTCAACACTGTAAACAGCTCCACCGGGACCTCGGTACCTCAGACCTCCAGCACTGGGGTCCGAACTGCTGCACCTTTTCCCGAGCCCGTGAACGACCAATCCCAGGAGTCAAAAACCCCCCAACACCTCTCAGGAGCTCACATTTTCCAGAGGGTATTCCAGAGGTAATTGCCAAACTCCCTGTCTCCAAAAGACGTAAACTAGATTTGGATACGCAGATGGCCGACATGGCCGCTTTGAATTGCCTGGAGGCCAAGCGATCGGGGAAGTTCTTCACCCTGGAGCATCCGAGAAACTCCATTGCCAGAGACCTAGAGTCCTGGAGGAGGTTAGAGTCGGAAGAGGGGGTGTGGGCCACGGAATATCACTCGTGTATGTTTGAGGGGAGTGAGAGGAGGAAAGCCCAGGTCCTCATCCACAATATCCCCGCTTTGCATAGTAGTTTAAATTTGATTTGTAGTAGTAGCCGAGTCTGCGCACGCACAGGCAGACACCACCTGAGAAGGGGATGGTCACATCCTTTGCGACAGGCCTAGAAAGGGAGTACCCGGTGGGCTTCTGCGATGCATATGCGAAAGCAGTGTCAAACGACACACAAAGCCGCATCCACTCGTTCGTTGAAGTCTTCTCAGGCCCCAATGCACCCCTCTCATGTGCCCTCGCAAAAGCCTGGGGAGTCTATCCCCCAGTTCCTCCGGATACGGTGAGACCACCAGGACCGGAAGAGTCAGAACTGTCCACCGTGCAAATGGGAGAAGCGCAGCCCGTGCCTCAGATGTCGAGCGCCCCAGACGAAATCCCCACCGGAGCACCGGAGGGCGTGTTGATGGGGAAAGCCGGAGTAGAGAGTACGCGGTCGCGTGCGCAGGCCGTAGAGGCGGCCAAGCAACCCAGCTTCGGGAAGCGGCAGCAGCTTATACCTAACGGGTTAAATGACGCGAGGCTGCACTTGTGCCAAGCACGCAGGCTGAAACATCCTTTCTCCACAATGGAAACCCTAAAGAAAGATCACCTTGAGTGCCTGGATGCATTGCGGGAGGAACCCGCAGCGTTGACTCGTTTTCGGCTGGAACAGCTAGCGCGAGTCAGAAAACTCAAAGCAGAGCTCGAGGCTGAGCAGGCGAGCGCTAACGCCTCCGCGGCATGGACGGCCAAAAAGCTCAGTGTCCGGCCCAACACCTGTCTGATGAGTCGCCTGCAGACTCTTCTACACATCGAGGACACAGAAGTTCCGACTCTGTGCCTGGAAGGGATGCGCATTACGGGGAGGGCACATTTATCCCCTTTCTTCGAACCCTTTGAAGTCCGACCGTCCATGTCTCGAGAGAGTTTTCTCAACGGGTGTCAGGAACGCTCGTTGGCCATGATCGACAGAGTCCGACACATGGCCCAAAAAGGCCCCCCAGAGCTGGCTCAAGCCATCTGGGAGAAGACCCAACGTGAAGTGGCGGCAGGGACCATGGGACCAGCCCTCACACTAGATCAGGCTCATGCAAAGTACGGTGCTGAAGTTCAGGTCACCCCGAGTTTCGGCCTGGCTCAAGGCACCAAGTATCGTCGAATAGACGACCATACTGCATCGGGAGTAAACCAGATGGCACATCGTTTGCAGAAGGTGCCAATGACCATGGTCGATTACATCGGCGTCATGCTTCGTGCACTAGCAGCACATTTCCCGTCTGTCAAACTGGCAACGGAGGACATGAAATCCGCGTATCGGCAGATAGCTCTGCATCCAGCGGACGTCCGGTTCGCGATCACCGCAGTGTACGACCCAGTCAGTGATGTTGTCGCACTTCATGAGATGTACGGACAACCCTTTGGTGCCGGCCACTCAGTTCCCAACTTCTGTCGGGTCGCAGAGTGGATATCGCGTTGTTCAACCCGATTGTTTCACACCTTTTCAGATCACTTCTTCGACGACTTTTTCTGCCTGGAGCCTGCCTCCACTGTTGACTCCGCTATCTTTTGTATCAAGGCTCTCTTCGCAGAGCTTGGCTTTCAACTGGACCCTGACAAGTCGCAACCCCCCTCGGAGACTTGCGCAATCCTGGGCATCATGTTTTCTACCCAGAGTTTAGCGGCTGAGCGCAGGATTTTCTTGAAGGCCAAGCCGTCCAGAGTTACCAATCTCTGCGACACTATCAATCAGGTCCTGGACTCAGGGCAGCTATCGGCCGCCTCCGCAGCCAGTATTGTCGGGAAATTTGGTTTCCTGTGCTCCACAGTGTTCGGCAAAGTGGGAAGGTGCTGCACTGGCCCTTTGCGGGCGCGACAGTATACTCCCAACACAAATTTCAAGGCCTGACCCCTGATCTCAAATGGTCACTCCACATGATGCTTGCCTTCCTCAAAATGTGCCCATCACGCGAACTATTCCTCGTTGACCGCCCCCCAGTCATCTTGTATACAGATGCTTCAGACGTCCGGAGCGGTACTCATCATCCCGGAATCCCAGCAGCTGCTGTATTCCGCTCAGGAAGTTCCTCTCACTATGGTGGAATCCTGGCGTCCCCGGAAATCTTATATGGGACAATTGGAACTTGTTGCCCCACTCTGGGCCCTTGATCTCTGGGCCCCGCTC
>CAXAMN010007036.1:138058-155879 GCA_963970005.1 Durusdinium trenchii
ACAGGTGACTCGACTTTGGAGAGCAAAAGACCTGTTCGAAGAGCGGCTAAGATATTTATATATATATATATACATATTACATATGTATTAAACAGTATGTATATTTGATCCGTCCAATGTCTAAAAGGACACATTTGACCGATGAGACAAGGATACCTTTTGGAGAAGATCGTGTAGGAAATCATTGGATCCTTTAGGTCTGGAATGCCGCATGAGCAACAATACCTCATCATTCATTGTTTTAATGGAAGGTAAATTGCAATCCCCGAGGCCGTAGCTGGCCCTAGCTCTCCACCTGATATGAAAGCAACGTGATACCGCAATTGCTTGAGGCTACAAGCTCATTGGCGACTCGATTAGCGTGGATGTTGTGGCGGAGCTGCTGCGATATTTGTTGTTTGAGAAGATCAAGGCAGCTAGCTCCTAGCGTCAAGCAGGCGCTGAGAAAAGGAGCAAAGGCAAGTCACGCCTTGCTCCAGCAAGTCACGCGCTGACTGCTTGGCTCAGAGAACTTTCACTCGTGCGGCTGGACTCGGCATTTTTCGGAAGATCATCAGATGAAGGGCTCCGTTTCGCACCAAGCACCAGGCAGAGCGAGATATGCGAACGCTTCTCCGGTTTGATGTTTGCTGGCTTCGTCATGGCCACTTGACAAGGAATTTAGAGTTTAGAGGAATCGAACCGCGAAGCTAATGATTGGCTCTTGGGCCTGAAGTCATACCGGAAAGCAATTTTTTCTACTACGTCATAGCCACTTCCTAACACCCCGCTTAAAAAAGAAAGCGCGCCGGGATACTCTAGCCAAAGCTGTTTTGAACCAAGCTGCTTTCTGGCGCATTGGTATTCATGGTTGTGGTTGGTTCGTTAGTGGGGGCAGAGCCTTTCTGAATCCTTCTGCTGTAGAGCGATGCCATGACGGCTGAGCTCAAGATTGCTCAATAGTCTAGACCAAGTTACTGATGGGACACTCAGGCCCACTGGTAGTGTTTGACTGAGGCCTGTGCATCAAGGGCGCTTTCATTGCCGATATCGAGCTTGGGGAGCTCTTCAGAAAAGATCAAGATCGGGAGCTGCGGCTTTCGGCTGGAGCTTACCAGTTTCGCTGGCGACTGACACTCTACACGATGGGGTCTCCATTTGAGCATTGCACACTAGGGTGACTTGATGGACGGCCTTGACCCAAAGGGGGCAAGTAGTCTCTCTCCATTCCTTTTGTAGAAGAGTTGGGATCATCTCTTTCTGCAAGAGCAAGATAAATTGCACAGAAAATTATAGAAAATCAATGTCTGCGAAAAGAGATGGTTGACATAAACATTACTATAATATATATGCTAATCTTTGTCGACATCAGTCGCCCACATTAGTGCCGACAAGTACACAGTTTATTCCTTTACAAGAACGCTACCAACCTTAGGTCGTGAACTTATGTACAGTATATGCTACCTACGCCATTCTCCACGGGCGTCAGAAACACATTTGTTTTGTGTTCAGCTGGGCTCAAGACATTCACATGCTGGTCCAGGGCGAAATCAACGAGCATGTCAGAAAACCATAAGTCTTGTAATTCAATTAGACATGGGGAGCAAGAGATTTGTTTCACATATACGGCCCAGACAGCACATTTGCAGCACTTCGACGGATTATCCTGTCAGGCACCTCAGGGTTTCAAAAACTAGGAGACACTAAAGCAAAACACAATTTTTGAAACGTGCTCAAAGTTCAAAACAACTTCAAGGATGGATGAGCCTTTGATTGAACGTTTTGATTCAAACACTTGGTTTCCTTCAATTCGTTTCACTTCAACTCACCGAGGTGCGTTACTGATCCACTTGATCCACCATGGCAGAGGCTCAAGGGTTTCAGTCTCGAATGGCTTCAAGTAAGTCGGAAGCTGTCGAAGGCACCACCAGGCCCACCGTCCATCAAAGAGCGAAGCCTCCGCCTCAGCTGAAGATCTCATGGCTGTCACTTCAAGCTGGAACAAGTGGCTCTGAGGTGCTCACCTAGATGCAGATCCAAAGATGCAAGAGCTTAGGCATACCACCAGGACTCCCAACATAGCGAGAGACGCCTTGCATTTCAGGATGAGCCGGTGAGTCTACTTGGTGCTTTCTTGCAGCTTCTACTGACAGCAAATAATGAACAGGCAGAGTTGTCAGCGCTCAGAGTTTCTCACCCTCCAGAGCAGAAGCGACAGCCAGATATCTAATAGCTTCTTGTTACTACTAGTAAGGCACCTGTTACTACTAGCGTGGCACTTGTTACTACTAGCTTCTTGTTTCTTGTTGTGGTTTGGAGGTATTCGTTTTGTGGAAGCGTAATTGGAAAAGCGAACACTCGCTGCACAGACAAACAGCAAGCATAGATGGTGGACGCATGGTGGATTTCCTGTCATGGTGGACGCCTGTGAAGATGAGCAGACAGCGCTGCTGAAGAAGTTGCTTGAATCAGATGGGGTAAAGACCACATCATAGATAAATCAATAGCTTGCCAAGAGCTTCTCACAGGAGGTTCTGCATATGATCACAAAACATTGCTCTAAAGCTCTAGAAGATATGCTCGGGGCTGTATTGGCGTTGCTGGGAATTGAGGGCCTAACATTGACATGACTCCCCACGCTTTATCTTCGTGGTGGGCTGGGTGTGTGTTTTTGCTGATGTGATCCAAGTTGTTGGGTTCATGTCGAGGTATGTGTTGTCGCGAAAAGATGAGCTCGAGAAGCTGGCAGATGCTGAGGAGATTCTTTCAGCTTCGCCTCAGTGTTCTCAGACGCTTCAGACCTTTCTCTCTTCATTTCTTTCGACCGTTCTTGTTGCCTTTCCTTTCCTTCAGCTGGCAGTTCTGGCCACAAGGACAGTGCGGCTGGCCCACTCTCAGTCTCTCCCTTTGTGCCATGTGCTCCTGGGCGAATCCCTTATATCCTCCAAGCTGCACGTCTTGGACCTCAGGACCGCGAAGCAGCGAGTGTAACGACAATCCCAAGGCAACACCTCATTCCCGCATTTTTTCCCTCCCCACAAGCAAGGAGCGGAACCAGAATGCGAAACTCGCCGGCGGCCCTTGGTGGCACTTCCTTCACTGCGGACGTTAAGCAAATCCACCTAGTGACCTTGGCAAATCCAGAAACTGAATCTCCAGCCAAGTTCAGCCAGGTTGTTGTAGAGTTTCTTGATGTTCCTTTGAACTCCGGTCCCTCGGAAGACCGGATCTGATCGCTTCATATGGAGCGAGTGCGGAAAAAGCAGAACGAACTGACAGGATGTGCTTTGGGACCTTGGCTGCGGCGATGGCATAGTCCTTGTTGAGGCTGGAATCAAGACTGGCATTGATGGCAGCACCCAAGAAGTTGCCCTGAGTATACAAAGCATATTCAGTTGTGAAGAACGTCTATAGGCTGCTCGTCGTTGCGGCTGCCGTTGCGTTGGCCTTGACATTGATGGCCCGCTCGGATCTCGGGAGAGGAAGGTTAACCATGGCACCTGTCCCGTCGAAAGAACAGTGGACAATGTCATGGGGACATGTCATAGAGAGAGCATTGACACGTCAAGACGTGACAATGATGCTGCGCACAGTTGAAAAACATCACATGCCGAGGTGTATTGATGCTGCTCGCTCACGTGCGCGAGACGCTGGTGTTGATAAGCTTTGTAGCTGGCTGCGCTGTGATATGCTGAGGCTACCGCAGGCCGATTCGCCACACATTCTCTTGTGGAATCGAGTCAGATGTTCAAATGTCCTTAGTTTCTTCAATGCTTTTGCAGAATTACCCAACAGCCTAAACCAGTCTGAATATGTGCAAAATGGACGACGGTGTAACAAAGACATAGGATAACATAGGTCTCATCGCTTCGCTTGGCAGGGCACTCTGGCAGGAGTAGCTCAAGGTCTCGATGTCTGGAGCCCAAGAGAGTCGCCACGTGACAAAATAGGACAAAAAAACAAACCAATAACTAATTTAAATGCTAATTGTCAAAGGTTGAGTGAAGCATGCATGGTTGAGCCCCTTCGAATGCTGTGGCCATTCTGGCCCCACGGTCTGAACCAGGCCTTACGCCAAGGTTACGCCCCAACGGAAAACGTCCGAGTGATTTCGCCATTGCTTTTCGGTGTCTTCATAGGGCGGCTATCCACAGTGGTGACGCGGAGCATAGCTTGCTGGTTTTCGAGCTTCAGGACCTTTGCAGCGCCAGTCACTAGAGCCCCTTGGATCTCGCTTCAGAACCCTTTTGTTTTGGCAAGCGCCGGACTTGTTGGACGGAAGCTTCGATCCGCTGTTTCCACTCGTGCCGAACATCGGCACCTTTTGCTGCTTTCACCTTCGCCGGCCACCGAACTTCGTCTTTGACTTTGCCTTGACTTTCCTCTAAGAGGGTCCCGATGGCAAGCACCTCCGGAAGCGGTGGCGGCGATGAGAAGGGCGCTTGGTATCAAGTCCCTACGTGGGACGGCTCGCCACTTACGTGGCGGGCCTTTCGAAGGGAGATGACATGGTGGGTCAGCAGCCTTGACTTGCAGGCGACCTCTCGCTACAACCTCGCCGCACGGTGGCTCATGAGGCAAACTGGGATCGTGCGGCAGCGAGGGGAGGAATTCAACCCCCAAGATTTGCAATTCAAGCCTGCTGAGGTATATGATGACCCAACAACTGGTGAATCCATAGAGGTGGCCCCACCGGACTATTTGTTTGGGTTGAACAAGTTGCTCACGGCTCTCGAAGGCATCAATGGTCAGTCCCTTTTGGACAAACGTGGAGAGCTCCGAAACATGTTTTATTTGGAATTGAAGAGGGCCCCAAATGAAAGAGTTGCTGAGTTTTGCACCCGTTTTCGGTCGCTAGTTGCCGATCTTGCTGCTGAAGGGGTCACCATCCAGCCTTCTGAACAAGGCTGGTTCCTTCGCCAGAAACTTGGCCTTGATAGCTTGAGGCAACAGCTGCTTGAGACGGCCCTCGCAGGCCGTGAAGAGTACAGCGTGGTTGAGGCCGAATGTCTTCGGCTGTTCAAGGATCTTCATCAAAATGATCCGCTTCGTCGCTTTGATCGTGGTGATCGGCCCAAGCTGACGATTCGACGGCTCTTCCAATCTCAGGGTTCGAGGGGTCCATCGTCTTCGGCTTCGACTATCAGCCGATCACCGTCTATGTTCTCGGCGGCGACCTCGGCACGATCTTCGAATTCTACCAGCACGAGACGTGCCTATGTGACTGAAGCTGATGACCCGCCGGACCAACAGCCTGAGGAGGTTCTTGAGACCGTGATGGAAGAGAGCCCTCCGGCGAGACGGCCTATGAAGGAAACCTTGAAGAGGTTATCCAGTCCGAGGCTGAGGTACTGGCGACAGAGCTTCAGGAAGCTGAAGAGCAGGGAGTTGACCCTGCCCTGTTGGAAGACATGGAATCTTCGTTTGAGCAAGCCGCAGAGGCCCTTGTCACGATGAAGGAGGCCAAGAGTCGGTTGCAAGAGGTCCGCAAGGATCGTGGCTTTGGCAAAGCTGGAGCTCTTGGAGGTGGACGGCAAAATGCCGGTGTTCCAGCGGCCCGAAAGGCCTCAGGAAAGCATCCATGCTTCGATTGCAATCAGCATGGTCATTGGGCAGGCGACAAGGAATGCCCGAAGCCTGGTGCAGGCTTAGGCCGAAAAGGCCCAGCTCCAGCCGCCAAGGCCAAAGCAAAAGTCCGCCAAGTTCGGGTGACGGAGGCATTCCAAGCAGAGCATGTTGAGCCCCTTGCACCTTCACCATCGAGTACATCCTCACCTCCGGAAAACCCTGGTTCCCCTCATGAGGTCAATATGGTTTTGCGTGGGAGTTCATCCATGTCTTTGGAACAAGCGTTCGAGCAGTCCCTTGCGAATGCTTTCAACTCCACCCTCATGTCCAGCACGGCGCAGGACTTGGCGACTGAGAAGCACCTCGTTGGCGCCCTAGACAGCGCCTGCAACAGAAGCTGTGCCGGTCCAACCTGGCTATCGAGTTATGTTGAGCAGCTTGAGTTCGCACCACCCTTCATTCGTGACCTGCTCCAAAGCATCGAAGAGACTGAACGGTTCAAGTTTGGGAACGGAGGTCTGGCCATCAGCAGCAAGCGCTGGAGGCTCCCAGCATGCGTTGGAGGCCGTGTGTTTTTGGTTTGGATCAACGAGGTCCCCATCCCTTCGCTGGGCTGTTTACTTGGATGTGATGTTTTGGATGCCCTTGGAGCTGTTTTAGATTTTGGCCAGCGAACTTTGCACTGCACCTCACTTTTTGACGACCCTCAACACAGGTTAGAGCTCAAGCAAATGGCCGCCGGCCATTTCATGTTGGAGATGATCCCCACCACTTGGCCGAGGCTAGGACCTGGGAAATGGCGGCGATGTGGGCTTGATGGAGTAGTTGAACTTCAACTCACCCCTCGATCGTGGCTCGAACGTCGTGTCGCTGAAGGTTGTTTTGGTGCAGTTCCTAGTCACGACCATTTGTTGACGGAAACCAGTCTTCAAGCCGGGAAGGGTTCCTTGAGGTGGCATGAGTCATTTGCAGTTCACGTTTTGCCTTTGGCTCATAGCATGACTGCCCTTTTGGCACGCTCGCTTCACGGACGACTTCTCGGACTACCAGAACGACTACTTGCGGGACGACCTCAAGTACCTGATCATGGAGACCTCACCTCCGACATCGACCCAACCGCTGAAGATGTCCAAGTCCGGCCCCCTCGAGCCGTTGACTCCGTCGTTGGTGAAGGCCTTCAAGCAGGAGCACCCACGGGGCTTTGTGCCCTACCGGTGGAACCGTTTTGCGCTGCGGTTGATGAGCCGCAATGTGTGGCACGCTCAGAGCATCCTCATCCAGTTCGCTTCAAGATCGCATTTGCGCTTCTTGCCCTTTCCGTATCCCTCGATTGGTTCTGTGGAGCAATGGTTGCTTCAGGCGCAGTCCATGGTCAACATGAACACCCTGAGCCGGCGGCATCATCACCTTGCCTTGGAAGCCGGGAGCTTTACTGCGGAGAACCTGATCGAGTTGGGCCGCTTGAGGGATCGCTGTGGCTGGAAGACTGCATTCCTGGAGGATGGATTGCTCGCTGGCTTCATCGCTGCCCGTGCTCAGAAGGGTCAGCGAGAGAAGTTGAGGGCTGCTGCACTGGAAGAGACCAAAGCTCGCGTGGCTCAGGAGTCTGCGGAGATGGATCGCGAGATCATGGCGCGGCAGCTTCTTGGACCTCGCGGTGGACTGCCTTCATTGCGCAGCGACTTGGTGAAGTTGGCGCTCTTGCTCAACTTGGACCCTGGTCCAAAGGAAACCGTGCCGCAGCTGCAGGCCCGGATTCGCCCCTTGGTCGAGCTCCTCAAGAACAAGGCACCGCCTTCAACGAGCGAGCAACTTCGTGTGGAGCGCTTGGACCCCTTGGCATCGAAGACGCCCACTTCGTCTACATGGTCAGCCGTGGAAGCCGGTGAAGGAACGCCAGGAGGAAGGATGCCCCTTCTCCCTCGAGTTGCACCACATGGAGCTTCGTGTTCAGGAGGCCATGAAGGCTCAGGACAGCCGCTTTCAGGCGATGTTGGGACAAGTTCTTCAAGCAGTCAGCCAGGGCCCACCATTGGCGGCGACCACAGGAGCTTACCCACTGCCTTCGGAGATGGGACCGGCAGGAGCCGGCGAGATGGCTGTGGACCTCACCAAGGATTGAACCTTGTCCAGGAGGACTTCAAACTTCATGGCAAGCTCAAGAAGGGCATCAGTCAGATGATTTCCCAAGCCTGGCATCGACACCGACGAGACCAACTTGCCTTGTCCGTTGGCTCCAAGGAGATTCAAGAGGTCTTCATGGCGACTTGGGACATGGAGATGAGAGAGGCCCTCAATGAGACCTTCGCTATGGAACTTCGTTTGCCTTCGACCTTCATCACCGAGGTCTACACGGACACTGAACCGGTAGCTCACGCAGCACGACGTCGCGGCCTTAACCCTGGGGACAGCTTGACTCTTGGGACTGGATGGGACTTCCGACTTGCAGAACATCGCAAGGCCGCTTTGGCATTGATAAAGAAGACTAAGCCCTATGTTGTCGTGCTTGCCTTCCCTTGCAGTGCATGGTCGCAGCTCCTGGCCCTCAACGCCGCGGTGAACTTGGAGAAGCTGAGAGCCGAAGCACATGAGCTTGTTGCTTTTGCCATAGAAGTCGCTCAGCTGCAATTGAAGTCTGGGCGACACTACTTGATGGAGAACCCCCGCTCATCTATGGCATGGAAGCTTGAGGTCATGGAGGATTTTGTGACATCCACGGGTGCCTTGGAGGTGGTTGTGGACATGTGCAGGTTCAATCTCCGTGCACCTGGCGGGGAACTTCACAAGAAAGCCACGAAGCTTGTCACGTCGATGCAAGCCTTGATCTCCATCTTCCTGAACAAGCGCTGTTTGGGAGATCACCCTCACACTCCGGTGATCGGAGGTAAGCAAATCTCTGCTGCTGCAGGTCACTACACCAAGGAATTCTCCGATGCGGTGATCGATGGATGCATGCAGCAGTATGACTTCGAGCGCTCTTTGGCCTTTAAGCACTCCGAGACTGAGTTTGAGGTCATGTCTGTTGAGCATGAGGTGATGGTCGTTGGAGATGAGGAGGATTTGGACTCCGAGGCTTCGTTCGAGCCGTCAAAAGATGATGAAGAGAAGCCTATTCCTGCTGCCATCAAGAATGCGGTCTACAGGCTTCATGTGAACACCAGTCATCGGAGCAACCAACGATTGGCACGAGCTCTACTGATTTGTGGCGCTCCCAAGGAAGCTGTGCTGGCAGCCAAGCGGCTGAAGTGTCCTGTATGCGCCGAGCGGCGCAACCCGAAGCCTCGACCTGTGGCTTCGCTTCCTGCACCTCGTGATGTTGGACAACAAGTTCATTTGGATTTGGTCATCCTGGAAGATTCCATGCGGAACCCCTATGTGGTGGCACACGCGACTGACAATGTGTCTCGCTACCAGGCTGCCCGGATCCTCAAGGACAAGAGCACAGCGTCGGTGATCCACTTTCTCACGGTTCACTGGCTTCCTTTGCTTGGTTGCCCTCAGACCATTGTTGCTGATCAAGGAAGAGAATTTGTTTCAGCTGAATTCGGTGATTGGTGCGACAGCAAAAGCATCTACCTCTACCACATTGGAGTTGGCGCCCCTTGGCAAAACGGCATCTGTGAGCGATCGGGAGCTACCCTGAAGGCACTTGTTGGCGCCATTTGCCAAGCCCACGCCATCGGCAACTTCGAGGACATGGAGATGGCCCTTGGAGAAGCTGTCAGCTCGTACAACTCTGACTTGAACGAGGCCGGTGTCGCTCCAATCCAGTTGGTCACTGGGCGAATTCCTGCCCCTGGTGGAGATGTTCTGAACAACTTCAACGCTCGTCTCAGTGAGCACTCCCTCATCGAGGCCAAGCCTACGCTGAGCAAGCTGCTGGCGATCAGGGAGACCTCACGTCTCTCGATGATTCGACTTCACTACAGCCGTGGACTACGCCAAGCTGAACTGGCCCGCTCAAGGTCTTCGACCGTGGAAGATCAACCGCAACCTGGAGATCTTGTCTTCTTTTGGCGAGCTCAAAAGTACCAGTCCCGCAAGGATGTTGGAGCTGGAACTCGACGCCGGCTACTTCTTCGACGCTGGCATGGACCAGGACTTCTAGTGGCCACTGAAGGCCGCCATGGGACGGAGCTCGCTGCCAATTGTTTCATTTCTTTTCGTGGTCAGTTGACCAAATGTCCATTTGAGCATGTGAGAAAGGCATCTTCGCTCGAGAGCATTGCTGCTGGATCTTGGGAGGCTGCGATCGATGAGGTGATCTCAGCTGCTAAGGATGAACTTCGTCGGGAGGAGGACGCCAATGAGTACACGCCTTCCGATGGACCCATTGAGGAGGCAATCACTTCGCCTAGAGGCAATGAACCACTTGCTGGTGGTCTGCAGCCCTATGAGATTGTCGCAGCACTACAGCCGCCTGCTTCGGTGGTCCCTTCTATGGTTGGACGAAGCGTCCCAGCCTCTTTGCATGATGCTGGAACTGAGCCGACTGAAGCACCCGGTACAGCAGCGCCTGGAACTCCGGTGCCAAGTCTGATTTTGCAGGCTTCTCAAGCACCTTCGAGATTGACGAGCCCTATGGCAGGTTCACCTATGTCCAGAACGCTGGAGCGTGCAAGAGCTTTTGATGAACAAGCCGCTGGACAAACTGCTGACCGAGGGACAAAGAGACCGGCGGAAGACCCACTGCCGAGCGCAGACACAGTGTTCTCAGACGTTGCCAGGCCCGCCTTCGAAGCATTGGAGCTGACCCATGCTGAACTCGAGAACTTGGCTGAAAATAAGGACATCCACCCTCTCCTTAGACTACAAGCTATGGTGGATGCAGATCGCCGAGTTGGTGATTTGTTTGCTGAGCCTGATCATAGTTCTTGGGACGGCAAATGGGGCATGCTATGTGAAAGGGACTGGCAGCTTCTACATCGACTTGGAGCCCAACTTCCTTCAGGTGCACCTCCGGAGCACGATGTGTTAGCCTTGCAGACGGCCCGCAAAGAGTACCAGTGGAGCAAGATGTCCGGGCACCAGAAGAAGCTTTGGGGTGAAGCAGCCGTGACCGGTTGGAAAGCCTACATCGACAACTCTGCGGTGGAGGTCCTTTCATTGCACGAATCCAGCCGGATTCGCAAAGAGCTGAGCCGTCGCGGGGAGCTTGATCGCATCTTGGTTCCTCGCTTCGTCCTGACGGACAAACATGACGGACTCCGCACTGAGACAAACCCCTTGCCGGTCAAGGCATCCTCGAGGCTGGTGGTTCCTGGGTTCAAGGACAGGACCAATCTTGAAGGTCAATTGCGGCGAGATGCTCCTACTGGATCTCGCAATGCCCAGCACATCCTCTTCAGTGTGGCCGCATTTCATGGTTCCTGGAACATCGTCTCCAGTGACGTCAAGTCTGCCTTCCTGAAGGGTGACCCCTACATCAATCGTGAGCTCTACATTTGTAACTCCAATGCCAAGAACAGTCCACCTTTGCCTTTGCAACCCGGCCAGTTGTGTCGTGTTTTGAAAGGTATTTTTGGTTTGGCTGATGCTCCCAGAGAATGGTGGCTACGCCTTTCGCGATGCCTTCAAGATCATGGATGGCAACGCACCTTGGTTGATGGAGCTATGTGGTGTTTGTGGGGTGAGCCAGATGAGGCTGCCAAGTTGAAAGGCATAAGGCCTTTGGAAGGTTTGATTGTGGCCCATGTGGACGACTTGCTGTTCACCGGCAGCCCTGCCGCTGAGATCTCTCTGAACAAGGTTGGAAGTGAGCTTGGTTTCGGCTCCCAGGACGTGAATGACTTCACCTGGTGTGGCAAGCGCATTCGACACGCATTGGACGGCACCATTCGTTTTAGCATGGTCGAGTACCACCAGAACCTGTCCGAGATCAACCTCCCGAAGCATCGGAAGTCTGACCCCGCTGCTGTGCTTAGCGCCTTTGAGCATCGGCAACTTCGAGCTGTCCTCGGCTCTTTGCAGTGGCTTGTGGCACAGCTTAGATTTGATTTGGCTTTTGGTGTTTCTAGCCTCCAGGGAGAAAACCCCCCAACGATCGGTTCGATCCTCCGTGCAAACCAGCTGGTTCGCGAGTTCAAGCGGACGGGATCTTTTGAGTTGGTGTTCCGACCCATTGACTACCGGTCGGGTGGTGTGGTGGCAGTGTCAGATGCCGCCTTGGGGAATGTGCAGCTGTCTGGATCCTCAGAAGGAACAGCGACTCAGCAAGTCTACTCTCAAGCCTGCCACTTCATCCTCCTCGGCGACCAGCCCTTGGTTGAAGGACGACCTGGATGTTTCAATGTGCTTGACGCTCGATCCCACAGGATTCCGAGAGTTTGCAGGTCGACCTATGCTGCTAAGACCCTCTCGGCAGAGGAGTCATTGGATGCAGGGCAGCTTGCAAGAGGATTCCTGGCCACGATCCTTGGCCGTGACATGCTCGGAACCCGAGCTGATGTATCCATGAATGCGGTCAAGATGACCGGTGTGGTGGACGCCAAGGACGTCTATGACAAGGTCAATAGCGACACAGCGTCGTTCGGATCGCAAAAGAGCATGGCTTTCACCATCGCCTGGCTAAGGAGTCTTTTGAGGAGGCCGAACACGGCCTTGAAGTGGACGGCAACGAGCAACATGTTCGCCGACGCCGGAACGAAGCAGATGAGTCTGGAGCATTTGAGAAAGATTCTCGCAGCCGGAACCTGGTCAATCTCATACTCACCAGAGTTCCAAAAGCAGGTCTACAAAGCCAAATCGGCGAAGCCTTCGACAAACTCGACAGCATGCGCTGAGCTGCCTGGAGTAAAGCTGAATGGAGAAGACCCGATGCTGCCGCACCTCCTGAGTCTCTGTGAGCGCCGGGGTTGGCGCCACCAAGCCGGAATGGGCATTCAGGTGGCCTTTAATGCAAAGTCCATGCGGACTTCCGAGCCTCGTTTCAGCCAGGCTGATTTTCCCTGTAGGACCACCTTCGCCCGCTTCTGCCAGGATGGGCAGAGCTTTTGGCACCGTTTGGAGGCGGGAGTCACGATTGCTGAGCTCAGCAACCAGCATGCGCTGATTAGTGCTCCTGCCGAAGTTCTTGTCACCTTCTTCCATGGTGTTTCCACTCAACCTTTTTGTGCCACCTTTAGCAAAAAGAAAACGGAATCGATGTCAAAGGTTGAGTGAAGCATGCATGGTTGAGCCCCTTCGAATGCTGTGGCCATTCTGGCCCCACGGTCTGAACCAGGCCTTACGCCAAGGTTACGCCCCAACGGAAAACGTCCGAGTGATTTCGCCATTGCTTTTCGGTGTCTTCATAGGGCGGCTATCCACACTAATTAAATAAGCTACTAGTAACAAGTGCCGCGCTACTAGTAACAAGAAGCTAGTAGTAACAAGTTCCACGCTACTAGTAACAAGAAGCTAGTAGTAACAAGTGCCTTACTAGTAGGAGCAAGGGCCTTACTAGTAGTAACAAGAAGCTTGTGTGTTTGTCTTGATGGCCCGTGCAGAGGTTTGCCCTAGTAGCGAACCTTGTTACTACTAGTAAGGCACTTGTTACTAGAAGCGATGCACTTGTTCCTAGTAGCGTCTTTCTTTGACAAGACAAAATAGACAAATTCTGGTCGTGTCCGAAGATTCAACAATTACATTGAGCTTGATGTATTGTTCTGTTTTTTTCTAGGAACAAGAAGCTACTAGGGGCTCCTGGCCTTACTACTAGGAGCAAAGACGCTACTACGGGCTCCTGGCATCGCTACTAGGAACAAGAAGCTACGAACGTAACAAGGGCATCGCTAAGATGCAACGTGGTGTTGCGAAAAGAGACTCAGGAGCTTCCTGCCGCAACCGTTGCGCTGGCCTTCTTGACGGCTCACGGCCTGGTTCGCTTGGCCAGATGGCTTCACCAGGCCGGAAGGACGTTGATTCAGATGATCATAGTCGACGATAATTCAACCCCCCCAAGCCTGAAGAGCTTTTTTCGAATTCAATCCATATCTCTTGTATTCTCTGGGAGTGTTTCGTTTTCATCGTAGAATCTTGATCACGGGGAGCAGGGACAACGGCCTAACGGCCTTCGGGGGATCACAGCGCAACGGAAAGTAAGAAAGGAAGAAAGAAGGGAAGAAGGGAAGGAACCTGCTAGCGATGGCCTCCACCTAATAGCAATGGGATTTTGCTTCAGCTTCTTGGGCTTCAGCGAAGTATCGACACCCGAAGGAATGGCAGCTGGGAGTCTCGCGCCAGCTACGAGTGGTCACCTGTGTCGAGCACCGAACTCACGGTTTTGAGTTCGGGAGGTCGATCCTTTTTTCCACGGAAGATGCTCAAAGGCAGATTTTCAATGTTTTTCAACCTGATCCCCAAAGGCGGCAGGTTCTTAGATGCTGGATATTGGATCGTTTTGAGGTCTTTGGACTCGGCGGTGGACTTCACTGAACCTGATGTGGCCTGGGCGGAACGAGACACGTTTTGTGCGGTGTCAAAACCGTTCTCCTTGAACACTGGCAGTGATGTCGTGGTTGTTTTTCCCCAGAGAGCTGCAGGCTACAGGAGTTTTAACTTCTCAATGGTGTGGCTGTGGATCGGCGTTTTGGTTTTGCGGGTGCTGCTGCCGTGCTGGTGGTGGTGATGGTGCCCTGACACATTGACCCTTTCCTGTCATGCCAGGGACGACATTATGTCAGGCCAGGGATGACATCATGGAGTCATGCCCAGAACAGACATCACGTCATGCCAGGGATGACATGCTGCCACATTGCGCATGCCAACGTGTTGTGCAGCAGTGATAATGTTGTTTGGGCAGCTTTGGCTGGTCCTGGCCGATCTTACAGTCTTACGGTCTTACGTTTGTGTTGGGCAAAGTGGGCGCATTCTGGACTGGTCTGATGTTGCGTGCTGCGGTGACAACCGTCCGTGGCGTGTCCTCTAAAGCCATGCGCTCGCTATTTGGGGTCTATGCCGGGGTAATCGTTTTTGTGGCACTCAAGTGGGCATTTGGTCTTCATTTGTTGAGGCTTTGTTCGCAAGTACCAACGAACTTTGCTGGCCCGTTTGTCGCGACTTGGAACGTGGCTTTGGCAGAGACAGAGTCCCTAGCGTGAACGTTTTTTGATCTTGGGAATTCATTGGCCAAGTCAGGCTGGGGTGTCTTTGTGGTTCCTCCATTCGGCAAGGACCAACTTCTTGTTCGGAAGGTCGGAAGATCTTTTTTTGCACGAGATGGCTTGCCAGTCTCAATTCCAACTCGCTCTTTCTAGGATGTAGTTTTATTTCACGTCATCTACATAGGCTGGAGGCCATCGCTAGTAGGTTGGAGGCCATCGCTATTGGGTTGGAGCCCATTGCCTCTAAGTAGGGCGACAGAGCGGCCTTTAAAACATGTATTTGTCCGGACACGAATATCACAGTTCTATCCACTACGTTGCAGGATGTGAGTTCCTGGAGTGCAGCCGCGTGGCCTTTGCGCATGACACGCGCTGAAGTGGAGGCCACCCAAGCAGCCGTGCTGAGCTTTGTCCTCAACGAGGTGCCGTCTAGAGCGTGACATTGACAGGCCTTTGAGACATGCTCCGCACAAGCACCGCTGTATTCTTTGATGTTGCTACAATTGGTACCTTCTTCAACTTGGACCGGATTTGGATCTTCCATTCTTTTGCCCTTTCTTTCCTTGATGTATGTTTTGGTTGACTTTTCAAAGGCGGAAGTCGAATGCTTGGAGAAGATTGGAGCTACACTCCTGAAGAATGACGAACAGGATGACGAAGGAGTTGACCTCTTCTCCACGTCGGAGGCCGATGGTATCCTTCTTGTTGCCAATAGAAGCTCAAGGACTCAAGGTCGTCAGCTGCAAGATCCAAGTTTTGAGACTGGATAAAAGCCTGCAGATGTCTGCCAGATGTCTCACAGGTGGTTCCATACATGTCCCTCACGCTGCCAATGAAGAGGCTTTGACTCCGATCCCAAGGCCGGCTTTCACAAGGCAGCCGAAGCGGCACTGCACCGACTTGGCCAGCATCGAGTGCTCTACCTTCATTCCACTGAGGCATGTCGAAGTTGCGCAGTTTTTCATGTCCAGAGAAATCCCACAGAAATCCCTGTACTTCCCCCACCTTGTGTAACTGTTGTGGAGCTTTGGGGTGGTCTTGGGTACTGGCTGGGTGGGAGACATGTTTCGGGAAGTGGGACTCAGAGCTTTCCGCATAGGGTTTGGCCTGTTTAACTATTCCAGGGGGCCTGTGGGATAGTGGAATAACAAAAATGAAGTAATTTTAGTGGATTAATTCCCCAATAGCCATGCTATGGGGTCTTGCAAAACTAATAGGCGGACGGGCGCTGTCGGGTCACCGTCAGAGCTGGTGGGCGGATGGTGTCCCGGTCATGTTTTGATGGCGTCCGGGTCATGTGATGTTGGTGTCCCGGTCATGTTTTGATGGTGTCCCCATCATGTTTTGATTGTGACCCAATCATGTTGTGATGGTGTCCCGGTCCTGTTTTGATGGTGTCCCGGGCATGTTTTGATGGTGTCCCGGTCATGTTGTGATGGTGCCCCGGTCATGTTTTGAAGGTGCCCCGGTCATGTTGTGATGGTGTCCCGGTCATGGTGTCCCGGGCATGTTTTGATGGTGCCCCGGTCGTGTTGTGACGGTGTCCCGGTCATGTTTTGATGGTGTCCCGATCATGTGATGGTGGCGCGGTCATGCTGTGATGGTGTCCCGATCATGTTTTGATTGTGTCCCAGTCATGTTGTGATGGTGTCCCGGTCGTGTTTTGATGGTGTCCCGGTCATGTTGTGATGGTGTCCCGGTCATGTTGTGATGGTGTCCCGGTCATGTTTTGATGGTGTCCTGGTCGTGTTGTGACGGTGTCCCGGTCATGTTTTGATGGTGTCCGGGTCATGTGACGGTGTCCCGGTCATGTTGTGATGGTGTCCTGGTCATCTTGTGATGGTTTTCCCATCATGTCATGTTGGTGTCCCGGTCACCTTGTGATGGTGTCCCGGTCATGTTGTGATTGTGTCCCAGTCATGTTGTGACGGTGTCCCAGTCATGTTGTGATGGTGTCTCGGGCATGTTGTGACGGTGTCCCGATCATGTTTTGATGGTGTCCCGGTCATGTTGTGATGGTGTCCTGGTCATGGTTTGGCGGTGTGCCGGTTATGTTTTGATGGTGTCCGGGTCATGTGACGGTGTCCCGGTCATGTTGTGATAGTGTCCCGGTCATGTTGTGATGGTGTCCCCGTCATGTCATGCTGGTGTCCCGGTCACCTTGTGATGGTGTCCCGGTTATGTTGTGATGGTGTCCCAATTATGTTGTGACGGTGTCTCAGTCATGTTTTGATGGTGCCCTGGTCATTTTGTGATGGTGTCCCGGTTATGTGATGATGGTGTCCAAGGAAGAGATGGTCGATGTGTTGAAAACAGCAGCTGTTTCCAGATTTTTCTTTTTGTCCCGGTTTGTATCTTGCTATTGGGGTCTCCAGCTGGGCTAATTTATTATACAAGGGGTGGTCATAGAGTCATAGGTACCCCTGGAATAATTTTCAAGAAAAGTCTCTGATGATGTCTGATCTGAAGTCAGCAGCTGGACGCCGAGTGAGAGGCTCAAACAAGAAACCACAAAAATATATAAGGGATATAAGACGCTAGCAATCACTGGCCATGTACAAAACCAAAGAAAACATAGGACAACCATATGTTCAGATTTGAGGAAATATGTATTTCATAGGTGCCGGTAGCTCCTGAGCAGGCTTTTGGTGCCAGTAGCAGTTGTGTGGCAGGTGTGGTAATTCTCAGGGGTGGTGGTCCTAATATGTTCTAATTATCCAGAGGGGTTGTTGTAACGAAGACCCCCCCCAGGAATAATTTCACTGTGGTGGTATGTTGGGCTGACAGGCTTGGGGTTAGTAGGGTTCGGGAAATATGTATTTCATGCCCAAAAGATCCCAGTGGCTCTTGAGCAGGCTTTTGGTGCCAGTAGCAGGTGTGTGGGGGTGGCCCTAATTATCAAGAGGGGTTGTTGTAAACTGAGACCCCCCCAGGAATAATTTTCTCAGTGGGGATATGTTGGGCTGACAGGCTTGGGGTTCCCAGGGATTGGGGAAATATGTATTTCATATCAATAGGTGCCAGTAGCTCCTCAGCAGGTTTTTTTGTGCCAGTAGCAGTTGTGTGGCAGGTGTGATCATTCTCAGGGGTGGTTCTAATTATCCAGAGGGGTT
Source organism: Durusdinium trenchii (assembly GCA_963970005.1). NCBI lineage: Eukaryota > Dinophyceae > Suessiales > Symbiodiniaceae > Durusdinium > Durusdinium trenchii. The sequence continues at coordinate 155,802 of CAXAMN010007036.1, forward strand.
GTTGTAAACTAAGACCCCCCAGGAAAAATTGTCCCTGTGGTGGTATGTTGGGGTGACAGGCTTGGGGTTACTAGGGTT
>CAXAMN010007036.1:160448-192524 GCA_963970005.1 Durusdinium trenchii
GTGTTGCACTGCTTCTAAGTTGTTTGGGCCGCTGAAAAAAATGGGACGTTTTTACTGTTTTAGGAGGTTTATTTTTTTTGAAACGGAATGGCACAAAAGTCATTCTTAGTTTCGGGCCGTCGCTATATTGACGATCACGCTGCGCTTTTATGTGGTTTTTGCGACTTACTATAGGGGGAGAGCGAAGAGAACCTGTGCCCTTCCAAACGTTTTTTCGAGCTTTCGTCTCACTCAGACCAGTTCTTGCGCCAGGTGAAGAGGCTGGGCAGATGCCAGAAACGAATGACACACATAGATGGACTCATACTAGTGACTTATACAGTGACTGCTTGTGAGCCGTTCGGAGGCTTCTCCAAAGTCAAAGCCAACAAGTCCTGTGAGGAGCTTTGCATTGGCCATTTGGACTTTGTTTCTTGGAGCGGAGCAAGAGCAGTGTCCAGGATGAGCCAAACTGAAACACGATATCAGTGGCGGAGCGAGATGGATACCTCCTTGAGGTGACAAGATCCGAGATATCCGAGATCAGGGTTCACTTACTAGTAGCTTCTTGTTACGACTAGTAAGGCACTTGTTACTACTAGCGATGCACCTGTTACTAGTAGCATTTGGCACTCTTTGACATACTTGTTAGCTTTATAAACCCATGTCATCACAATGCCAGATCCAGTTCCACATAGTTCCACCGTGTCTGACCTATTTCGACCGACGCCAACACGCCCTATTTCGAGAGGCGCTTGATGCTGAACGTGGATTTGGATGGTGATCACCGCCTCAGGGACCCGAGTAGTTTTGGCTTGACGATTTCGTTGAACAAGCAGTTCTTTTTCGTCCTCTCTTTGTCATCTTTGCTTTCCATGGTTTTTTGAAGCAGAGCTTCAAATATTCTAGAGAGTGTCAGTGTCTCATCTCCATGTTTGAAGCAATTTCTTGGGATGCAGGAATTCTCGCACCAGGCGGGCAGCCTCTCTCCAAGGTCAAGAGTTCATCATCGTTTGTTAGAATCGGAACAACATGGAGCAACTGGTCTGAAGATTCGAACTTCCAAGAAGGTTGAAGCACTGTTCATTGCGCTTGGAAGCAACTGGACTTCTTACACCAGAGCAGGTTGCAAAATGTTGCACACGTTTGATCTAGGAGGTTCCCAAGAGGACCATTTGACAAAACGCAAGCACTACACTTCATGCGCTGCACCCCATCGCAGGCTCGATGCAATCATTTGGACCAGATTTTTGCAACTTGGAGACACTGGTACAACTGTTGCTCTTGCAATCACCGAAACACATTGGAATCCGTCATGGGTGAATCAAACACGGGCACTCGCACATATCCAGAAAAAGCACCGGAAGACGTACGTTTGCCCACACGTATCCAGACACATTATCTAAGGACTGGTATAAGACACATGGAGGCAAAGAAGTCCGCAAGGACACCCCTCTTTTTCTTCTAAGACGAGAACGCTGTTTTTTGGTGACCTTCTTTTTTCTGAACGAGCCGTGTGACGGAGGAGATTCAGGGAACGACTGCTCCTGCTTTTGCTGCGGCCTCATGGACCTTTCCAAAGGGCGGTGCCTTTCAGAAGGCGGTTTTGGGCTCAGCTTTCGTAGACCTTTTGGGTCCAGGTCCGTTATAGCCAAGATGGACCTGTGATGCCTGGGTCGTTGCGAGTACCCAAGACGTCCGCATCCTGAAGTGCTTCGAGGAATGTTGAATGCATGCTTCGTGTGCGAAAGGGGAGAGGGCCTTGGCCGCTGCCGACCAAGGCCGAAGTTGGAAAAGTTGGGAAAAAAGGTTGGATTCTTACATTTGCCGGCTTGAACGATTGTTATGTCACAGATCAAGATGTCGCTTAACTCCAAGCGATGCAGACCATGAGGCAACTCCTTCCTCTCCCTCTCCCAGCTGAAAGGATGCACCAACTGTGCCGCGGATAGCCTTTTCTCCTGCTTTGGTGGTTTGGGACCCATGATTCCTATGACTCGACAGTCACCTGCCCACCATGAGCTGCAAGGCTGCTGGGTCAGACAACCCAGCTGGCGCCCTGTCACACGCCAAAGGCGAGCAAGTGACGCCAGAACCTTGGAAAGGACTCATTAAGTTGTCTAATTTTAAGAAAAACAATCTTCTTTTGAGCTACTACTAGCGATGGCCTCCAGCCTAAGAGCGATGGCCTCCAACCTAGTAGCAATGGCCTCCAACATCCTCCAACCTACTAGCGTCCATACAGCTCGGAGGTTGTTTTGATTTGTTTTGAGTGCCCACACAACGCCGTTTTGCTTAAATGTCGTGGCGCACACACTCATAAACTTTGGGGAATTCATCGTCCTACACACTATTATATCATGCTTGTTTGATCGTTGAACTGTCACTTCAATATGCCGCGAAGATGAACTAGAAGTCCTTCTCTGAATAAGGCACGTTGTGTTACTTTTATTTACTTTTGAGAGGTAGGTGTCCATTTCCTTTGGCTTCTTAGGTTTTGCCTTTCCAGGGAGGATGCTGTCTGATCTTTGGGTTCAAACCCAAGCAGGCCAGAGTCCAACCATGCCGCGTTCGACTCTAGGACAGTTTTTAGTCCTTTCGGTGTCTCTCCAATCTCCACATCTCAGCGTCCGTGTGTTTCAAGACGGAAAGGACCACCTAGTGACAACTTACGAGTGATCTCTGTGAGATCAAATCTCTTCAAAGAAGAGGTTTCAACAAATGGACGATTGCAGTTGGAGCAACTGGGCTGTGTTCCAGCCATTCCTCAGGGAGGAATGCTGCTATGGCACGCTATGGTGCTGGAGGTGTTAGTGAGATGCTACCTTTTCTTGCTAGATTCTGTTGACACTTGGATGCTTTGTCGACTTTGTGGGTGTTTTAGATGCGTTTAGTGCCCAGCACAGTATTGCAAAGCAATGCAAGCTGGGATTGCGATTGGTGCAAGCAGCAGGCCCGTCATCAAACATTAAACATTGAAAACCCTCATTTGTGTGCACGTTGTTGAGTGTCACTGCTTGCAGTCCCCTAAATAGACCCAATGGCCATTCCGCACTGTCCTTGCATTCTTCTGTGCAGGCAGGGCCTATGGCTGTTTTGTTTTGCCGTTCTGCTAGCAAAGAAACATCCGAAGTTTTGTTTGTGCCGTGCCATCCGCTGTTGAGCGCGCCATCGACTGTTCTGGGCTGGACCAAATAAACTTTGATGCAATGGATTCATTTGTGTCATGGAGGTTGACACTCACGACCTTGTGTGTCAGTGCAACTGCTTGATCTCTCTAAAGGCCTTTGCAGCTCGAGAATAAACCCTTTTACTGAGAAACTCATGTTTGTGTAGGAACATGCATGTGCACTTCCGGGTTATCTTTGGTTTTAGGTATCAATTTTGTTAGGGAAATGTTTTGTTGGACATTGGTGGGTTTACCTAGACTAGGCATCACAGATCGGTTGAACTCTGAAGCATGGCATTGAGCGGAAATGCTCCTTACTTGCGATGTCGACATCCAGGCGCAGACACACACACACACATACACATGCACACACCAAAGGAGTCGACTTGGAGCATGCGGAAGCATGTAGTTAGTTTAATTACTGAACACATTTTATTCGCAAAAGCAGACACCATTTGGCTCAAGTCAGGGGTGATACCACTGTGTCAATTGGAAAGTGGCCTGAACGGTTTTGGACCGCTTTTTCTTTTCTGTTCCTCGACCCTTTTGTGACTTCGTCCTTTGGTCGCTTCCGGCGCCTTCCCCGACTTGGAGGACCCAGCAAAAGTCCAGGACAAAACCCCAATCCACCTCTGGAAAGAAGTGGTACGCCAGACACAGTGCCACCTTTCGGCCCACACTCGCCGTGCCATGCTTGCTCACCTCGTTGGCCCACCACTTCGGACCCCATTGATCTCCGACAACCATTAGCCAGTCAACTCGATAAATGCCGACGGCCACAGCCGGTCTCCTTTCGTCAAGGAGGCTGCCAATTGGCCTTCTCTCACATCAAGAGGGCTGACAACATGGCAAATGATACGAAGAACATGGTGCTTGGTGAAGTGGGTTTTCCAGGAACCATATCTTTCTCCCCAGGGAGGCGGTTGACTACCTCGTTGGGGGCGGACGCCTAGGGTGTCCAAACCGTCGGAAATTCGTGTGACTGCTTACGTGGATGGATGCCGGACGACCATGCTTCTGGTGCGTCAGCGTTTTGGCACAGGGTGCCCAGTGTCTGTTTCTTCTGGGAGCTACAAGTGCCTTACTAGTAGTAACAAGTGCCTTACTAGTAGCTTCTTGTGCCACGCTAGTAGTAACAGGTGCCTCTCTCAGTTTATGTGCTTCTTGGCTCCCTGGTACGGAGCGTTGGCCGGTGGAATGGAGACGGGCCCCTTCGTCCCGTCAGGCCGCAGGTCCAGTGGATCCCGTGAGTCCCGTTGGGACCGTTGGTCCCGTTGCTTGGGACTCGTGTAGCGGACCATTCCCGAATGGAGGCGACCATGCTAGCTTACGGGGAAGCCTGTTTGAACACAAACTCCCATAGAAGACACTTTATCGCCATTCAAGAAAAAACGGCTCTTGCTGCTGCCTTTTCTTTTTCTATTATGGACTTGATGTTTCCAAGTGAGCACATTTCTTTCCTTGGTGCACAAACATGGATTGAGAACCATAGGCATCTCTAAAAACTTTTTCCTCTTGCTGATGGATGTAAGGCCCGCGGCCAATGTCATCCCCACAGAATCAAACTCCGCCTTTCGTCCTGGATGCTGCCGGTGTGAGGATGGGACGCATCGATCGTTGAGTGCTTTTGTATTTGTCGATGCGGCTTGGTGAGCCCAGAGAATGTTCACACTAGGATTTCTCAGCGCTGGCAGAGGGCTGCACTATGTGCAGCTGCAGGCGAATAGATTGCTGGTGTTTGGCCTTGATACACAAAATGACCAAACGTCCCGCAAAATTGCTGGTTTTCAAATATGGTTTGTTTCAATTCTTGAACATATTTTGACGGGGTTGTGTGGATAGTGTGGTTTTCGACAAAGTCTGAAACAAGGGTCACTCGATTTGTGTAGTCCATTTGCTGAAGGAGCTGGTGCAAGGCAACGTCTCAGAGAGGAGCAAGCACACTCCTTGCACTTTCTTATGATATTTGTTTCCCGTTGTTTTTCCTTCCCTTCTTGAACGAATTTTGTGCCGTGAACCGTCTAGAGTGTTGGGGTACTTTCCAACGAGAGGAGACCCACCAAAGCCGTGGGCAGTTGGTGCGACAGCTTCTGCGGCTGCTGCGAGGCACAGCAACGTCTGAAACTTTCGAACACATACAGTTTATATATATATATATTTCATATTTTTTGTTGGGTGACACAACACACAAAAGACATACAAACACAAGATCTTTTGGACTGCAGATCTGCAGTCGAGGTAGGGATTTTCTTTGGCTTGGCCTTGGCTGCGCAGGTGGGACAAGGAAACTTCCTTTGAAGGCGATGCTTGTTGTGTTCGCAGCGCGTTCGGATTGCGTTGGGGGAGGCTTGGTGCTCTCGTCTTTGGCTGAACTGGCCTCTCCACCCTTAGCTGCAGCAGCACTCTTCTCAGCCGTGCAGGCCTGACAGTCCATGATTGAGACGAAGATTGAGACCAAATCAAGACTCCAAATAGTGAAGTGATCACGCTCTGCCTGCTACGCTCCTTATTGACTTTGACACATGCTCAGGGCAGGCATCACCTTTTGCTGCCACGCTGTGCGGCCGTGGCGGGTGTCGCTGTGTTGAGCGGCGCTGCGGAAGGGCTGCGGAACTTTTCCTTTAACATGCTGCCTGGCACGGTGCCAACTATAAATAAAAAAGAGCAATCTTCTTTTGAGTTACTAATAGCGATGGCCTTCAACCTACTAGCGATGGCCTCCAACCTAATAGCGATGGCCTTCAACCTAGAAGGGATGGCCTCCAACCTACTAGCGCAACCTACTAGCGATGGCCTCCAACCTAATAGCAGCAAACAGAGACACAGTTCGAATCTGGGAAAGCTTTGGATATGCTTGCAAAGCTCTGGCGGAGCTACCTGTGCTTATTTGTTCTGAACAGGCCTGACAATTTTGAGGCTACAAGACGGCATATAGATTGTACGCTGTCTGTCTACTACTCTAGTGTGCAGCTGCCCTTCATTCACATATCTTTTGATTGGAAAAGCAAAGAAAGGCTGTTTGGAGCTTCTAAGGCTGAGAAGCAACTTAGTAGCGCGCTTGAGGCAAGAGGCTTTTGGCGTTTTGATGTCACAGGACCGGGGCAGCCAACGCTGGGAGCTGGCACAACTTTAGAACAGGTCGCTCAAGCCCAACGCAGCTTTTCTACGACTGCAGCAAGGTATTAAATGCCTAGCTTTCGTCCCCCTTCGGACTCTTCAGGGCTTTGCAGCCGCAAATGCTGCGGTGATCAATCACATGCCTAGGCATCGCGCATTCAATAACCTAGGCAAGTGCAAACTGGACATGAAAAACAATTTCATGTCAAGATTGACGGAGTTTTCCAAAGCCTGAACTGTCCATAGGTCGAACACATTCGACGTAGTTGCATTGTCCCATCGCCAAGACCCTTATGAACTAGACGATGTTTTATGTTCCACAACAAAAAGAAAGATCTAAAGGCGGATGGAGAACGGCAAACGAAAACACGAGAGAAAGAGGATTTCTTTGTCTTTGCGGGCATGTAAAAGGGGAAGGGGAGACATGTCAAAAGACAAACCTTTTCTCACAAACACATGATCAAACAATTTTGTAATTTGAGAAACCATTGCTAGTAGGTTGGAGGCCGTCGCTAGTAGGTGGGAGGCCATTTAGTAGGTTGGAGGCCATCGCTAGTAGGTTGGAGGCCATCGCTATTACTTCAAGGAGCTGAGCTTCTTTGACGAAGCGGATGGAGAGTTGACCTCTCGTTTGAGCTCCGACTGCATGTCGGTCTACTCCTACTTGCAACCTGGCTGTGTTAGAAAACATGTCAAAGTGAACTGAACGCGAAGATGATGAAAAGAATTGAAAAGACATGCCCGGAGGACTGAGGACAAATCGTTCTTGTACAACAGCTGTGAAGAGCCTCACATGTGAACGATGCAGGAGTGATGTGCTCAGCTTTTTTCTTCGCTCCGGAGCTGTGGCGCTTTGCAGGTGCATCTGACTGCCATGGGGCCTTGTGAGGGTTGAATGCAAAAAGTCTAACATTGGGGTTGGGGTCAAAGAGATTAAGTTTCCCTAAAAATCTAGGAACCAACTGAATAGTGCGAGTGCTTCTTCAAGGAAGCTCCCCCCCGCCGCCTGTAGGGCGGCGGGATCTTCCTTGAAGAAGCGTGAGCTATCCTGCATCGATACTAGTAGCTACTTGCAGGTACTAGCGACCTCTTCTACTAGCTAGCTACCTAGCTAACCTAGCGGCCTACCCCGGGCTTAAATAAAAGCTTGAGGAAATTGAAGGACATTTCGATGAAGGCTCCGATCGGGGCTCTTCCAGCTCTTCTTGATCAGACTTCTTTTCGTTCCCATTTCTTTGGCAGTCTATTGGAACTTCTGCGACTATCACCCAGTATCACATGGCGCGTGCTTTTGATGTTGACATTGGTCATGGTTTGCCCGGAGACTCAGAAACAGAGGACTGGACGAACCAGAGCCATCTGGACATACGCAACCGCCACAATGCCGGGGCATTCAAAGCGTTCATCAGAGAAGAAAGGAGGAAAAACAGAAAGTGTTTGGACTTCTCTAATAAGGACCCCTTTTGTTCTTGGTCAGGGAGGGCCTCAATGAAAAGAAGAAGGGGCTCAAACACTTTCCTTTTTGCATCCTTTGTCCTTTGTCTTCTTTTTTGCTCTACCGTGCCTAAAGGATCCTTCTTTTGTCCAAAACTGTTGCTGGCCAAGGTGCTGAGTGGTATGGCAGAGTAACCCGCTCCACTGGACGCAAGACGCAGGATTTCGGAAGCTGACACATTGAACCTCTCAGCGAGACAGGGAGCATATTGTTTGATGAGCACACATCTAGTTGTCTCAAAGCAGGTGTAAAGCCTAATTCTCAGGGCCTGAATTAGACTAGCAGCAAGAAGCTACTAGTAGCTAAGGGCATTACTAGTAGTAGCAAGAAGCTAGCTACTAGTAACAAGGGCATTGCTATTAGTAACAAGGGCATTACTAGTAGTTACAATTTGACTTTGAAAACTCTGTAGATCGTTTCCAGTCGTCCGTCATGGCTCAGTCTTGAGTCGAAATACTCAATGAGACCTTGTCTGACCGTTTGCCTCATCGCGTCAGGATGCCTTGGCCGAGCTGGGCCGTATCTCCAGCGAAGCGCTGCAACTGCTACGAACGGTGCGGGCACTAGGTGCTGAGGTGGGAACTGATGAAAGAATGAAAGGGCAGTAAATCTAACTTAACCCTATGATAATCGTAGAGGCTGGAAAGTTGATGTTTGAATCCTTCGATTGAGCCCTCCCAAAGCTTCAGAAGCATCATGTCCAGGATTTACACAAACGTCTCTTCAAGCAGCAGAATGTCGCAGACTCAGAGCTGCAACAGAGCTGGTTGAATTGGTTGTGCAGGGAGAAATCATTGAGTCCACACACCCGCACTGAGGCAGTCATCAACGAGACACAACGTCGAAGAGGAGAGGAGCAAAGGGAGTGGGCTCCGTCTTGTGGGTTTTGTCATTCCACGAAAGCTCCATGAGGCATGGCGCTTGGTATTTTCTCGGCTGCCAGCAATGGTTTGGGACTGCTACTGCAGATGGTGCTTCTTGGCTAGCGATGCATCGTGGATGGTAGCGGCTAGCGATACCATGAAAGGAGGCCGCAGCCACACACCAAGGAGCCTGCTGATTGGAAGCAGCTTGGTGTTGGCTGGCTCAATGACAGCACAGGCCGATCCAGAGTCCAAAACATTGAGATCGGTGGAGTCTTTTTGGAAAAGCCACACACCAACCTAGAAGCGATGGCCTCCAACTTACAAGCTACTAGCGACAAGTTGCAAAAAGGCCTTGGCCACCTATTTGCTGTATTTGGACACAGCAGTGGACAGCTCCATGGTGACAATTGAGAATGGTTCGAAGTCGATTGAAAGCAGAGCCGGACCGCTCAATCCAGAAATTCCTGGTTTCGTCATGTTTCGACAAGTGAAGCAATCTTGGGGGATTGAATATGGGATTTGATGGGATCCCTATCTGAGGTGCACTTGAGCTGGGGATCGAGTCTTGGATGTAATTCTGATACATGTCCTTGGACAAAGGACATCTGTGAGAGGGCTAACAGCGAAGGCGTTTAATTCGTAGGTTCACAGAATCTACTAGGGGCTCCTGGCCTTACTACTAGGAGCAAGGAGCAAGGACCCTACTAGGGGCTCCTGGCATCGCTACTAGGAGCAAGAAGCTACGAACGTAAAGCCTTGTTCGACTTCATCGATCGAAACTCTTTGAGGAGTGGTCCTCCTGCAATGACGCCCTGGGCTCTGCCGAACGAGTCTTGAGACTCCTGGCAGATGGTCCAGTGTTTGAGCCTGCAGGGCACTGCCCAGGCACGCAGAGACGAACAATGATGAATAGCTAAGATTCAAATTCTTGAAGCAACCCTGGTTACTAGTAGTAAGGCACCTTGTTACTAGCAGGGATGCACCTTGTTCCTAGGAGCTTCTTGAAGCAACCCAAGATTTTGAGCTATGTCGGTTGGTTCCCTTCCAATTGTACTATATATCTACTCATTCGGCCCTTTTTCTAAATATCTTCATGCTCCGTTCGGACGGTTCTGTATGATTCCAGCATGCTGAAGAGCCTTCGAATTTATTCTGAATGCTACTAGGAACAAGTGCATCGCTTCTAGTAACAAGTGCCTTACTAGTAGTAACAAGAAGCTACTAGGAACAAGTGCCTTACTACTAGTACTTTATTCCAGGTGCGGTGTCTGGAGATGTCCTTTTTGACTCCGTGTCTTTCACCTATCCTTCGCGGCCGAAGCACCAGGTGCGGCCTTCACAATCTTTCACTGTCTGACAAACAACGTGTGAAGTTTATACTTTTACTTTTCTCAGGTACTTGAAAAGGTCTCCTTGCATTGTGCCGCTGGGAAGACCACAGCACTGGTGGGCTTCAGCGGCTCAGGCCGTGTTCTTAGTGGAAACAAGTGTTCTTGCAAGGAGTAAAGAAGGGACAAAAGAAAGGTCGAGAAGAAAGATGAGAAAGACAGAACGGAGAGACGAGCAAGGGAAAACGTATGAAAAAGTAAACTTCTTTCGGTTTCCTACCGTTGACAAGTTAAGTTGACAAGGAATATTTGATCACTCCGGAGGCAAATCGTCTTTGATAAGCTTGTTGCTCCGCTTTTACGACTTGGAGGACTGAGGTCTAAAGCTCCAGACCTGATTTCACCCTTTTGCCTTCGGCTTTCTTTCTTCTTTTCCTTGTTTATCTTGTTTCTTTATTGGGCCGTTGGCCTTCTACTTAAGATCAATCGTTCTGCATGTCAGGAGAGGTCCTCAGGAACTCTTTTGCATTTAGCTAGGTTCCCTGTATCTCCGGACGCTTCTGAGTTGCAAGGCACCTCCATTCACTGCATACCTGATTCTGGTGGGATCCGGCGGGAAAGCACAAAGCGCTGCGTTCAGATAAAGACTGTTCAGATAAAAATCTAGTAGCGTCCTTGCTCCTAGTAGTAAGGCCAGGAGCCCCTAGTAGCTTCTTGTTCCTAGTAGCATCTAGTATCTATATATTCGTTTTTACATCCTGTGCAGACGGCAGTTTGTGTGGCCGGCCTTGCAGGACGGGCAAGGCATATTGAAGTTCGACAACGCTCCTCAGAATTGAAATCATACTGACCGAGAAGATCTCGGAAGGCTATCGTAAAATTATCATAAATTATCACATGTTTCCTCATTTCATTTGAGCTTTGGCATGCAAAAGATTGAATGTTAAATGCGTCCAAGGCTGATGTGCGACATTTGGACCGCGTTTGGTTGAGAAGACAGATGGGACTTGTGCCCCAAAGTCCCAAGCTGTTTCGTGGCACCATAGCGGCTGGGGACCAAGCGCATTCAAAGTGAAATCGCGATGCGTGTTCAAGTTTGTTGCATTTGCCTGTGGCAGCTTTCTTCCGACAGGAAAACATTGCATGGGGGCAGCCCTGTGTAACTCAAGCTGAAGTGCATGCCGCAGCAGAGGCAACGTCACTGAAGCAGGATGATGCTACTCACTGGGTAGTTGCAAGCTTTTGTCACTAGCTATTCTTTCTATTCCAGGCTGCCATGGCAGCGGAGTTCATCGCGGAGTTGCCTGAGGTGGAATTGCCATCAGCATAGCATCAACACCTCATCACAATGAACAGCATGTTTGAGACGCATTCTTACGCTGCAATCAGGGCTTTGACACGATTTGCTCCGACGAGAAGCTTCTGTCCGGAGGCAAGTCCACAATATAGAGTTTTTTTGTTTCCGGCCAGCCGGCCACGGCCAGCCGGCCACAGCCAGCCTGCCACGGCCCGCCGGCCACGCCCAGCCGGCCACTGCAGTGAGCCGGCCACTGCCATCCGGGGCCGAATACCGAACTCAAGAAGGAGCAAAGGTAGAAGAAGAAGAAGAAGACGAAGAAGAAGAAGAAGCCACACAAAAAGAACAGCAGCAGCAGCAACGGAAGAAAAACCAGCAGAGTCATAAGCAGAAGATGCAGCAGACACTAGGCGACAGGGTGGCCCGAAAGCACAGCAGGTGAGGAAACAATGTCATGAGGAGGATGAATGTGATCAGTAGGGGGGCGAAAGAAAGAATCTGAGAAGCTCTTGTTTTTCTCCACTCACTTCGCATACTATGCGTGCGAGGGGTAAATCACGATCATCGCTACTACTGCTTGAAAGCTCGCTACGCCGTTGCCGCTGCTGCTGTCATCATGATCATCTCTGTCCACGTAGGTTTCAGTCATGATCATCGCTGCTTGAACGCCGTGGAATGTATAACTGCAGAATCGTGATTGCGTCACCGTGGTCGCACTTGTGTTGCGCAGGATAGAAGTTGAATTTCCACGTGCCTTGATGGTGCAAAAAGCGAAGAAAAACTTTCGCGTAGACATTGCTTGCGGTCATGGTGGCAAAAGCTTCCAGAACATCGTCCCCAAAGTCACGGTCTGCAATCCCGCTTAAAATTTTTGCGTAGCTTCTTGTTGAACTTGTTCCACACGCGCCAGACGGCGAAGCCCGTGGTTGTATATAAACCGACGGGTATGGGTACACGTGGAAGGTGACTGAGGGCCAAACTCGTCGCGAGCCACATTTGCAGCGGACCTCACGACTGAGTAAGTCAAAGCTTCCTTTGCCGCAAACAAGCATCAAAGATTTCAAAAACACACAGAACATCCGATGCATCTACACGCTGGAGGCATTTTCTGGTCGCACGGGGTGCAGCCGCAAATGACGACCCTTCTGTGGTCGTGCAGCAGAGCGATGTTTAATTAGCTCCAGATATGCGACAGCCATTTCCAGCGCAATGCGCGCTGTGAGTTTGCCACGCAAGGCACGCCAAGCCGTGCCATTCGAGTTTGCTAGCGCAGAAACTTCAGCCAGCTACCCTCGATGTGGAAAAGTTCTTCTCAGTAACACATTTTCCACTTCACTGAAGCTAGATCATGTGTCAGTACACTGTGACTTACCGCCCCGCGCAGCGATAGCTCGTTGCCAGTCTACAAAACTCCGCAACATAGGGACGCTTCACATTCCAAAAGGATATATACTCAAAGAGTAAGTTTACACAGCGTCTGGAATCACGCGAAATACGCTACATCTCTGAATCTGCATCGCAAAGTAACGCAAAGACCCGCCAGGAAGCAACCACTCACCGTAGAGCGTGTCTCTGTTAAGGACTCACTGCTTGCAGTGACATAGATCATCAGCTATCTAGTAGTAAACGCAAGCTTATTTTGCTTCTCTGCGCAGCTGCCACTTCTGATGCAGAATGCAAACTTTTGAAAAAGAACTTCATCCCTGTCATCCTGTTTGAGCACATGGATCGATTACACTGCGCCCGCGTGTATGCAAACTCGTCTTGCTCTTCCTGCTCCAGCAACCACCATAGAAGCTATGGTGGGTTCTAGCCACGACCTTCCGGCCATACAGCCAGTAGGTCACGACCGTCCGGCCACGGCCACGGCCACGGCCACGCGGACATATCCGGCCACGCAGCCATCCGACCACGTCCATGGCCATCCGGCCACGGCCACGCCAATCCGGCCACGGCCATGGCCACCCGGCCATGTTTGAAGCTACTAGGCGGAGGCTATTCGGTTGGAGGCCATTACTTCTAGTAACAGGAAGCTGTTAGTAGCAAGGGAAGACCTTTCCCCTTTTGCGAGATGCTGAGGGAGCTGATGGTCACACATGGCCTGTTCATGAAGCCAGCTTAAAGTTGGCTCTTGGCAGGCCAGCGACAACGTATCGCTTTGGCCCGAGCCCTCTTCCGGGATCCTGCTGTGGGAATCCCAGTTCAACAGTCTTCATTCAGAAGACACATGAATCAGCCAAGAAAACACGGAAGAGAACATCAAAAAAATTGGGACCCTTCAATTATGGGAGCCTTATTAGGGGGCTCAAGCACCTTTCTTTCTTGTTTTCTTTCTTTTCGTTTTTCCGCAGATTGCGAAGCTATGGGGTTCTTACTTCAAATAACAGTGAGTTGCCCGTGCGCGCTTTTGAGGCAGGTTGCTGGTGGTGGGTGCCGGCGCTGGTGCTGGTGCTGTGAGCTGGCTGTGCACGTGGTGGAGGCATACCCTCAGCTAGTAGGGTCTAGAATGGGAGACCCTCGAGGGATAGACTGGTTGGGGTCTAAGATGGGTCCCACTACCATTGACCTTTTCGCTTGATCATTGTAGACCTTTGAACGGGAGTCAGAATTTCATGATTAACTTTTTAAATCAGCTCGACATGACGTCACATGACAAGGTCTAGATTGGTTTTCCCTTAGTGGGGGAAAATGATTTCAGACCCCCTCCAGAATTCCCCGGTCTGAGGGTCTAGGACTTAAGCGCGATCGGCTGCAAGGCCTAGTGAATAAGATGATCGACCCCACGTGTTGGGGTCTACAAAGCAACCATCGAGGGTCCCACCAAGTAGTTGAGGGTATGTGGAGGCAGGTTGCTGGCGCTGGTGCTGGTGCCGGGTGCCGGTGCTGGCGCTGTGAGCTGGCTGGTGCTGGTGCCCGGTGCCGGGTGCGGGTGCTGGTGGTGGCCAGCCGGTGCTGGTGCTGTGATCTGGCTGTGCACGTGGTGGAGACAAGTTGCTGGTGCTCTGACAGTGAAGGGTAACAATCCGCCGCTTGCAGCAGTGAAGGGCGATTCTTATTTGCAGCAAGAACCCCATAGCTATCCCTATTTGGGGAATAATAATAACATATGACCGTATGATCTTGCGCTTATAAATTTGTGCGCACAAACGTATGCGCGCAAACAGCAAGGCCCGTAAGTGTCATTGGCCCAAGGCCAAGCAGTATCCAGCACCACTATTGACTTTGTAGCATGCTTGAAGCAACGATCGGCAGGACGATAAGGCCGCATGACCTTGCGCGTATAAGTTTTTGCGCACAAAAGTATGCGCACAAACGGCAAAGCCCGTAGGCTTCACTCATCCAAGGCCAAGCAGCATCCAACACGACTATTGTGTGTGTGTAGCATGCTGACACACGCTGGAACAATGGTTGGTTGAGAGCCTGACCTTGCGCATAGAACACTGCACGTAGAAAAGTATGCGCGCAAACAGTACAGCCCTTGACACAGCTGCCGGCCAAAACAGAACCTGAAGAGTGTAAATACCCCACAGCGCTAATAGACAAAGAACGCTCAAGCGACAACACCGTAAGATGTTGCGTGCATAAGTTCATGGTGTCGGTGCTGGTGCTGGTGTTGTGGTCCTGGGTGCTGGTGCTGTGAGCTGGCTGAGCGCGCGTTTAAGACGGTGAGGTGCCTTAAGCTGGCTGTGCAGGCTGTGTACATTCTTGTTCCAGCCAGTCGCATGTCAACAGGTCGTAGGATTCTGCCTAGCTATGTGGGTCTATGCTGGTGTAGTTTATACACACATCCTTCTAGAACGCCTTGGATCTGGAAATCCATTTGTAAGTGCAAACTTTTATGTTTGAGGTTTTGCTCCTTGACGAGCCAACCTCAGCACTTGACCCCAAGTCCAGCGCATTGGTGTCTCAAGCTCTGGAGCAGGTGCTCACAAAGTGGTCAAAGGGACCAAGTCGATGGAAGAAAGTGGAACAATTAGTAGCGGTGCCCTTGCTACTAGTAGCGATGCCCTTGGCTGCAAGAAATCTATGAATCCTTAGAAGTTCCGAATTCACGATAGTCCGACAATGCCATCAAGAACGATAAGACTCCGTGACTCACCCACCCACCCACCCACCCACCCATGGGATTAGGGTTGTCCAGGCAAAGTGGTCAGAGAGCAGGAAGTGCCCACGGACAATGATTGCCAGAGACTTACAGCTCAGAGATTGACTAGTAGCTTCTTGTTCCTAGTAGTAATGGCCTCTAACCCAATAATAGCGATGGCCTCCACCTAGTAGCTTCTTGTTTCTAGATCGAAAACAACAACTGCAGTTTTTGATGCAGAAACGCAGAGTGTTTCGACTCGTTTTGACATCAATTTTGGCACTCCCAGTTTGGGGACCTCAATCGATTTGATCGAATTATTTGACATGTATCGAACGGGTTTGCAAAATAATATACATTTTGCCCAGATTGTGGCGCACGACCTGCGATTGGGTGCTGTGCAGAGCGCGGATCAGATTGTGGTCATGGATGGAGGCCCACATTTGCGAATCATGGTCTATCGGAGTAGGAACCTAATAGCGATGGCCTCCACCCTAGAAGCGATGGCCTCCAACCTACTAGCGATGGCCTCCGCCCTAGAAGCATAGTAACTATTTGGAATCCACTGCAACGTGAATATCTATCTCTATATAGCACCTCTGCTTTTGGGAAGTTTGGGTGCTGGGGTCGAGCTATAGTACGCCCTCTCGGTTTTTGTTTGATGCTCTTGACTTGCGGCATACAACCTGAGTGGATTTCATGCCGGCCAGGAGCATTTCGGATAGTGAAAAGACTTGATCTCGAACTCCAAAGACTTCATAGAGTTCACCTGGTGAACACTAGGGAATTATCCTTCATAGCGAGTCATACTCCTTTCCAAATGATCGCCTCTTCGCCTATTTGTGTCCAAAAACTGTTTGCCACAGTTGCTGATCTGACGCCATTGCCCCGATGGTCAGATTGAGTGAGGCCGAATCTTGGAACGTGGAGGCCATGCTGAACTCCTGGAGCTGAATGGCAGCTACAAGCGGAGCGGAGCTTGGAGCGGAGCGTGCGGAGAGCGAGCCGTGCTGAGCGGGTAGAGAACGAGGCAACAGTGGATTTGAGACATGCTCGGGGTGACACGGGAATTGCACACCCTGTATATACATGGTGTGCTTTGTTCCTAGTAACAAGAAGCTACTAGGAGCAAAGGGCATCGCTACTTGGAAGAAGAAGCTACTGGCATTACTACTACTAGCATTCTTGCTACTAGTAACAAGGGACGCTACTAGGGGCTCCTGGCATCGCTACTAGTAGCATTCTTGCTACGAATGTAACATTTCTCCTGCGCTTTCTGTAGCCCAGGCTGATGGAAGATCAGCGACTTCCAACCGAACACACTCCACGAATTTGACTGGGAGGACAAAAGGTCCACGCACAGGGGAACTGGAGTCTTGGGTATAGCATGGTATAGCAGATATTGGATCGTCCTGCGCGTTTGGCTTGATGAAGTAGACTCAAGCTACCTTTGATGGTGAATCAACAAGTAAACCTGCCAAACACAGCACTTTAAAGGTAGCACCTATGCTGCAAGAACGGCAACGAAAGCATTGGAGAGCAACGAAAAGCCGAATCAAAGCCAAAGAACAAGATGCGTGCTTTTGCTTGCCTTTCAGGGTTATACTTTAGGTCTGGCTATGCGGTTATGCTTAAGAGTTAGCCTGTAGCGTGCGTGAGAAGTTGGCTCAAGCTCAAGCTTGACTGTCAGCACGATTCTCATTCAAAAGCAATCGTCTTAAGCTTAAGCAAGACCAGTTATATAAGTTTGATATGATTAGGCACTTCCTCTTGGATCCCCTCTTTTGCCCTTTAGCTGCCAGGCAGGGCTTAGGTTGATTTCTTCCGACTGATGGTGCGACTTATTCCCGAAAAGGTTGTTTCGAAAGCATTTTGTAATTTCAAGCACGCTACTTCACCAACTGTTTGACCTCGATCCAGTCCTTGGGTTTTTGATTTGAGACACAGAAGATAAGGTCAATTTGCAGAGCCGGTTTCCAACATTTTGGAATATCGTGTTTTTGTTTTCTTGACTTAAATTGTAAATCAAACATGCTTTTCGGAGGAGTGGGTTGAGTGGGTTGAGTGGATCCTGCCATTTTTACCAGGCCATGGGAACAAGCGCGATCCGCGCATGTTGTGAGTCCTTGTCACAGGCAGGATGTATATCCTTTCTTTTCTGTTAAATTGGCCGCTCTGCCCCTTTACTAAATTAAGTAGGCGCCTTGTGAGTTAAGTAAGGACTAAGTTAGCTCGTAGGACACAGGCACTATTCATTTGGTTCCTAGATTTTTAGGAACATCCAGTATATGTAGGGCACTAGCGGAAGATGACCCGTTGGATGTACACCTTGCGAGGCCTCTGCCGGCGCCGGCTCCCGGCGGCTTGAGGAAGATGCTCTGCGGTTTTTGACGTTCTTCGAAAGAATCAAAGTCACACAACAAATAGTGTGACAGAAACAGCTGCTCTTAGGGTGGCAGTAAATGATTTGGCTGGTTCAACGACAGTATGGACGTTTAGCAAGTGAGTAGGACAAGAGCACAGGTGTTGGACTCTGAAGGACATAGGATCAACTGTCAGTTTGAGAGACACGTCCTGGAGGCACATGATCTGAACGTAAAACGCCTGGAAAACTACCCCTGCTAACCCAATTTGAAGGACGTCCTAATTGAAGTGGATGAAGCCAGGAAGGACTGGAGTGTTCTTTTCAAACAAATAGCTATTCAAGCATTTTGTACCTTGCAGATACAGTCAATACACTTGGAAAATAGTTTGAAATTACATGACCTTTGAGGTTTGTGTTCAAGTTTTGCATTAGCTTGAGGAAAACCAACGACTCAATCGGCATCTCCAGCAGATGCGTCATGAATTGAAGGCCCCAAGGGGGCCACGGGGCGGCCATGGGGCCTTGGTGCAAAAACAATGTGCGGCTTCATCTTGATTCTTGTGCTACTGGTAGCTAGAAGCTACTAGTAGCAAAGGGCATCGCTACTAGGAGCAAGGACGCTACTAGGGGCTCCTGGCCTTACTACTAGTAGCTAGAAGCTACTAGTAGTAATGCCCTTGTTACTAGTAGCGATTCCCTTGTTACTATTGTGGATTCTTGAGAGAAAGACATGTAATTTGTTGGATTCTCACCTTTACATTTGTCTATACGCTTGATATTCACATTTCATTCGCAACGACTTCGTTCTCAGTGCATGTTGCGATGCTGGACTTGAGAGGTGGGGGGCGAGAGACATCGTGGGCACAGTCGGATGCAGGTCCGTCAGAATTCATGCAGGTTATCGGAAGAGCACTCTGACTCTGAGAATGCAGAAGGTATGGAAAGGATTGGACAAAGAGGTGACTGTTCACACTGTTGCAATCCCATTAACCCTGCGGCATTCAGCTGAATTTGTTTGTCGACTCTCAATTGGCCGAGCAAGGCTCACGTAAGCGAGAGCAAACTGCCCGGTGAAGAGACACGCCATCTTCAACACATTTTGTCGCAGCTGCAGGTGGGAAGCATCAAGTCGAAGAGTTCCGGCCATGGCCTCCAAAATAATAGCAATGGCCTCCAACATAATAGCAATGGCCTCCGACCTACCAGCGATGGCCTCCAACCTAGTAGCAATGGCCTCCAACCTAACAGCAATGGCCTCCAACCTACTGGCGATGGCCTTCAACCTACTAGCGATGGCCTTCAACCTACTAGCGATGGCCTCCAACCTAATAGCGGAAGCCTCCAACCTAGTAGCAATGGCCTCCAACCTACTAGCGACTGCCTCCAACCCCAACCTAATAGCGATGGCCTGAAACCTACTAGCGATGCCTCCAACCTACTAGCGACGGCCTCCAACCTACTAGCGATGGCCTCCTACTGGTTTCGGTTTGAGCCTATATGAGCAGAATAAGACTCCTCATACAGTCCTTTGGACTTTAGTGACTTTTAGTGTCTCCTCTCTCCCACGCACACATACACAAACAATCAGACAAACAATCACACAACTGTAACTTTGCACCTTGTTTGTAACTTGCAGTTTGCATAAGTCGAAATGTTGAGAAACTGCAATGCCCTAATGTGAAGACAGTGGCATGTCAGTTGGGTGGAGCGCCTCTATCGAATTGATTTCCCTGGCCAGCGCGAGAATGCACAGCTTCGGGCAGGGCCACAGGCGGGGGCCTTCTCAGAAAGATCAGGTTTATGAAGAAGTTTTTTTAACAAGCATCTTATCAAAGACAAGAACGGTTTTGGCAACAAGCCGTAGCTCTTTGAGAATTAGTTCTTGGACCTCAGGACACCTAGGGCTCTGTAGAAACAACACTTTCTTTTCTCATCCGTACTCACAAGAAGGCTTCTTAAGAGGTGTGCTGTCAGAGTGTCTCGGCCTTCCATTCCGTCTCATTTGAAGAAGGGTTCTGCTTTCATCTGGCGGGGAATGACTTCCATTCTGAATCCTGGCGAAAGCCTGGGCCTGGCACAAGCCTGGCAGCATGGAGGAGTGAAGCGAGTTCAACACATGCCATCTTCTTCGTATGTTTTGCGAAGAAAACAGATTTGGTTCCCTAACATTCCAGGAGCCAAATGCATAGTGTGTAAGGTATCCTGCGTCCAGTTACTGGACGCTAACTCGTCCTTTATTTAAGTGGACAAGTTTAACACATCCACTCGCTGCTCGTTGCGAGGTCCAGCGAGGTGGGGACCTCGGCAAGCTGCGGAGCACGCGCTGGTCGCACGGCCGTGCCCTTCACTCGAGCGAGCGTTTGGTCCAAGGACCACGGGTGAGCCTGTCCCAATACCAGAGCTTGCAACAACAGGCGGCCATGCCTGTGCCTGTTGCTTTTCGAGGGCCTTACATGATTCATATGCGCTTTGCGCAAGAGCAGCACCACCAGAAGGATCAATTACCATTGTGGCCGCTGTGGGGGGGGCGGGGCATTTTGGCACATTTCCACCGCAGACGAAGACGAATTCTTTTAGAGGACCATTCCACCCGAAGACACCAGCACGAATTCCGAAGACGACTTCCCCACAGACGACTTACCCCCTGAAGACGAATTGCCCCCCGCACTCTCAAACTGTTCAATTGAAACGGCCTCCGGCCCCAGTGGATTTAAGACTGTAATAAATATACATGAAACCAACTTTTATGAACCCTAAACCACCCCTTTAAAGACCATCAACCAACGCTTGAACAACCCCTCACCCAAATTTAACAAATCTTAAACAACACCTACATAAACCTTAAACCAACCCAACATAAACCACAAACCAACCCCAAATCAACCTTGGACCAATCCGTCCTAAATAAAACTTGAACTGAACTAAAATCTTCAACCAGCCCCAAGTAAGCCAAAAGGACACGGAACACAGCGTTTGGGAATGTGATGTCACAATGTCGTGTCAGGGTCAGGCACCACAGTGCTACATAACCGGTGGAGATACCCAGAATATTCTTATGACCATAACTACCACGACTACGACTACGACTACTACTATTATTACTACTGCTACTACCACTACTACTACTACTCCTACTGCTGCTGCTACTGCTACTGCTACTGCTACTGCTCCTACTCCTACTCCTACTCCTAGTCCTACTCCTACTCCTACTCCTACTCCTCCTCCTGCTGCTGCTGCTGCTGCTCCTGCTCCTGCTCATACTCATGCTGCTACTGCTACTGCTACTCATATTATATACTTCTTGTATTGGACTCGGACTATAAACCACTTTTTGCTGTATTAATTGCACAAAGTTGTTTTTTTACATTGTTCTGAACCAAAGCGGCTGAAAACTGGTTTGAGCTTGGTCAGGTCCATGAGCTACAGCGAGCGAATCAGGCATAGCAAATCAGTTGGTTTGGATTTGTTGGCAGCCACCACGACACATTCATTCAAGGGGTGACGTCAAAGGGGTGTCAATGTGGTAGATATCAGCGACATTAGTGGCTTCAATATTTCGAGCTTTGGTTCTGGCCCAGACAATGGCTGCTGGCCCACGGCCGGATCCTCGTGTGGTTGTATCTAGTGCGGATCCTGTCACTGAGCCCAGCTTCAGGTCGGTACCATCCTCATACAGCCACAGAGGGTCACGATCCCAGTTTGGGAATTCTTGTCAGTCAACGCTCCCACGCGCTTGTCGCGTACGTGTCACGTCGTGTTACGTGGTGTCAGGTACGTGTCGGATGTGACACTGTTCGTTTCTACCAAGGAGTCTCTATGCTTCTGGGCGGCAGACGCCAATGACCGGGGCACCAAGCATCACACTTTGCACCACACGTGTAGTCAGCGGAGACAGGTCAAACACGAGAAATCAGAAACATGAGTGAACGGTGCAGCAGTGAACGGCAGTGAACGGCAGTGAGAGGTCTGGGGTGTCTAGCCCCCACCAGTTGGCCAATGCCTCAGCATTTCGGCGGTTTTCGGAGTGGATGGCGTCGATCGCCGGACAGGGAGTTCGTTCCAAGGGAGCAGCGCAGTACAGCGCACCTCCGTCGGAGACCGGTTCTGCCTTCATGGTACGCAGTGCACCTCCGTTGGAGAGACCGGTTCGTTGTGGCGCGAAGAAGAACAAGAAGAAGAATAAGAAGAAGAAGAAGAAGCCGCATGCACTTTCTAATTTGTTTGATGGGTAGGAGCACGGGGTAGGCAATGAAGAGCCATTGAAGTTGGCATTTGCAGTTTGTTTTCGGACACGTCGCTACATTTCTTTCTTTCAGAAGAAAAGCACCCAGGTCTATCTACCAGGCCTCAGGTCTAGAATTCTTCACAAAGAAAGCTTCTCATGTCAATAGAACAGCAACAAGCCGTCTCCAAAAAACACACAAAGACCATCTCAAGCTCTTTTCCGAGTCGCATACCAAATGTCTGAGACAAGACGGGCAGACGGGCATGGCAGGCCGAAGACTTCAGGCGACGCTTGCAGGCAGAGCACAAGCACGAGACAAGAGGGGCTATGGTGCTTCCTACAGCCACCAGCGGCAGCCAAGGCCATGCAACAAGAGAATGACATGTTGCGCAACAAGGCCATGCGGGTGTTCTGGCAGCCATGCTGCACAACCATCCCACACTTCTGGAATTTTGCCTCTCTGGACTTACACATTAGGTGAAGTTCTGGCTTTTTGCCTTTCTTGCGCATCGGTCAATGTTTTGTGGCTTCGTCGTCTGTCGCAGCCATACGGCTTGTAGAAGTCTGAACGAATGCGTTTGTGTCAGAAGCCGCCATCGATCCATTGCAGCACAGCCTGGCTTAGCCTCCAATTCAGCGTCTCTCCGAACCATGGGTGCGCGGCCGCCATCCGCAAGCGAAG
Source organism: Durusdinium trenchii (assembly GCA_963970005.1). Lineage (NCBI taxonomy): Eukaryota > Dinophyceae > Suessiales > Symbiodiniaceae > Durusdinium > Durusdinium trenchii. The sequence continues at coordinate 183,056 of CAXAMN010007036.1, forward strand.
TGGTGAGCTGGCAGGGTTGAAGATGATACGTGACACACACACACATTGTTCATTCTGATTCCAACAAATGATATCAATTTTCACTGATCTTTTCTCTTTGGAATAGAAGCTCACTCATAGAACGTCAAAGTATGCAAAATCATTGATTGCCAATCTCCATTGACTTGCTGCCTGATGTTCCATGCCAGTCCAGAGAGACACTCGCAGATCACCACTTAATCAAAGAGGTGACCTAGGTGCTGGCATGAAAAAACTGGGCCCTATCCAACTACTTCTGACTTAGGCGCGATGCCGCTTCTGCGGAGTATTGCTGAGTTCAGCCGAAAGCCATGTAGTTAGAACAGTATACCTCAATGGAACGTCTTGACCACAATCTACTTGTAATTAAACATATTACTTTAAAAAATATATAGATGTAGGGTTGGAAGGTACACTCAGATTAAATGTTTCCTTGTGACAGTGTGCTTTCACTTGCAGCCACGCTTTCTCAAAGGCAGCCTAGTTGAGCGCTACTTGTGCAGTAGGCAGATGACAGGCTTGCTTTCTGGACTCCTCATGTTTTCAAGGGCTTCTGGCGCATGGGGTGTGACCTGCAACTCCGGTTCAAGCACCAATTACACTGGCAGCGATTGCGGAACCATGAGTGGCTCAGAGGCCTTCACAGCAGTTCAGTGCTCAGGCAATTGCTATACAGAATCAATGAAGCAAGGGATAACACCCAACGGTGTTTGTGATGTGATCTTTGTGACTGCTGGTTGCGTGCAAAATGGCTCTAAAGACTGTGCGACTCTGCAAGCCACTTATAATGCCATGGATCCAAGCGCAGGAAATTATGGTTTTGCTTGTGAAGAGTGTTCCTCAGACAGCTGCAATCCTACGACCCCATTGTCAACAACCATCTCAGCAACGGCGTCTGATGCACAACCTTTGAGTATGGCTGTGATTCCATCGTTTTGTTTGTTTCACCTTGCGCGAGCATTCAATCTGTGATGTTCTGAAGGCGATTTGCAGTGGTAGATCTGCAGAACTAAGCCATGAAACCAGAGAATCTGCGAAGCCTGTGCAGAAAATAGGTGTCGAAAGTTTCCAAAGATCCAAGGCCACAATCGTTTCTTCGCTGGAATGTGCCCAGTCTTGAACACATCCATAGCATCTAGGACCCCAGGATGAAACTCCGATTGTCAAGCTCCGATCGTGCTTTCAAGGAGCTTTGTCTGCGCCTCAAGGAACACGGCTTGCTTCACAGCCCGGAGGCGATTGCCGCCTATGCGAGTGTCGACCGGGGAGATTTTATCCTAGGTGCGGCTGCTCCTTGCTTTGCAACGCAAAACAGAATGGGAGCGTTCAAAACAGCATGCATATGTGAGGTGTTCTCATGCCATGTTTTTGGTTATGTCTAGAAATCTTTGTGACTCACAAAGATGCTCTGAACTTTGCAGGTGATTCAGATCCCTATTTGGATGCAGCTGCTGTGATGGGCTTTGGTGCACAGGTGATTCAGCGATGTCGGTGGGAATATGCGTTTGCCTGGGTGGCTGGGAGTTGATTCAAACACACAACTCGCAACTCTCAAATCTCAGCAAACATGAGTAAATGCCCATACTGAATTGGCAAGAAGCAGCCCGACATTTTCGTCACCTGCACCTTCTGCTCCCCTGTGAGGTGTCGGCTCCGCATGTGCACTGTGCTGCACTGGAGTTGATTCAGGACGAACAAGAAGCTACTAGGGGCACCTGGCATCGCTACTAGGAGCATGAAGTAATTTAATTCTAATTTAATTCTAATAGCTTTTTGTTACTACTAGTAGGGCACTTGTTACTACTAGCGATGCACCTGTTACTAGTAGCGTTCTTCGCTAGGGATGGAAAGTCGGTTGGAGGCCATCGCTATCTTTTTCCGTTTCCGGTCCGCCACACGTCCCGCTCCGCTCGCTCGATGCAGATCAACGAAGGAGAAAGTATCTGCCATGGGCGAAGGGTCCGCTCCTTGGACCGTTTAGCACGGCGTGCTGCGGCGTGCTGCGCCTGGCAGCAGAACGAAGTGGACACAGGAGTGTTTCAGTTAATCACACGGACGTCACGAAACAGAAAGGTCTAGTACTCAAGAGAAACAGCAAGCACTCAAAAACCAATAGCAAAAGTTCACAGAAGCTACTAGTAACAAAGGGCATTGCTACTAGGAGCAAGGACGCTACTAGTAGCTCCTGGCCATACTAATAGCTAGTTTGCTACTAGTAGCAAGAAGCTACTAGGGGCTCCTGGCATCGCTGCTAGGAGCAAGGACGCTACTAGAATCTACTAGGGGCTCCTGGCCTTACTACTAGTAACAAGAAGCTACTTGTAGCTAGAAGCTGAGGCTGCGAGTCTTGGACCTTGGAAGCGGCAGTGGCTGTATGGCCACACTGTGGGGAAGCCCAGTGGGTTGGCCCGTCGTCCGTGTGGGTCGGCCCTCCTCGTGTCACCCCTGCCAGACGAGGCTGGCCCGGCTCTTGCAGGGCCGAGGACGAGTGGTGGCCTTGGAGCATATCCAGGCCGAGAAAAAGCACCTGGAACTGTCTTCCCTGCGATGAACTCGCAGTTTTGGAGCTTTTTGGATGGTTGTTGGGAGATGAAGACTTGCAAGCAGTCGACTGTGCCTTTTGCTTTTGCTGTTTTGTTTGGATAAGAAAGGATGGAAGAAAGAGAGAAGGAGAAAAGAAAGGTCTCAAGGTCTAAAGAGATTGAAAAGGCACACCACATAGAGAAGAAAGGGAGTGGAGTGATTTGTAATGATTTGCAGGAGCTAGTGGAAGAAGCCAAGCAGAATGTGGCCAAGCACCACGCAGACTTGGCCTGGGACCCTGGTAAATTGACCAATCAATGGACGCGGACACTTGTATATTCCGATGATTGTGGCCCATGTTTTCCCTGAGATGCCGAGCAGCTTGGAGATCCTTTGTGAAGATGCTCTCAGCCTCAAGGTGATGCAAAGTCTTCCATCAATCATACTACCTACTAGCGATGGGGCCTCCAACCTAGGATCGATGGCCTCCAACCTACGAGCGATGGCCTTCAACTAGGTCATGTCTCCATTTGTTTGCAAATAGGCAGAACCCTTCGACCTCATACACTGCGGTGCAGCATTGAGCCAGGTGGATGTCGAAAACTCAGCGAGAATATGAGGAAACTGCAAGAGATATGGACAACATATAGAAACACAAAACATAAGCACATTAAATAACGAAGTAGAACACCTCATGCTAGAAATGCATTGCAGCCATTAACAAGTGGAGGTTCATACATTCCCCGGAAACGAAGATTTGTTCGCCTTTCTTCGTCGTTACCCAATTTGAGGACTGGCTTTTAAAACTCTTGAAGCCCAATGGCCGTGCAGTAGCTCCACTCGGACCCACGGATGCACCCCAATGGCACCTTGTCCAATAGAGTTTGTCAGTAACTTGTGACACAGGACCAATGAGGAGATTACAAGATGGTGCAAACCTGTGACATAGAAAGTGTTTGTAGAATCCATTGGAAAGTAACTAGGCGAGTGTGCATACAACATGACATAAAGAATCCAGGAAGAGCAAGAGAAAGAACGGAAGGACGGAAGGAAGTTAAGCACACATATATGGATCAATAGAAAGAGACCAAGAAAGAGCTCAAGATGGGTGATTGGGTGGAGAAACAAACACGACACCTTTTCGACAGGGCTGTCAGGCTTTGCAGCATCGATATGCTCGAGGATGGGAGATACGAGGTGACGCAGCACCTGCGCTTGATCCTTAATATGGACTCTGATGAAGCTGCTGCCAAGGTAAGAGTTTACAACAGTTGGCAGTAAGAGCATGCAAGGGCATGTAAGCGCCTTTTGGACCGAGGATATTCTCCACTTTGCTTCTCGACACTTCTCCGGTCGCGTGTTGCCCAGGTGTCCTCTATGTCCCGATGACTTCGGAAGGGCTTCAACGCAACCGGGGAGATGCCTGGGACGAGGTGGTAGCGAGGCGAGATTGATGGATATTGTTGGAGTGTGGAGTGTTCAAGCTAGCCTATTGATGTAATTTTCTTTCTTTTGGAGCTACAACTGCACAGCTTCATGCAAGCTTCGGATCCTTAGGTTTCCCTAAACATCTAGGAACTAAATGAACAGCGTGAGCTATCCTGCGTCCAGTTTTTTGCTGTAGTAGCTTCTTGCAAGTAGTAGCTACCTAGCTACCTACCTAGCTACTACCTACCTCTACTAGCGGCCTAACTCCCCCAAAGAAAAAAAGTAAACGTCGTTCGTTCCCGTTCACTTGTGCCCAGGTGTCTGGAGAACTCCGCTGATTTGACGTGATGTTCTTCGCCGACGGTTTCAGTTGACAAGGTCCGCTGAGAGAAGAGTTTTGTTGTTTTGGACACAACAAACTCCGCTAATGTGTTATTTTGTGTTTGTTTTGTTGTTTCTTCTTCGCAGTTTTTTCGTTCACAACTTCTTGTCTTGGACTTGCCAGCGAAGGACCACAGAGGAGACTGGAGGAAGCTCAAGGAAGCTCAAGGAAGGAGAAGATGATCGTGCTTTGGCACTGAAGTGCTGGCAGTTGCTGTGAAAGTGAGTGCTGCTTACATCTGCTTACACTTCATGGTTTGTAGATTGGCATTCTCCTATTTGAGCAAACACAAGAGAGGTAGATGTGTGAAACTGTGCCAAGATGGCCAGCCAGAGGCCATACAAGTATACAAACATACCAATCTAACAAATCTAATCTCTATTTACTATATATATATATTTACAGAAAAAAACACAAATATAGTTATGAACTTACGAAAGCCAGCCGATAGGCTAGGCTGGAGTTGTTGATGGGCGAAAGAAGTGAGTATAGGGGGTGTGGGGGGGGTGGTCGCAGGGCTGTCCAGTCAGAGGACAGAGCGGCGAGACTTGTGCAAGCCGGAATCTGTTTTCATTTTGCAGCTGCATCTTCGCCCCATATTGAGGGGGGCTCGCTAGATTGAAGACTGCAGGTATATAGAGGACAGGAGAGGGAACACAATGCAGTGAGCAACCTTTGAGTTGCTTGGGAGTGCCCCTTTCTTGGTGCTAAAGGGCTGTTAGCCGGATAAAAAAGAGCACCCCTCTGGGCTAGATTAGACTAAGGGAGTCGGGCTGTTGCACGAATTGCAGTCTATCCTACTACAGGTAGTGGCGGGAGTTGACCCAGGCGTTGTGTATATAGGCTCTAACATATCGAGCCTCAATGCGAAACTCTGTGTCTCTAAGTCTTCGGATCTCTATACTGCCAATGCGTCAGACTTCACTTGTCTAGGACTTCACGGAGGCGTTGCGAGTTTTGGATACGTTCAATGATGTCGTGTCTGTACGTGTCCAAGGGGGCCGGATTGTGCGGATCGAAGCCTATCCTATATGACCAGTAATGGTGGATGGGAGTTGATCCAGGCGTTGTGTATATCGGCTCTATCACATCGAGGCTCAATGCGAAGCTCTGCGTCTCTCAGCCTTCTGATTCCCCGTGGAATAAAACTCGAAACAATTGCAAATTCAACTTCACTCTATGACAACAAGACCTTACTCATAAAAAGGGGTGGGAACTATACTGCAAATTCTTTCGGCACTAAACTTTCATCGGTCCACTCTTATGAACAGCAAGAACCCTCTAAGCTCTAAACGCTGATAGAAACAGCGTTTCACAACTCTGCAGCACATTTCCAGGCTTCATCTTTACAAATACTATGCATTTTCATACAAGACACTGAGCCAAGCTCACCAGGTTTGTGAGTGCAGGTGCAAGACAGGAGAGGCAAACAGAATACAGAATACAGAGTCTTAGGTGCCCCAGTTCAGCGTGAAAGCGGCCTTGAACCAAGAGAAAAAGGGCACCCCCGCCGAACTGTGAACGTCCTGTTCAGTTTAACCTGTGTCCTAACGCATGGGCTCCACTTCTATCTTATAACCACTAACAGTGAATGGGCCTTGATCAAGGCCTTGTACATAAGGAAACTATCATATCGACCCTCAATGCAAGACTTTGCGCCTCTCTGCCTTCTATTTCCCCGTGCCTAACAGCAGTAGAGGTCAGTGCAATGTCGACTGCACCCCATAACAACAATGTTACGGAGGCTGGTTTTCGTCCCCTCCCTTCTCAGGTCGCTTTTAGGTGGGAGGCCAGCTCTAGTAGGTTGGAGGCCATTACTACTAGTAACAAACTTTCTTGATTTTAGCAGTTGTTTGTTTTCTTTCAGACCAAGGCGCGGAGACACAGCGAGGTTCTGCTCCGAATTCTTGCAGCTTTGACCGTGGTCTTGTTCCAGATCGGCGCAAAGCCGACCTTGCCATTTGGGTGGTTCTTTGAGAAAGAACGTATATAGAGGTCGGCAATGGACCGGAGAGGGCAAAATGCGATAAAGCAAGGGCATTGCTGTGCTGCTGAGTTGTTTTCCCAGAGTTGCATGCTCTTGCCATGCTCTTGCAGCCAAGTCAGCCTAGAGTTGGTGCCTGAGGTGAGAATGTTGGCGTCCAATTGAGCATGGCACCATCAAATTGGGGCAAAGCACCCCTGATAGAGGTTTTCACACCAATCCCAGGCCAACAGAAGTCCTGCCCGATCCGAAGTGAAATAAGTTGATCCTATTCGATCCTCCAATTGGTCAAACGCCGCTTTGATCGGGAGAAAAGGGCCGAAAAGGGCATGGAAGATGAATGAAGATGGCTTATAGGCATTTGATGGGTCAATTTGCTTCAAGGGCGGCTTGGCAAGTACTGTAACCATTGAAGATAAGTCAGAGTCGGAGCCTGCACTTGCCCTTGAAGTGACTGTGCTTGCATACTGCGATAGTTTTTTATTCAAGGTTTTCGTACCAGTCGAAATGAATGAGCAATCTGAGCACTGCAACTGAGCTGACTCAACACAAACGGAGCTTGCAAGCAGTCGAGCCTTGGGAAATTCTCTCCACGAAAGCAAATTTGAACTCCTCCCAGCGACAAGACCCTTTGCCACAGCCATAGAAGAGAACAAATTGGAACACACCTATATAAAGATAATAAGGATGATATGGAGAATCCATCATTCTTTTCTCTGACAGAGGTGCATCCCGAAGTGTTTGAGCTTGCATGGAAGACGCACTTGTAGCCCCAGGTCCTTCTCGTACACTTGAAGTCGAAGTTTCGCATAATCACAGTGTTAATAGCAGTTGAAATGACGAGTCCTTTGTTTCCTGAACGTGCATTTGACGAACATGTCCACAGTAGAACTATGCCAGTGAGAAGTTGATCACTCAGAAGAGGATGTTCTTGGATCAGGGTTTCTTCATCGTTAGTAGGTTGGAGGCCATCGCTAGTAGGTCTAAGGCCATGATTTCCTCTTTGGTGGTAGGCGAGGGGCAACGAAAGGGTTCTATTTCGATCGTGCCTGGGCAAGTGCACTTTAGAGTAGAAAAGCCTGGCTGGTTCGGGAGGGTGCTGCATTCGCGGCACTGGACGGTTCATATGTGCTCGTCATAGTTTTCATGTTTTTTCATGTTTTTTCCATACAACATCAAGTCATTTTCACAAAATTGTCATCGGATGACCATATGATAAAAATTGGTTGGTTGGTGGTGGGAGGTATCCCTTGCAGTGGCAGTGGTGAAGTTTGACCAAAAAGAGACAAGTTCACGAGATCGAGTGGGTGCAAGCAAATGAGCTCTGGTCTGAAGCTCTAAGTCTTAGACTCTAAGTGCATGTTTTTGTCTGACCTTGAGCGAAATGGTATGGCATATGAGTCTTGTGAAGCATGCGCAAGAGCATCATAGCAGTAAGTGACATACAAGCAACAAAGGGGACCCCAACACAGGAAGCAGGGGTGGCAGTGACTGGACAGTGTCTTTGGCTTTTGCTTCAATCATTGTCATCGGCTTCAAAACATTGTCATTGAATTCAGAACGCTGTCACCTGTTCGGCCTTCAGAAACGTTTCGCACTTTGTTGGTGATTTATCAACAGCCTCAACTTTGAAAAAGTGCACATCAACCCACGCGGGAACGCTTTTCGTCTGTCAAAAACAGAGGGCCGCCGAGAATGCGCACGGCCTGCCTTGTGTTTCTTCAGTGTAACCTTCCCAGGAAGGCGCTGCAGATGCTTTCGCTTGGACACCTCCCAGGCTGACAGCTTAATTACAAGTGGTTTGCAAATTACTACTAGAAACAAGAAGCTACTAGGGGCTCCTGGCATCGCTACTAGGAGCAAGGACGCTACTAGGGGCTCCTGGCCTCGCTACGAGGAGCAAGGACGCTACTAGGGGCTCCTGGCCTCGCTACGAGGAGCAAGGACGCTACTAGGGGCTCCTGGCATCGCTACTAGGAGCAAGTACGCTACTAGGGGCTCCTGGCCTCGCTACGAGGAGCAAGGACGCTACTAGGGGCTCCTGGCATTGCTACTAGGAGCAAGGACGCTACTAGGGGCTCCTGGCCTCACTACGAGGAGCAAGGACGCTACTAGGGGCTCCTGGCATTGCTGCTAGGAGCAAGGACGCTACTACGGGCTCCTGGCCTCGCTACTAGGAGCAAGGACGCTACTAAGGGTCCTGGCCTTACTACTAGGAACAAGAAGCTACTAGGGGCTCCTGGCATCGCTACTAGGAGCAAGGACGCTACTAGGGGCTCCTGGCCTTACTACTAGGAACAAGAACGCTACAGTTGACACTACCAGACTGGCAGGTGGAGCTCCTGTGCAAACCTGAGCCGCCCCGTTTCGAGCTTTGATACCCCTCGTGCAGCAGGCATTGACCCCTCTCACCTTGGAACAAGTTGGGTGAATCTCTTTTTCCAGGAGACTTTCTTTAGCAGATGTGCTTTACCTGGAACATGCGTCAACAACCCCACATCCGGCAGGTCTTGAAGTGCTCGAATGGGAAGACGACGGATGCCAAAGACGTTCTCCAAAGGAGGCAGACTGTGAGACATTGGAAACTATGTTTTCTCCCTCAAAAGGGGACAACTGTTTTTCTGCCAAAATAGACAGGAGAGCATCCGGGTGGCTGCGCGCTTTCGGCCACTGGAGAGGCGGGCTTTCGGCGTTTCAGCAATTCGTTGCAAGGACATGTTGACACGAAATGGTGTACAGTTCATATCACCTCGTCATTTTTTGTACATAGAATGCAATCAAAGAAGCTAGGTGTCAGGAACTCAGCTTCAAACTTTTTTTAACATTCTACTCAATGCTGAAGTGGTGTGCAAATCGTGCGTGCGTGCAGGCCGGATTCGCAGGTCAGCTGTGTTCAATTTGGGCGGGATGGCCAGACCTGCACTCTGAGAACGCAGAGGTATCTTACTCAGCACAGGCTTTCACCTTTGAGAAACCGAGCAAACTTCAAAGTTGGAGGCCATCGCTAGTTGTAGGCTATCGCTATTGGCTATTAGGTTGGAGGCGATCGCTATTAGGTTGGAGGCCATTGCTATTGGATTGGAGGCGATCGCTATTAGGTTGGAGGCCATCGCCATTAGGTTGGAGGCTTCCGC
>CAXAMN010007036.1:202535-213760 GCA_963970005.1 Durusdinium trenchii
GTGCTCCTAGTTGCTTCTTGCTCCTGGTAGTAAGGTCAGGAGCTACTATGCTCCTACTAGTAGTAGCGATGCCCTGTGCTCCTAGTTGCTTCTTGCTCCTGGTAGTAAGGCCAGGAGCTACTAGTGATACATTATGATACTGTTTTGTTTTGATCAATGCTTCCAGACGAGCTCTTGAAAAAGAAGTTCTCAATGAAAGGCTGTTCGATCCCTTCTCTCAGACTATGCAGCTTTTTAGCACTCATGCGGAGAGCAGTATCCGAAGTGCAGGAGCTAGGGCTACAGATTGTTCTGGATCTCCATGGCTGCCCGGGAGGCGAAAGCCCAGAGGTCCGCAGTGCGTCAAGCAATGGAGGTACCTATAGTGGTCCCCAGATAGAAACCTTTTCCAAAACATTTTTTGTGGGGATCTATTTTTCTATCTATTTGGGGGTCTACAGGCACTACTGCAAGTTTCTACTGCATACAGTCCATTCTTTCACCTCTTTACATGGGCCGACCAAAAACCGGCGGAAGGCACCATGTGGCCGGCGACAGCGGCCCGAGAGCCGCTGGGATTGGCGGCACTGGGACTTTGCAGCATCCCTGAAGATCCTGCAGGTCGGATGTCGATTGTATGAGTTCTTTGCAGCATCCCTCAAGATCCTGCTCTTTAGACCTTTCTTCCTTTTCCAATTCTTTGTCTAATAGCGACGGCCTCCAACCTACTAGCGATGGCCTCCTTCTAAGAAGGGTCTTTCATGGCTTTTTACAAGTGGAAGTGTTTCTTTCTGAGTTGTGAGGTGTAGCAAGGCGTAGAGCACTTCAGATCTATATAAACTACCAAAGACTTCTCTATAAAGCAGGCCTCAAAGTATTTTATTGTTCAACATCGCAAAGGCACTTTTCCATGTTGCTTTACTTCCCTTTGTTTTTCTTCTTTCCACAGAACCCCTTTCTTACAGTCACTGCAATCACTTGGCTTCAGTTGCTGGCGAAGCGCTACTGCGATCGCAGCTGTGTGACGGGAATCGCTGTTTGCAATGAGCCTTGTGGGGTGATTCCTGCAAGCAACTTGATCTCGTGCCCAAGGAGGATTCCCACAAGGGTAAGCAAATCTCCACTCGAGTGGACGAGGTGTTGTTTTTGGAAGTGGTCAACTTAAGAGGGTGTGTCTCTACATAGAAGTCCTGCCTCTAGACGCACATAGAAGGCCCAAAGTCTCACCGCTGGATCAGCGCAGAGAGATTTTTCTCCATTCGGAAGGATGTATACACCAAATGACAGGTGGATGCAGTTTTTTGCCGCTCTTCAGCATTTTTCGGCTCATCAGCTGCTGACCTTCTTGCCCGTAGCTGCCTGACTTTCGAAATTTCGCCATGGCGCTCCGCTATCATCTCACCTTCATCGATGAGGTGTTCCCGGTGTCGAAGAACGACAAACGTTCCCGTAGCTGCCCAGCTGTAGAGTGTCAGTCCAGCAAGTACCAGGACTGGCGATGCCACATGCAAGTGCCTTGTCTTGTCCAAGCAAGAAGTGAACAATAAGTGAACTTGTTCATGTAAGAGTTTACTCTTGGAGGAATCTTTCCGTGATGTAGGTTGCCCCAAACCCTGTAAAACGATATGTTGGATCAGTCATGAGAATGATGTTGTATCCAAAGCCAAAGCTTGATCTCCAAGCTGAAACCTTGCCGCATCTTCAATATAAGTAGAGTCGGTAGAGCCTTCTTGTGGATGAACAAATGATCAAAGCACGTGCGCAGCCTTGCCGTGGCCTTTGAGATTCGGTGCCCGCAGTAGAGGTGGCGAAGTTGCGGGAGAAGGCAGATCTCCCCACGTTGAAGCAGAGCGACACGCCCAGCAACTCCTCCGCCTCGTTCGAGCAAGGCCCATTCAAGGGCGGGTTTTGATAAGGCTACCGTATACGGTACCAGTCAAACTGTAGAGGACAAGTCACTGGAAGAATCCTAAGAACAACTCAACAGAATTTGTTGCTGAGATATTTAATTTAGTTTTAGTAGATGTTTGGAACTTTCGTGAGCCTTTGGTGGCGGCGATCGTCGTCTTCATGCTGCTTGTCACACTTCCACGTGGGACAGAGACGCACGTGTGCAAATCCGGCGTTGCGTGGCAGGCTTCCAAGGAAGTGAAGGAAGTTTGGGACACCCGCATCTTTGCCGCAGGCCTTGCATCAAGTTTGCTCGAGGATCATGCGATCAGGCGAGACAGACACGACATGTTTTTTCTCCTTTTGGTACTTATCTCCTGCGGTCTTTCTTTGAAGCTTGGGTTCAGAAGTGTTTTCCATTCTGCAACAACCATGGGAACTCAGTGATTCCGGCCACCGCTGATGTTTTTGGACCGTCGGCCGGTGGCCGGCATCGAGGGCGCTCAGTGCGGCTATTGCCACAGTTCGCATCCGCATCGGCCCGTGACCTTCGACAAGCATGGCCGGGACATGTTGACCTCGTGGCCAAAGACGCGGATCCTCGCACCTGGGCACCCATAAGAAGCATTAAGAAGCTACTAGGGGCTCCTGGCATCGCTACTAGGAGCAAGAAGCTACTAGTAGCCTCATATGCAGAGGGGGTCCGACATTCGGTGCTCACGCTCACTTGTGCCCCCACAGGGTTGAGCGACCAACTTGGTGAATGTGATCGATGAACTGGTTTGGTGTTGTGATAGACAAGTTTTGGTGCATGACACAGAGCGTATCCCTAAAAATAGGGCACAAAGAGGTTCCCAGCATGTATTGCGAAGTGAATTGATGTTTCTACCCTGTTGGAGGTCACCGTGGATGCAAGTGGTACTAGGTACCAGAGTGTATTTGATCCAAGCGTTTGAGTCGGGTCACCCACTTATGTTCGTCCGAAACGATCTTCGAGCTGCCTATGATTTTTGCAACCGGCAACTTAAGGCCAGTCGTGCACTAGTCTAAAATCAGCTTTTGATCAAGGTCCATCTCAAACTTGATAGAAAGTTTCACCTCAGCTTTCTATCAAGGTCCAGTCTCCAAGTGTCCTGCAGATTGAGTGATTTTTTTCTGCCTCTCTTTCTCACCGGTTGTGTACTTCGTGACCCTCAACTCTTGTCTCGTTTGGCGTCCTAGGCGGCGGTGCTTCCACCCATGAAGGCCCAAGCTGAGGAGACTTGAAAGTTCCCACTGGGGCAAAAGCACGGGGCATGACATGTATTGAAATGTAAGGAAATGTGGAAGATCTCCAAGATCGTTTCAGGGGGCGGTGTAGATGGGAAGGTTTCAAAGGTTTCAGGGGTTGTTCCCAAGAGATGCAACATGATTTGTTCCATGTCGTGTTCCAAACTAGTAACAGTCGGTGAAAGATGATCACTATTTTTTGGACAGGCCAACCTAATTGAGAAAGCCATCATCCACTGGGCCTGGGTACAGGATATGGTACTGGGATGTACCCAAGCTATAACTCACAAATTCAACTTCCCTAAGAATCCGGGCCCTCAAACAAATAGGGCCAGGGTTTGGCTTCGGGCCCGTTTTCCCCCGTTTCGGTGTTGGGTCGGTCCGACCCACCTAGTAGCATCCTTGCTCCTAGTAGTAAGGCCAGGAGCCCCTAGTAGCTTCTTGTTACTAGTAGCGATGCCCTTTGCTCCTAGTAGCGTCCTTGGGCCCTGCTTATTTTGTACATTCTATTTATATAAAAGTACTCCTACTTTACGAAAGCCAGCCGATAGGCTAGGCTTGAGCTTTTAGGGCGAACGAAGTGAGTTAAGGGAGGTGGTCGCTGAGGAGGACTTTTTGATTAGGGTAAACCCAGAGCTTGGTGGGGGAGAGCGCTCCAAAGAAAAAGCAGCGAAAATGGGATCTGGTGATGCGAGTGATGTAATGGACGCCGAGTAGTGCATCGTTAGCATCATGCAGGGCTTTGGAGGCTAATTTGAAAATGGGCACTGAGCAATCGAGCGGAGACAGGGACCCACGTACAGAGCAGACCGCAGCCACATGTAGGATACGGTTTCCAGGACAACCCGTAACTCGCGAAATCCATAGAGAACCGAAAGTGACTTGAGTTCAAGCCCATGAATTTGGATTGAGTTTCGGTGGGGATGCCTGCGAGGTTGACTACATATCCGCATAGGGTTCCTGCCCCTAGCAAAAACTATATCGCGTCCACACGCACCGAGCGTTTTTCCGGCTTGCCGGTGCAGATAGATAGATAGATAGATAGATAGGAAAGAAAGAAAGAAAGATGGATGGATGGATAGATAGATAGAGATAGATAGATAGAGAGAGAGAGAGAGAGATAGAGAGATAGATAGATAGATAGATAGATAAATGAGGTATACTAATGACTGATGACGTCGCCTTTTTGCTGGCAGCCTGGCCGAATCCAGTCAGCCTGGGTCCACGGCCCGAAGATCTACACATGCAGGTGCCAAATCAAGGCCTCTGAGTGAGGGCGCAGAGTTGATAAGAAAGAGAAGAATAAAGAAGGTGTTTGGATCGTTTAATGAAGGCCCCTGTAAAGGAAAAAGATTGTGATTTGGATCGAGCCAGAACATGACTCACTCAAGCCCAGGCGGCACACAAATCCTCACTCCTTTGCTAGCCCAAGCTACTCGCGCTGGACCTCCCCTTCTGCGCCGCGGGATCAAACGTCCGTGTCCCGGCTAGGACGTGCCCGTTCACTCTTCCAAATCAACGAATGCCGCTTTTCGACGTGCCGCAGTATGCATTGCAAACTTCAAACACTCCAAATGTAACAAACACATAACTGCTTCCTTTCGAACGCGCGCCGTACTCGCGCGCGTGCGCGCGCGGCGACGACTATGGAGAAGGTGTGCGCGCGCGCACGTGGTATCCCACCACTCGAACTCAGACGGTGTTATTTCCCTTTCGCTAAAGCTGATGTCGCCAGCCAACTTCCATAAGATGCACACCTTCGTGCGTGTGACAAGCACATGCCATTGCCGTGTGATGATGACCTACACCAACGTACAACGTATCGCGCTTCTCTTTCATTACTTCTTTCATACCAAGCTTATCCCAAAGCCGCCCGGCTTGCCTCTCTGCTCCCTCCATCACCATTACACACGCCCCCCGCATCCGCGGCACCGCTGACTTGCAAGCTGCCGACCATGTGTCTTGTGCTGCGACGCCCGCCAGAAAAAGAGACATTCGTCTGGCGGCTGCTGGCTTTCGTCCCCCCCTTCTCAGGTGTAGGTAATTTAAAGCCACTTATGGTCAAACCCAATTCCTGGCTCGGCACCAAGCACTGCCTAATTCTTTGAACGTTTTATTTTTCACCACATCGATGGTTTGGGTCGGCTCTGTGTGGTCAGACCCGACCCAGAGGCTTCGTTGGATCGGCCGTTCTCGGATCCGATCGAGAAGGAGATGGAGCTTTGGGGAGCACAGGAGATTCTCCGCCTCATCCAATGCGAGCTCACCATCCGCAGTGCGAGCTCACCAGTGCGTGCCAGAGCTGAACAAGAGACCTCGGATCGACCCTGGCAAAAAGTAGTTGGCCTTTTGGGATTACTTCTTCTTGCTGATGGCAGAGAAGAACACCTGAGCAGTGTTCTACATTCACCCTTTCCTTTTTAGTAAGGAACCGGCGAGCAATACGAGAAAACAATGATGTTAAGCTGATGTTTGTAATAAAGTTTGTAAGGTTTCCGAAAGGTTTGCCACAAGGATGTGCAGCACTGAACGGTGCTGTAAGGTTAGTGGAACTTGTTTACTTTCATGACAGCTGGGCCCCAAAGATATTGAACAACCTACCACATGTGACCACAGTGGATTTGCATACCGCCGTAAGCGCAACGTAGGAAAAACTTTGCGTACGTGTGTCGCCGTAAGCAAAACATAGAAACACGATGACAAACGTAAGCCTTGCATAAGGCCTACCGTAAGAGTGGAATTCTCGGAAAGAAAAGACAACACTTTTTTGAACACCGCTCACCTGGGTTCAGCAGGATTTTGCCCATTGGCAGTATGTCCAGAAATGACTCAGGCATGAGTGGAGCATGCTTTTGCTATGCCTCATAAAGATTGAAAACCAGACTCAGACCATTCATGTATGGAACATTTACCTACAACCTTGAACCCTTCAAACTATCTTCAATTCACCCCAATGGATCGGCAATATTCTTCCAGTCCCATGTCTTGTGGCTGGGAAGTAGTCTTGAATCAGATGTGTTTGACCGATAGAGCCCTGTTGCCATATTTGCTTGATGGGTTGACTTGTGCTTTTTCCCTTGGAACCAGAAACATCCGTACTGCATTTAATATAACATCAGGTACTGTAACGGATGCAGTCCTTTCACCAGCAACTGAACCTGACCATCTTTTTGTCCAATTTGGAAGAGTCTTCAATCATTTGGTCCCGCCAAATGCAAAGTTGGAACCTAAAAGAGGCAGCTGGAACGTGACCCCTCGCGCGTTCTCCACAGGTGGTGCAAATGAGCAACCGATGACGGCTGTGGGTTCAGTGGCGCCCCCTCCGCGGAAGATTCGCCAACGTCTCGAGCTCATGTCCTTCATCAGCCTTGTCGGTTTGGTGCGCTCCTACGTTGGGGGCCACCTGGCCACCCTTTTGCTCCAAGCAGTGGTGGAAATGCGTGAGGAAGCCAAGAGTTACCAGTAGGCAGGCAGAAGTTGTAGGTGGAACTTGAGAGATGGACGTGCACCGTGTCCAAGATAGTGTGTGGTTGCTAGTTGGTTGATACTGGAGACATGCTTGCCATGTTGTTTGTGGACACGCTCTCATTTCAATTGATCCCAACATCTCAAATGATCTCAAATGCCATGAGAGGCAACACCCGGAACGTGCAGGTGATTTTAACAGGTGAACTTTTCGAACTTGCTAAACTTCTGAAGCAGGCACACCCAGTGCGCATGTTAAGGACACAGTCTCTAGGTTCAATTCTGGTGGGTGGAAATGCCACGTTTTGACCTATCCATATTCAATCATATTCATCCAGGTACTTAAGACTATTGCTCACAGGGAACTGTGCAGGTGAGAGGTTTATCATTGCCCTGCTGTCCGCTCGGTTTCGGAAGTTTGTCCAGTCTGGCACTATTTCAAGTTTCAAGTTTCACTACTTTAATTGCTCAGAGTAACATAGAAACTCTTCGAGCATGATACTGGTGGATGACTACTACAATAGACAGTAGAAAACGCTGCGAAAATACTATCACCGGAACATTATCCCGGCAAGAGACCCCAAACAGTGTGTGTGAGGTCTAGAGGCGTAGCAGCAGAGAGTCTAGAGATCTAGATTCATTGGGTCCAGAGAGGTGATGGTGGTGATGAAGGTGGGGATCGTGGTGATGGTGGCGGTGGTGAGTGAGTGAGTGAGTGAGTGAGTGAGTGAGTGAGTGAGTGAGTGAGTGAGTGAGTGAGTGAGTGAGAGAGAGAGAGAGAGAGTGAGTGTGAGTGAGTGTGAATGTGAGTGAGAGTGAGTGTGAGTGTGCGTGTGAATGTGAGTGTGAGTGAGTGTCTGAGTGTGAGTGTGGGTGAGAGTGAGTGTGAGTGAGAGTGAGTGTGAGTGAGAATGAGTGTGAGTGAGAGTGAGTGTGAGCGTGAGCGTGTGTGAGTGTGAGTGAGAGTGAGAGTAAGAGAGTGAGAGTGAGAGAGTGAGAGTGAGTGTGAGTGTGAGTGAGAGTGAGTGTGAGTGAGAGTGAGCGTGAGTGAGAGTGAGAGTGGGAGCGAGAGAGTGAGAGAGTCATCTAAGACAGTGAGAGCGCATGAGTGTGAATGTGAGTGTGAGTGAGAGTGTGTGAGTGAGAGTGAGTGCGAGCGTGAGCTTGAGCGTGTGTGAGTGTGAGTGAGAGTGAGAGTGAGAGAGTGAGCGTCTGAGAGCACTAAGTGCTGTGCCTGCCACGAAATCTGCACTTCGAGTTTCACAAAGTGCTGCGCCTGCCGCACCAAGCGCTGTGCCTGTCACGAAATCTGCACTTCGAGATTCACCGCGAAATCTGCACTTCGAGGTTCACAAAGTGCTGCGCCTACCACGAAATCTGCACTTCGAGGTTCACCAGGTGCTGCGCCGCACTTCGAGGTTCACCAAGCGCTGTGCCTGCCACGAAATCTGCGCTTGGAGGTTCACAAAGTGCTGTGCCTGCCGCGAAATCTACACTTGTGAGTTTAGATGTAGCCAAGCATAGTGGTTTCAAAAACACACTGTTTTTTACTTTTATTTTTTGTGTTTTCAATATGTTTCTATTTCTGTTTTTACAAAGTGGTGTTTTTTGGTTTATGATATTTTTGTGATTTTATGTTCTCTTTTATGTTCTCTTTTATGTTTTTAATATGTTTTGTTGAAGTGCCTTTTTCATGTCTTCCCTTTAGCGTTTGTGTTTTTCTTGCTATCTTTCGGCAAATTCACCAATCGTTTTTGGACTGTGGTTGAAGGTCCGTTCAAGGCTCTTGGTTTGCGAGCCAAATAAATATCAAATATGCAGAAGGCCTGCAAAATGTCACGTCCGTGATGTGATTGAAAAGGGCTAGTGTAGCTCAGGACTCGCGAGGGCCAAAGATTGAAAAAACGACAATGAACGACTGAATTGATAGGATTCTAAATCTCAGACGCGCAGAGTGTCACGTGGCCTTGGGCCAAGGGCAAGGTTTCGCGGCATTACTTGCAGCTACGTTGGTATAAGCCACCAGGCATTTAGCAAATAGAAGCAAGGGAATATCAATGGCAAGTTCTATGCTGGAGACACGGTGCAAAAAACCAAGCAGTGCGCAAGGTTTAAAGTGCTTGACGCCTTTAAGCCTTTAAGTAAGAAGGTTTCAGTTTACGCTGATTCCCTCAAGCCTGTGAAGGCTGTGCCGTACTCAGGGCCACAGGGAAGGAAAGGAACAGGACTTAGCGTTTGCTCCCCTGGCTAGCTCTAGGTGACCTCCCACCTGCCTGGGACTTCGGACGCGCCAGCTCTCCAGGGGCCACTGCGCAACCTGCAGACCTAGCCGCCACCTTCCCAGCCACCGCGCTGCGTCCTACCCCAGCGGCGGAGGCGCGCCGCGCGGAATCATTAAAACAACATAAATGAAAACAAAATCATTAAAAAATCACAAGATGGAGCCCACGAACCCGAATGCAAACACGTTCAAAAAGCTACATATGTCCAAATGACACTCTTGTAGGACACTCTTGTGGGTCACTCTTGTAGGAAACTCTTGTGGGACACTCTTACGGGACACTCTTGTGGGACACTCTTGTGGGACGCTGTTGCGGGACACTCTTGTGGGACACTCTAGTAGGAAACTCTTGTGGGGCACTCTTGTAGGACACTCTTGTGGGATACTCCTGTAGGACACTCTTGTGGGACACTCTTGTAGGACACTCTTGTGGGACACTCTTGTGGGAAACTGTTATAGGATACTGTTGTAGGAAACCCTTGTGGGATACTCTTGTAGGACACTCTTGTGGGACATGGTTGCGGGACACTCTTGTGGGACACACTTGTGAGACACTCTTACGGGACACTCTTGTAGGACATTCTTGTGGGACACTCTTGTAGGACACTCTTGTGGGACACTCTTACGGGACTCTTGTTGCACACTCTTGTAGGACACTCTTGTGGGTCACTCTTTTGGGACACTCTTGTCGGACACTCTTGTAGGACACACTTGTGGGACACTCATACGGGACACTCTTGTGGGACACTCTTGTAGGACACTCTTGTGGGACATGCGGGACACTCTTAAGGGACACTCTTGTGGGACACTCATACGGAACACGCTTGTGGGACACTTGTCTTGTGGGACACGCTTGTGGGACACTCATTTGGGACACTCGTGGGACACTCTTGCAGGACACTCTTGTGGGACACTCTTGTGGGGCACTCTTGTGAGACACTCTTGCGGGACACTCTTGTGGGACACTCCTGTGGGACACTCATTTGGGACACTCTTGTGGGACACTCTTGTGGGACACTCTTGCAGGACACTGTTGTGGGACACTCTTGTGGGACACTCTTGTGGGACACTCTTGTATGACACTCTTGTGGGACACTCTTGTAGGACACTCTTGTGGGACACTCTTGTAGGGCACTCTTGTGGGAAAGTCTTGTGGGACACTCTTGTAGGAAACTCTTGTGGGACACTCTTGTGGGACAGTCCTGTAGGACACTCTTGTGGGATACTCTTGTGGGACACTCTTGTGGGACACTCCTGTAGGACACTCTTGTGGGATACTCTCGTGGGACACTCTTGTGGGACACACTCTTGTGGGACACTGTTGCGGGACACTCTTGTGGGACACTCTTAAGGGACACTCTTGTGAGACACTCTTGCGGGACACTGTTGCGGGACACTCTTGTGGGACACTCCTGTGGGACACTCTTGCGGGACACTCTTGTGGGACATTCTTGTGGGACACTCTTAAGGGACACTCTTGTGAGACACTCTTGCGGGACACTGTTACGGGACACTCTTGTGGGACACTCCTGTGGGACACTCATTTGGGAGACTCTTGCGGGACACTCTTGTGGGACACTCTTGTAGGACACTCTTGTGGGACACTCTTGTGGGAAACTGTTGTAGGATACTGTTGTAGGAAACCCTTGTGGGATACTCTTGTAGGACACTCTTGTGGGACATGGTTGCGGGACACTCTTGTGGGACACTCTTGTAGGACACTCTTGTGGGACACTCTTGTAGGACACTCTTGTGTGACACTCTTGTAGGGCACTCTTTTGGGAAAGTCTTGTGGGACATTCTTGTAGGAAACTCTTGTGGAACACTCTTGTGGGTCACTCTTTTGGGACACTCTTGTGGGATACTCTTGTGGGACACTCTTGTGGGACACTCCTGTAGGACACTCTTGTGGGACACTCTTGTAGGACACTCTTGTGGGACATGCGGGACACTCTTAAGGGACACTCTTGTGGGACACTCATACGGGACACGCTTGTGGGACACTTGTCTTGTGGGACACGCTTGTGGGACACTCATACGGGACACTCTTGTGGGACACTCTTGTGGGACACTCTTGTAGGAGACTCTTGTGGGACACTCTTGTGGGACACTCATGTAGGAATCTCTTGTGGGATACTCTTGTAGGACACTCTTGTGGGACACTCTTGTAGGACACTCTTGTGGGACACTCCTGTAGGGCACACTCTTCGTACGAGACTTCCTCCAAAAGTCACGCTGCGAGGCTGCAAGACGAGCGTTTCGTACGAGACTTCCTCCAAAAGTCACGCGTCAAGTCTCAAAAACGAGCGTTTCTTACGAGACTTCCTCCAAAAGTCACACG
>CAXAMN010007036.1:213770-233583 GCA_963970005.1 Durusdinium trenchii
AACGAGCGTTTCGTACGAGACTTCCTCCAAAAGTCACATGTCAAGTCCCCAAAACGAGCGTTTCGCACGAGACTTCCTCAAAAACTCACATGTCAAAGTCTGCAAAACGAACGTTTCGCACGAGACTTCCTCCAAAAGTCCAGCGGAAACACCCATCGGAGCACACACATCACGCAGCCCTGCCAAGCAGTTTCGCGAGTCCAGCCCCTCCAAACGACACCCGCTCACACGCCAATCCCAATGCGACAGCGACATTCACCTCTACCACAAAACCTCCCGATTCCCTGCGCCTGCCACGAATCTTTCCGCGTCCACACGTCTAACGTGCACAAAGTACTGTGCCTGCCACGAAATGTCACCCCCGTCACACATCGCAACCTCACGGTTCCTTGCCACGAAAATCCCACTTCCACACCTCAAAACCCGCACAAAGTCCTGCGCCTGCCACGAAAAGTAACAATGTCATCTCATGTGAGCTTCAACAAAATTTGCACCACACCACACGTTTGGAATGATTTCGACCCGTTCTGAGCACACTCCCAGGGTCCAAAATCGGCATTTCAGCTGAGACTTGTCAGGAAAACAGAGCTTCGATGCCACACCCTGAAACGCAAATCCCAATGGCACGGCCACATCCAACACCCCAAAAACACGACTCTCCAAACGCTAATCCCAATGGAACTGCGTAGCAAACTGCGGATCTCAAAAACGCTGCGCCTGTGCAGCGAAATGCATCACGCTTCTTGCGCGACATGTCATTTTCATGCAAATCACAATGGAATAGCGGCGCAAACTGACACGTGACACATCCATGAAAAGTCACTTGCAAAAGCTTCCCCCAATGGCAGCGCCTTAGCGACCTACTGCGAACGGTTGCGGACGGTTGCGGACGGTTGCGAACATAGAAGCAACGGATCGCGAACAAGACTCCACCCCCAGACCCCCAGAGTTAAACGAGAACCCTTCGCTACGCATTCGGGAAAATCATTTAAAACAAGATGGAGCCCACGAACCCGAATGCAAACACGATCAAAAAACTAATATGTCCAAAGGACACTCTTGTAGGACACTCTTGCGGGACACTCTTGTGGGCCACTCTTGTAGGAAACTCTTGTGGGACACTCTTGTAGGACACTCTTGTGGGACACTCTAATAGGACACTCTTGTGGCACACTCTTGTGAGACACT
Organism: Durusdinium trenchii; assembly: GCA_963970005.1. NCBI lineage: Eukaryota > Dinophyceae > Suessiales > Symbiodiniaceae > Durusdinium > Durusdinium trenchii. Next base: position 214,959 of record CAXAMN010007036.1, read on the forward strand.
CTTGTAGAACACTCTTGTGGGTCACTTGCAGGACACTCTTGTGGGACACTCTTACACGACACTCTTGTAGGACACTCTTGTGGGACACTCTTGTAGGACACTCTTGTAGGACACTCTTGTCGGAAACTCTTATGGGACACTCTTGTGGGACACTCTTGTGGGACACTCTTATAGGACACTCTTGTAGGAAACTCTTGTGGGACACGCTTGTGGGACACTCTTGTAAAACACTCCTGTACGACACTCTTGTAGGACACTCTTGTGGGACACTCTGCGGGACACTCTTGCAGGACACTCTTGTGGGACACTCTTGTGGGACACCTTGTGAGACACTCTTGTGGGACACTCTTGTAGGACACTCTTGTGGGACACTCTTATAGGACACTCTTGTGGGACACTCTTCTGGGACACTCTTGTGGGACACTTTTGTGGGACACTCTTGTAGGACACTCTTGTGAGACACTCTTGTAGAACACTTGTGTGGGTCACTTGCAGGACACTCTTGTGGGACACTCTTGTAGGAAACTCTTTTGGGACACTCTTGTGGGACACTCTTGTGGGACACTCTTATAGGACACTCTTATAGGACACTCTTGTGGGACACTCTTGTGGGACACTCTTGTAGGACACTCTTGTGGGTCACTCTTGTAGGAAACTCTTGTGGGACACTCTTGTAGGACACTCTTGTGGGACACTCTGCACTCTTGTGGGACACTCTTGTGGGACACTCTTCTGGAAAACTCTTGTGAGACACTCTTGTAGGACACTTGTGTGGGTCAGTTGCAGGACACTCTTGTGGAACACTCTTGTAGGACACTCTTGTGGGACACTCTGCACTCTTGTGGGACACTCTTGTAGGACACTCTTGTAGGACACTCTTGTGGGACACTCTTGTAGGACACTCTTGTGGGACACTCTTGTAGGACACTCTTGTGGGACACTCTTGTGAGACACTCTTGGGGGACACTCTTGTGGGTCTCTTGTGGGTCACTCTTGTAGGAAACTCTTGTGGGACACTTTTGTAGGACACTCTTCTAGGACACTCTTGTGGGACACTCTTGTGGGACACCCTTGTGGGACACTCTTGTAGGACACTCTTGTGGGACACTCTTGTGGGACACTCTTGTGGGACACTCTTGTAGGACACTCTTGTGGGACACTCTGTAGGACACTCTTGTGGGACACTCTTGTGAGACACTCTTGAGCGAGACTGTTGCGGGACACTCTTGTGGGACACTCTTGTGGCACACTCTTGTGAGACACTCTTGTAGAACACTCTTGTGGGAAACTCTTGTGGGACACTCTTGTGGGACACTCTTGTGGGACACTCTTATAGGACACTCTTGTAGGACACTCTTGTGGGTCACTCTTGTAGGACACTCTTGTGGGACAGTCTTGTGGGACACTCTGTGGGACACTTGTGTGGAACTCTTTGTGGGACATTCTTGTAGGATACTCTTGTGGGACAGTCTTGTAGGACACTCTTGTGGGACACTCTTGTGGGACACTCTTGTAGGACACTCTTGTGGGATACTCCTGTAGGACAGTCTTAAGGGACACTCTTTTGAGACACTCCAGTGGGACACTGTTGCGGGACACTCTTGTGGGACTCTCTTCCAGCTCCGCAGATACTCCGCGTACTAAAGTTGTACTACAAGGTCGCCAGTTCTCAGCTTCCAGCTCCCCAGATACTCCACGTACTACAGTTGTACTACAAGGTCGCCAGTTCTCAGCTTCCAGCTCCACCGGACAAATCGCACTCTCGCCTGCATTTCGCGCACTCAACACGCGCGATCTCCGCAGAGGGTTGCGCGCGCATGGGACAAATCGCACTCTCGCCTGCATTTCGCGCACTCGACACGCACGATCTCCGCAGAGGGTTGCGCGCGCATGGGACAAATCGCACTCTCGCCTGCATTTGGTGCACTCGACACGCACGATCTCCGCAGAGGGTTGCGCGTCAAGTCTCCAAAACGAGCGTTTCGTACGAGACTTCCTCAAAAACTCACACGTCAAAGTCTGCAAAACCAGCGTTTCGTACGAGACTTTCTCCAAAAGTCAAGCGGAAACACCCATCGGAGCACACACATCACGCAGCCCTGCCAAGCAGTTTCGTGATTCCAGCCCCTCCAAACAACATCCGCTCACACGCCAATCCCAATGTGACAGCGACATTCACCTCTACCACAACTCACAACCTCACGATTCCCTGCGCCTGCCACGAATCTTTCCCCATCCGCACGTCTAACGCGCACAAAGTACTGCGCCTGCCACGAAATGTCACCTCCCTCACACCTCGCAACCTCACGATTCCCCGCGCCTGCCACGAGAATCGCACTTCCACGCCTCAAAACCCGCACGAAGTCCTGCGCCTACCACGAAAAGTGACAATATCATCGCATGTGAGCTTCAACAAAATTTGCACCACACCACACGTTTGGACTCCCAGGGTCCAAAATCGGCATTTCAGCTGAGACGTGTCACGAAAACAGAGCTTCGATGCCACACCCTGAAACGCAACTCCCAATGGCACGGCCACATCCAACACCCCAAAAACGCTAATCCCAATAGCACTGCGCAGCAAACTGCGGATCTCACAAAACGCTGCGCCTGTGCAGCGAAATGCATCACGTTTCTTGCGCGACATGTCGGTGTCATGCAAATCACAATGGAATAGCGCCGCAAACTGGCACGTGACACATCCATGAAAAGTCACTTGCAAAAGCTTCCCCCCCAATGGCAGCAAATTTGAGACGCGACGACGACGACAAACGACGAGAGACGACGACGCGACGCAAGCCACGCGAACACAGCTCCAACCCCCAGACCCCCAACTATAAACGGGAACCCTTCGCTACGCATTCGGGAAAAATTAAAATCTCCGAAACAGGCACATTTTCGATATTTTTTTATGTTTTTTTTATGTTTTCAATATGTTTCCATTTATGATTTTTTTTAATGCTTTTTTTAATGATTCCGCGCGGTGCGCCTCCGCAGGTGTGGGTAGGACGCGGCGCGGTGGCTGGGAAGGTAGCGGCGAGGTCTGTAGGTTGCGCAGTGGCCCCTCGAGAGCTGCTGCGTCCAAAGTGTAGAGGAGGTCATCTAGAGCTGGCCAGGTCTGCCCGGCCTGTGGCCGGCCCTGTGACGCTGAGGAAGGGGCCGTTATGAATTTTGCCATGTGTGCACGCGCGGCAGAGAGAAGCTTAGTCGTGTTCCTGGTCATGGTCAGTGCCTTGCTTGTTGGTTTCAGTGCCTGCCTGCTGGTTTTACTGGGAGCGGTCATTTCTACGTCTAGGCAGAAGTCTGGCTTTTTACGACGCAGTCAAAAGTGAGTTGGTTTGCGTTGCTAGAGCCTAAAGCCCGAGCCTTGCCTCACGCTTTACGGGTCGTACCCACACCATTCACATAGGACGCAAAGCTAGGTTAGCGTGATTGACATATATCCAGGGCCTGTATTCGCACTGCAGGCAAATTTTGACTGCTGGGAGAGGGTTTGCATAGTTTCTTTTGCAGAGTGAGTTTTTTAATTTATATACTTGGCTGGAAACCAATGCTTTGCAAACCAATTGTTTTAATGCAAGAACCATAGGACAGAAACAGAAGCCCTGAAGAGGCAATGACATTTAAGCATCAAGGACATTTGATGAAAAACAGTGTGCTTTATTAAGAAACATTAAAAACATAAATGAAAACATAAATGAAACCATTAAAAAACATCAAAATATCAGAAAAAATAAAATCACTTAAACGGCCTTGTGGCTCACATTTTGACTCACAAATCTACACTTCAAGGTCCACAAAGTACTGCGCTTGCCACGTGCAAACGAGCCACGTGTCCAAAGTCACGATTCACTGCACCTGTCACGAAATTAGAGCGCGTCGAAGATCGCCACCATGTCCGAAGTGCTGCACCGGCCACCACCAAAGCACGAGGTTTCCCTTGCGCTTGCCACAAAAAATGACCATCGTGTCCGAACATGCGCGCGACACCACAACGAGAGCGCAGTCCCGACAAGCACCCACCGCCCCCTCGCAAATTTTGCGAGCCTGTGCAGTCGAAGTGCACTTCGAGGATTTTGAGAGGCATGAATGCATTGTAAATAGCAGCGAACTAGCCGGACACGCCCGTGCAACACCTCGATTAGACACCGGTGCTTGACCACTACTGCAAGAACCCCTAGTGTGTCCACACTGTTAGGGGAAAAACTTGGATTCCTCATGTTTTTTCTTGTTTTTGTGAAGCAACCGATGCTCATATACCATTAAAGGACATGTTGTGGCTTGAAAGCATGATTATGGGCCGACTCCCGCTTGACGAGTGCAGAAGAAAAGGGAACCGCTTTTGACGGTTCATGTCACGCAGGGTCCATCGTAATGTTGAAGGATGCTGCAAATGAGTCCAATATTGGGGTAGGTTGCGAACTTGGTGGGACTACCTCTCAACTTATTCATATTTATTGTATTTGGTTTGACTAATTTGGAAGAACACTGGAACTCGTTTTATCTTTGAGATGACATCCACCTTTGAAGGCTTTGCAAGATCTTTTGGAGGGAGCAGTGAGCCCTGGAAGGCGATGTTTTCTTTCCCTGCTTGGTCTTTCTCTCTTTTTCTTGCCCTTCCTAAGCTGAACGGAGAAAATTTGGTCGTCGTGGTTCGCCGAGTGGGGTTCTGTATACCTCGCCGCAGAAGAACCGCATGACAACCGTGCGGCTCCATTCGCTTCAAGTTGGAAATAAGGCATTTGCACATTGAATGAACATTTCAATGAAGAGGTCTGATGCTGTTTGTGTTTGCTTTCTCTGGGGTTGCTGGGGACCCCTGCCTAGCTGAGACACCTGATACGCTGACATTGAGACCCCGTGTGCTACGCGAGATGCTCTACCACATCAGACCTCCTCCAACACCCCTGCTGGTAGTTCAGCGCAATATGAATGCATCTGCTTTATAGTCTTTGGATGTCACGAAAGGGGCTGTTTGTCCCCTGGTCACGCGGTTTGCCACAGGGTTCGACAAGAAGGCCAATGTTTGGAAATCCTTCCACTGAAAGGACATCTCAAGCACGCGAACAAGATAGTTGGTTAAAAGATCCCAAACGTATTTGTTCTCTAATTGACGTGAAGTTGTCTTCTTGGCAAACTCGGCTCATGTGGCATGCGTGGCAGTGCATGGCATGGCCCGCAACTTTCATTCAGATCATCCCCCGCCACGACCAGACACACTGTTGAGCCGGACTGACGTTCCAGCATCAAGTCTTGGAAAAAGGCCGCGAGGAAGTTCTTATTTTGGTACGAGCTTCAATTGTATGTTTCTTCAAGATGAACGTCAACTGGAACAGGAGTTGAGATCAGTTTTCATTGGACAGACATATTGCAAATGAGTCCAATATTGGGGTAGGTTGCGAACCTGGTGGGACTACCTCTCAACTTATTCATATTTATTGTATTTGGTTTGACTAACTTGGAAGAACACTGGAACTCGTTTTATCTTTGAGATGACATCCACCTTTGAAGGCTTTGCAAGATCTTTTGGAGGGAGCAGTGAGCCCTGGAAGGCGATGTTTTCTTTCCCTGCTTGGTCTTTTTCTCTTTTTCTTGCCCTTCCTAAGCTGAACGGAGAAAATTTGGTCGTCGTGGTTCGCCGAGTGGGGTTCTGTATACCTCGCCGCAGAAGAACCGCATGACAACCGTGCGGCTCCATTCGCTTCAAGTTGGAAATAAGGCATTTGCACATTGAATGAACATTTCAATGAAGAGGTCTGATGCTGTTTGTGTTTGCTTTCTCTGGAGTTGCTGGGGACCCCTGCCTAGCTGAGACACCTGATACGCTGACATTGAGACCCCGTGTGCTACGCGAGATGCTGTACCACATCAGACCTCCTCCAACACCCCTGCTGGTAGTTCAGCGCAATATGAATGCATCTGCTTTATAGTCTTTGGATGTCACGAAAGGGGCTGTTTGTCCCCTGGTCACGCGGTTTGCCACAGGGTTCGACAAGAAGGCCAATGTTTGGAAATCCTTCCACTGAAAGGACATCTCAAGCACGCGAACAAGATAGTTGGTTAAAAGATCCCAAGCGTATTTGTTCTCTAATTGACGTGAAGTTGTCTTCTTGGCAAACTCGGCTCATGTGGCATGCGTGGCAGTGCATGGCATGGCCAGCAACTTTCGTTCAGATCATCCCCCCCACGACCAGACACTCTGTTGTGCCGGACTGACGTTCCAGCATCAAGTCTTGGAAAAAGGCGTGCGGAGGAAATTCGCACCGTGACAGGCCCCACCTTGGTTCGGTGGATTTTGTTGAATCTAATTGAATCTATCTTCTTTGCTTGTCTTTCTTTTGGGGGAAGACCATCGGGTGGGGTAAGAAGTGGCTAGTGAGAGCCAGCTAGCAGCAAGGAAGTAACTTGGACGAAACAGTTCTGATTCCTGTTTTTCAAATCACGGCTATTTACATTCAAGACATTTCAAGACCCCAGGGACCGTGACGCAAGAATGACGGAGTTCTTCTGAATCCGAGTCACCGAAGCATGTTTCAGGTACTACTCCCGTGCAGTCGATACCATTCGTAAGGCTCGGTGTGTGACTACGACCATATTTGGTTGTAGGCCATTGCTAGTAGGTTGGAGGCCATTGCCAGGAGGGCAGTGCTAGTAGGTTGGAGGCGAGTCTTTTGTCGCTTCGTGTGTCAGAGGCGCGTCCAAGCTTAGCTAGCCGGGGCAGGCTGGCATGCATGAGAGCCGCGTGGCGGTGGTGCTTCCGATCTTCCAGCGCCCGGAAGGCGGACATTGGGTTCGGAACTTTATGTAACAGGTCAATGGTCGGGAAGGAGTCATTTCCAAGAAGACCTTTACACAAGTAACCAAATTCTATCAACATTCTTTATGTATACGATAATATATGTATATATTTTTAAATATAAGGCCTTTTAATCAGCACAAATAGTACTCGTAGAGTCCAAGACTCAAGGTGAGTTGTTTCACAGTTTTTGAAAGAAGGTGAAAGAAGCAGTATCTTGGAACCAAGGGGTTGGTCCCGGGGTTGGTAGAAACCTTCATTTCCTACGGTCTGCTAGTAAAGGGGAAGTAAGAAAGTGTTTGACTTACTAAAGAAAGATCCGCACTGATTTAGGCTCTATCCTGTGTCCTCCCATGAAGTCATGCTGATATGTCTAGAGATGCTACAGGTGAAGAAGCCTTCATTGCGAAGTGGGCCAAGACAACTCAAGGAAGGCACCGTAACGTTTGCTTTGATGTTCATTGCTACCACTGCAGCTTGGCAGCAATTGCGTGCAAGTTCTGGTTGTCAGGTTGTGGGAAAACATTGTCAAGCCCTTCGTCTACTATTTTGTATGTGGATTTTTTTGGGTCTAGGATTCTGGAGGATGTGGCAGCAATCAGTTGTGTGACCCTGGTGTTGCAACTGTAGAGTTGTAGATTCCCAGGGAATTGCAACTGCCACTGAGCAGCTGAACAAGACATCTCCAGCTCATATTGAATTTTGAGGTTGCCAAAGCATGCCAAGACCAGCAACTTTGATTCAAGGGTTGCTCTTGCAAGCTCTGAGGCTTTGAAAACCAGTTCCATGGAAAAACTTTTGCTGAACAGCTCAGGGCTGTTGAGGACTTGCCACTTCTTTGCACCCCCAAGCCTTTCGTTTTGGGAGTAAGTCTTTTTTTGAGCTGCTCTGGCTGCTCCCAAAGGAGAACAGCAAGATGTTCCAGCGCTACCCGATGGTGGCAGGCGACAGCCCGTCCAAGTCAGTCCAGGTTACAAGTTACTAAACGGGGAAGGCTGAAGCCCTTAGGCTCCGAAAGGAAAGAACGAAGCAGATAAGGATAGGTAATGAAAAGCCTCGACAAGGAAAAGTGAAGAAGGGCGAGTGAAGTTGTCATTTTTGAAGGAGAGTGGGCACTTGGCTTGGGCCGAGCCACCTGGTGTACCTGCGGCGACATGGATGAGGACACCACCTGCGAAACCGCTCATGTGATTTTCCGTTTGATGCACTGGGACAGGACACAGTGATCAGCATTTTTGGTGCCCAGCAGATGGAAGCTTTCAGGCAGATCGCGCCAAGTCACTTATTTCAGTTGCTTCGATGCTTAAAGGAAGGGAAGGACAGAGAGAGGACATCTTGTTAAGTTCACAAGAAAGACATCCAGGGTTCGTGCACCCAGGGATCCAGACTTCAAAGTGTGTTGTGTCACCTACAAGAGCTGTGGAGATCTTGCAGCGGAACCTCTTCGGAACACCGGCGGTGAAACCTTCTCGCTCCAACCACGAACCTATCCTGCAGGTGTCGCCATTCAGTATGCATTGATTCGGGACTTTGGCTCAAGTTGCCTGAAAAAGGCGCGCAGCACTCGATCCTTTAACCCTAGGCCTATTCCTCAAGCGTCGCGAACCCGCATTCTTGGAGCTGACTTGCTGTCACATATTTGTGGTAAGCCAGAAGGCATGGACTTGGATGCTGGATCAGATTCCGCACTGGTTGAGCAGGATCGGTTGCATGATCTCATAGTCATAGTCTCTTCGGCCCTGAGTGCTAAGGCTTTTGCAGACAGAGTAGTTGACCATATGCAAATTCTGTTGGTCCATGCCATGTCCATGCCAAACGTGTGATCAAGTTCATCAGGCGCCAGCCCTATGGAGAAAGACGCGAAAGACAAAAGACTCGATGTTCTGAAGCCTGACTTGGAGAAGCCAATTCTCAGGAATCCTGGGACAGTGCCTTCTTGAACCGGCTGGGGAGGCTGTAAAAGAATGGTTGCGGAGCGATCTTCAATCCAAGGCCAAGTAGGTGTGCGTCCTGATTACGTTGAGGCAGGAGGCAGAGGTTGTCCCTGAAAGGGGTGAGTGGGGGCATTCAAAAAAAGCTTTTTCCTTGAACCGCATGTTGACTCACTTGCCCACAAGCCGGCCCATATGCAAGTTAGGGCATCACTACGCCGTTGACTACTGGGTTCTTGATCATGGAGTGACTTTGCAATGGGCTCAGAAGGAGAGCGCGCTTTGTTTGTTATGGTCATGTTCTTCGCCTTTGGATAAAAACGCTTCAAAGTGGTTACATTGCGCGCTTGATGCGTCTCGGCCACAATTCATGCGGAAAGCCTGCGCTAAGCTGAATCGCCTTGACCCCTTCTTTGACTATTCCGATGTTGCTGCCACATCCAGCCAAGGTACTTCACAGCTTCAGTGCATCAATTTTAAGGGCTTTGCCATGACCTTTGGTTCTAGCCAAAAGTTGGAAAGCAGCGTTTTGCTTCAACTCCTCAGCATGCCCACAGCGCCCCTTCATCTAAACGAATCAGGGGAAGCGAAGAGGCGCAAGACGTGTAGACATGTTTTGAGGTGGCCAACAATGGTGGCCCTTTTGAAGGACGAAGTTCCACTAAGAGCGCTCATGTCAACAAACCTGCGAAGAAAACAAAGCGGGCCGGCTTTCGAGCCAACAGTTTCCGTAGGATGGAGACTTGGCTAACGCTAGATTATCAGAGAGTGAGGACTAATGAAATAGGGCGTTATCCTGGAAGAGTTTTGTTCTCGCTCGATGATTCTAAGTCTAGCAGCTAGCGTATGAAGGCGCGGCAACAACTCTTGAACACCCAAGGCCTGAAAAGAGCGACCTGCTTTGGAGGGCTGTGGGCTGCAAAGGTCATGACCTAAATTTGAGAAAGGCAATGGGAGCGCTTCGATGGAAAAAGAGCGCCTGACGGCTGAGGCGTTGATGTTCTGGGCTCCTAATGTTCCAGTCAATCGAAACCTTTCTTCAAGTTACTGAGCAAGAGGCGTTGTCAGACCCAGAAAGTGTTTCTTCGGTCCTGTAGGCAAGGACAGACCCACCAGTGCATTTGCCGCACCTTGACAAGCCAAAAGGGGTAGGAGTCAGAGCTGCAGTGGCTTGAAAAGCTGCTGTCTCGGATGTTCGTCAAGTTGACATTGAGTGACAGACTGAGCATGGCTGAGCTGTCCGCATCTCCTTAAAGTAACCTTGCTTGTCGAATCACCAAGGTGCGACCGCTCGACCCGCATGCGAGGCAGACGCGCCTAGTAAAGCTTATGCGTCGGCGGTTCAGATAGTTCACGAAGGATGCTCAACAAAGTTCAGGCGAGTGCAAGAACTTAACGTTCGCAAACTGAACTTTGAAGACTTGAGCTACCCAACCGTAAACTTCAAGTACTGTAGAACTTTCGCGAACGTCTAGAACATCAAGCGCCATAGAACTTTCGCGAACGTGTAGGGTCGGTCAACTGCCTAAAGCTGGTTTTGCTGGGCCTCCGAACGCTTCTGGTGAAACCATACAAGGTGCGCCTTTCTCAGGGCAAGTGTGGCAAGTATTCAGTGCATGTTGTGTCACCTACAAGACCTTTGGAGACCATGCGCCGGAACCTCTTCGGAACACACCAGACGTGAAACCTGGCTCCAACCGGGAACCTATCTTGGAGGTGTTGGCCAATCCTTGAACCGTAGAATTGGCGAAGAACATTGCAAAACACCTAATGTATGCAGTGGTTCGGGACTTTGGATCAAGTTGCCTGAGCAAGGTGGCGGTGCTCGGGAAAGACCGGAAACGGTGTGCCACTGCCTGATTTGTTTTTTAGATCCCGAAAAATCTGGCATTCTTGGGCTTCTGTAGCTTTCTAGAAAACAAATCAATCACGTTTCCGGGCACGTCTGTAGTAGCTAGGTAAGCCTTCTAGCTACTGTGCCCTCCCTTTTCACGGGCGTTCGCAAAAAAATGGGCAAGAACAGAACGGAAAAAACGACAAAGAAACAGACACATTCTTGCTTCAAAACTGGGGTAATGATGTCCAAGGCCTAAGGGTGCATGGTCAGCACTACCATGGCCCCTGTCGTTTTGGAAGCAGTTGGGTTCCGTTTTCCATAGTTTTGCTAAGTGTCATCAGAAAAAAACGAAGCAAACGCACAAAGGACAAAAACAGACAGGAACAGTTTAAAGGTTTCAGACAAGCGGGAACAGATAACAAAAGACAAAAGCAACGAAACATGTAGATAGGTCCAGTACCCAAAGATTGTAGGGATAAAAAAGGAACGCGTTTCTTGTTGTCAGGAATTCCTCCCATGGCTCCTTCTTTTGGAATTGGAAGGAGGATCCCGAAGACAAGGCCCCAAACCGGCGCCGCTGGAAGTGTGAGCTGAACGCATCGGCGCTCTTTTAAGTCTTGCAAAAACTGCATTTGTTTTCAAAATTGTCAAATCAATTTTCCTGTGACACTTCAACAAATTTTGCGTTCAAAGATGGTCATTACATATATAATTGGACACGACTCCCATAACCCCGATGGCCACGATATTGTTTTCCGCGTGACGCCTATCCACTTCCAGGAGTGGAATTTCCAGTTGGCCTACGAGCAGGGCCTTTTGAACCGCCCAGCACTGGCCCTTCCACCTTGGGATCACACCGGCGAGGATCCCCTCGAGGAGAATTGCGGAGAACACGCCCAAGACTCGTGAGTCGCGACCTTCAGTCGACCTTTTGCGACCTTCGAGCGACAGGATATTCTACATCCGTCTCCAGAAGATCCTGTAGTTTACTATGGTCTCTCAGTTTGCACTGAAGAGTCAACGCAGAAGGCAGCTCAGTGATATGGAAGCCCAGCGAACGGTTGAACCACTTGCACTCTTTGTTTTCCTAGTCGAAGCACTTCTTAGGTGACACAGTCTACCTCCGAGTCTTTCACGGTATGTACATGGATGTGCAGGGACGCCAGGCACAAAATTGTTTCAAACAGATGACGATGTGGATGTCACAAGATGACTGGGTATCAGCCCATCAGGAGCATCTTTCTTCTTTGGCTTTCAGGGGCGCCTTTTTGTCTCTGTTGACCATCTGCAGGTGGATTGTTCGTGGGCCGACAAAGGGCAGTGGCAGGTTGGAGCATTATTCACTTGGGCTGCGTAGATTTGATTTGAACATATTTGAACAAGATGACTTTAGAACGGAGAACTCAAGATTGCTGCGCATCAAGCCTCACTTTCCTTGAAGAACTCTTGTTGGCTCTTCTTGTATGCTGGACGAAGCTTCCAGTTCTCTTAGCTAGGCCTTCATATTCCACGAAGCCTGGCCCTGCAAAGAGCCTCGGCCACTAGTTAGACCTATAGATAATCGATGAAAGGAACTGATGAGACATGGAGATGCCAAGACATGAAGCATGTGCTTGAAAAAAAGTGGCTCACAGAGGATAAGCAGACCTCTTCGAGGCCATGTGAGACTTGTTATTTGTGCCTTGTTTGCCTCCACATGTCTGGGAGATATGTTTCCATGTTCTCGTCAGGCGTCCCGTGAAGCATCGGGACATTGTTCGGATCCAGGGGCATAACAAGCACTTTGTGGCAGTGACCAGCCTCTTGGCTAGAGCGTTTTCTCCACTCATGGCCTTGCAAGTTCCCGACCCGACCCTGGCACTGCAATTGTTAAGATTGGAGCGATATGTGGCAACATCAGCTCCCAAGCATCAAAAGCGGCGTAGGTTCCAAGCATCTTTCTCTTCCAGAACGCAGAGAATTACAGTAATACTGTTGGTATGCACAATGAATCAAGTCACAACTAAGGTTCGGCTTCTGAGGGTGCTCCTGTGACGTGGCTCATGTTCGTTTGTTCTTTTTCATCGACTGGCCTCCTGGAAAGACATGCCATTGTGATGTTGGTCCCAAGGTTGTCGCAACCAGGAAGCAGAGTGGTAGAGAAACTGAATTCGAGGTGGGGAAGCTGCTTGAAAGCCACACTGCTGGAATGGTAGAAAGAATCTCATCAAGGGAGCCAACAGTTCCCAGCTTGTTGTGTTCGATCAGTATCGGTGACACCAGGTCTTTCTGGAGAGTTCCTCAATACTGAAGCATCGTGGGAAAGCGTGATTTCCTCAGACCGCTTTTGTTTTCAGCCCCTGTTCTCGCTACTCCTTTACGTCATGTGGACGCACATGCATGGACCCATCTTCTGGAGGTTTTCTCGGAAAGCCTTTGAAGATGAGGAACACCATTTTTACATGTTTTCTTTCTTTATCTTATCAACACTTTGAAGATGAGGTACTTTTTCAGCCGGGCGACCTCCACCACCATTGACGCAGATGATGAGGCAGACGGCATCTTCGCACGATGGGCAGACTTCGGCGATTGGCAGGTCAGAATCCAAGCCGGTGAAGCGTTGGACCGGAAATCTACGACAAGACTGATCACAGAGAACATTAGCGTCACAAACTTTGATCGATTCCCTGCATCATCACAGGTAGAAAGACTTCTTTTTCCTGTGTTGAACCATGCGTTTTCTTCGCTACGTCCTTGCTAAGGCCATTACAGTGGAAAGGCCACCCGAGCTGCAGCGTGCGGTGGCATTGCCACAGCCATTGCCACAGCCGCGTCCACGACGTCGGACGAAAGGCCATAAAGAGAACAACAACATCTTGTTAGAGTGACTTATACTGTATAGTGTTTTCATTTGTTCAATTCGAGTAGGCATGAAGCAATTTGTGAAATTTGGCACAGGTCCTCCTGGACCCAAAGACAGTGACTGCCTGAGACGGAGCTACGGTTGGCTGGCAATTCGTTTGAGCTTCCTTTGAAGCTCCATTGTGGAACGTACGGGTAACAGCTAGTTGTGAGTGTAACATGTCCGTTGGGTGGTTGGGTGGGTGAGTGTGCAATGGTGCCTATGTTGGCTCAAGCCATTGCACCCACCCCAGATTCCTTCAAACCCCGATACGTCAACTGGAGGGGGTGGGGGGGGAAAGGCGTGTGAAGACACCGAAGTGAACGAGCCGGCCTTTCTGCTGTTGAGCAAGATCACAAACTCTGTTGAAGCGGTTGAGGGTGATACGAAGACCGGACAGAGAAGAGTCAGGAAGCCCTGCAGAACAGGCGGCAGGTTGAACGATTCAATGCAGATGGCAAATACATCACGAATCGTACAGGGTACGAGTTGTGTGGAGAGTTCAACAGCGGCGCTTGTTCAGACGCAATAAAAGGCCAGTGGTGCCCCCGCAGTATGGAACACTGTACATCAGTGTGACAGGTGCCTTGGAACACACCCTTCACCGGTGTGCCCTCATCAGGGGATGCCGGAGCCAGGACTCCTGAGGAGAGCGGCAAGGGCAAACAACAAAGGAGGCAAGGAGGGTGGGTTCAAGAAAGGCAAAGGGGGCGAGAAGCCTCCACACTAGCGACAACGAGCTGCGTGAGGAGTCTGGACAACAGCTTGGTGCAAAGGTAGTTGAGACGGACTTGAAACAAAATTCAACAGTTCAACAGCCTCTGCTTCAGATACAGTCAGTGGGGCTGGAGGTGGCAAGACTTGATATACTTGGCTGAACATGGCTTCAACGTAGACTATGGACCGCGAGATCAGTGAGATGCATGGTCTTCTGGACCAGGGTGTCTGGGAGGGGTACAAGTTGAATTTGTCACTGCGTGTTGCAAGCGTGCTTTCACCTCCCGTGCAGTACCTTTTCACCTGCAAGCGCGTTTCCTTCACGCACTTTGCGTTTGTCTTCAGGCTTCAAGTTCTTCAGGCCATAGACTCCTGGCCCCTTTGCGGGCCTAAGCGGTTGTGGTCCACCCCGACTCCCTTGGCACTCACGGCCCATAAGCTGCGACAGTTGCGCAATGAACGGCAGGCCGTGGAACAATGCATTGGGGGGGAAGGCAAGGTGTCGATGCTTGCCCTACCCTAGTTCCAGAAGTTGATGTTCAAGCCCAAGCCAGGAGCTTGAGTTGTCGTGCAATCCCCCAGGATCACGGGAGCCCGGGATTGGTTTGTCATGAGATGGGCCCGATCACAATCCAGCTGCTTGGTCGATGGGATGAGAAGCTGTGCTCGCCTACATAGCTGAATCACCTGTGGGGGGGTTGCGCAAAGAAGTTGATAGGTAGGTGCGTTCTACAGTTGGTGAGAGCGGTCCGAGCGGTCAGTCAGGCGATAGACAATCAGAGTTTTCTGGATGTTCCGGGCGGATCTCGATGAGTTAGCAGACGAGATCAAGAAATGAAAACGTGACAGACAACTCCTGGCGCAGAAGGCTGACGGACTTGAGGTGGACATGTCATATAGGTGAATGAAGAGCTAGAAGGAGTCAGCGTAGCTTTGGACGGCCAGGTGATTGTTGAACACCTGGACAAAAGACAATATTGCGACCGGGTGTAGACACGCGGCGAAGGTCAGACGTGATCAATCACCCATGCAATGCAAGATTGCGTGCGGATGGCCAATTGGTCGGGAAACCAACGCCAAGACTTCCCGCCCGCCTGATGTTGCCGATAATTCACTTGCGCGATTATGCCCCACATGTTTTCCCGACGCAGAAAGCACCTCCTCTGACGATTCTAATGCATCAGAGTTGCTAGATTAGAAGCATGCTTTAATCCGTGTGACTCAACATGTACCTGGTGAATGCAACCAGCATACTACACCACCAGCAGCCCTCAGAAAGCCTGCTTGGGTGGGAGGCGGGCATGGTTTGCAACCTTGATGTCGGAATAGAAACTACAATCAATAAGTCTTAAAAGGAACATCGGTTCTCTTCTTACCTTCAGCATCCTTTAGCTTAGAAAACTTTGTGTTTTTAGTTTTTAATGCTTCTTGAGGTCCGGTCGAGGACAAGGCGGCGGTGAAGAGAAAGGCCGACGTGTTGAGCGAAGGCGAACCAGGTGAAGTCGCTTGCGAAGTTGCTAGCGAAGTTGCTTCACCATAGTTGGGGCCGATTTCTGGGTTTCAACCAGCACGTGGCGTACAGCGCGTGGCCATCCTTTTGACGTAACATCTTCGGCTTTGGAAGAGCTCGATGTACTTTCTAGAACATGGACAGTTCATGAGTCACTTGAGTCATCCCAAGCCCATGATGTTCATACCTTCTCCTGCCAGCAGCGGTTGCAGCCGCCTCTTCCGGAAGTGGGTGGAGGGCTGACACATCACCCACTAGACACCGGGGCTGGTGGGTAGTTTCACGACTGTCAAAGGATTTTACGCATCCGTGACAGTCTGGGTTGGTCGTGTTTGGTACATGACCGCGATGTCAAGCTCTGCTTGGTCTGCTTTGGAGCTAACATCGGCTGTGAGTCTGTGAGTCTTAAGGGGCGAACACAACACGGAAAACGACCGTCACGCGATGGCGCAAGCGGGCGCGAGCGGGCGCAAGAGGTTGCGAGCGCTCACGAGCCGAAACCGTTGGTGGCCGACGATGCGAATGTGTCCGCTCACTTTCAGCAGTTTTGCTCACGGGTGGAATCGGCACAGTGCGACAACGCTTGTCAGAGTCTCTCGGATGCAAAGGTCGTGTGTTTTGTTTTCCTCAACAATACCTTTCTCCCCCACACAAAAGATAATTAGTTCTCCTCAAATTTTCTTTAATGGACAAGTATCTCGGAATCAGAGCTTCACATGGGATCCGCAAAAGTACGCAAAAAGACGGCTAGTGACTACAAGGGTAAGATCCAAATGACAATGTCCCGAATTCATCGAAATGCTCAGTGGACGATTGACATTTGCAGATATATCAGATATTTGCAGTCACATTGGCAGCTGCATCTCATGTTTGCCCTGCCACACTGTGGTGGCACAACCTTGCCTGGGCACACTTGTGCACTGCATCGAGGGACACGAAGTCATGTTTGCACCTGTTTCAAGCTGCTAAGTGGCACTGAGAAGCCAATTGCGCCACGAGGAGACAGAAGTGTACGCTTGCTACTTAGGACCTAGGAAGCCCACGTAGGAGATGGAAGAAAGATTCCGTGATGGAGTGGTGAGGTGAGATTTCTCCCTAAATGGCATTTTCACAGGTTACATCATCATGACAAAAGACTCACCACTTCACACATCACCATTATGATCCGTAATGGATCATGCGATGCTTGCTTTGATTCTTATGAGTTCACGACTGGGAAAGGTCTCCGGCTTAGCAGAAATTGCTGGTATGCAACGGGTAGCACTGTTGTAAGGATGTTGCCCAGAGTTTTGCAAGCCTGCCGGAACTTGGCGCCCAAGACAGCAGGTGGGACGTTGCAGTGGTTTGAAGGCTTTGTAGCGGCCTAGTCGCCCAGCACGAGGCTTGAGACAACAGGCTCTACGACCTCTTCTCTGTCCAGTTCAGCAGAGGCTGCGGATTACCAGCACTTAACCAATCTCTAGATGGACCAGAGCAGGTGTTTCTCATTGACTTCCGCAGCCAAAGTGGTAGCGACCTAAGCCATACCTGAAGTGATACCAAAGCCGCCCTTCCAATCTCGTGACACTGATGCATCAAGCGTGTCGAGGCCAAAGATCTAGCCGCAGAGATTAGCCACGAGAAGGAGTGCATTCACTGTGTATGTAAGCACGAGACGTATTTGGAATTCTCAGATTGCTTCATAGAAAAATGGATGCAGCAAGCAAGACATTGCCAAAGAGTCATTATATAAACAGCTCGCTTGGAAATGAATTGACGGGGACCTATGGCTTTTTTTGCCAGGAGCAGTACCAGCAAGCCAAGGCTTAACCAGATTGCATGCTTCAAAGCATAGACACAGAAGACCTCGAAGACTCGGCCGAGGAAATCAAGAAATTCATTGATTCGACAGACTTCAAATTGGTGGAGGCTGAGGTCAAGAATGCAGCTTGTGCAAGACGGTTGAATAAATTGTAATTGAGGATTTGTCATTCCATGTGTCGGAGTCTCATCACAAGTCTTGTCTCTTCAATGCTGGTCTTTGACCAAAGACACATGGTGTGCAGGGAGATGTGAACATGCACTTAGAACGCGAGATTGATGGCAAGTTGGTTGGAATCTCAGGGGCAGTATAGATTTTCCTTGTGGCAAGCGAACAGCTTCATTCCACCACTTGTGGTGCACTGCAGCCTGAAGGTCAAAGTCGAATGGCAACTTACGAGCCCTTTCGACCCAACAGCTGACGTGGAGGGTGAAGAGGGCGGCCAAGAATATGCCCGAGACAGAGAGCTCCAGTGAGGATCAACATCAACCATGCCCGCCATGCCCAATGCTTTTGCTGAGGAAGCCACAGACTTCTGCATCACCTTGGAGAACAAGAGTGACCCATCTGAATTGGGGGCAAATACGTTCAATTGGCATTTAATGATGCTATCTCTATATATAATAAAAATACAGCATTCATTGCTTCTGCTCTGAAACGGTTTCCAGGCAAAGGGTTTGGACCATTGTGCAGCGCCGTATCCAGGTGGTGCTGGCGTGTCCTTCTACTGCAGCACACAGACCGGTGAGGACCACCGCTACGCGTGTTGCTCAGGAGATGCACAGTTCGCTGTTTTGTAAAGACACTTCGGCAAGATCTACACGGTCTCATGAGAGTCCCATGTTTGGAAATTGTCTACGGCTTGAAGATGAAGTCTACTCAAGACTCGTATTGAAAGTGTTCTTCTTGTTCGTGATTGCTGTCCCGAACGATACTATTCAATTCCGAGCCCTCATTCTTTGGAACAAGGAACGCTTCACAAAAGCAGTGTCAATGTGCCTTGATGATCCTTGATCTCCCATACTCAACGCTGCATTGCGGGGCCGATGGCTTCTTTTGACATCGCCAGGTCATTGGCAATGTGAAATCCTTTGCCAGCAAGGAGGCAAGACCCTTTAGCCTTTTGTTTGTTTTATTCTTAGAAGATAGCAC